>CM046362.1:22213326-22232439 GCA_025413025.1 Ficus hispida | reverse complement strand
ACTCATACATAACATCTTGAACTTATCATAACATACATATCATGTTATAACATCGCATAATATATGCATGAACCAATTATGCTCTTATTATGCCATCGTATTCATTCTTAACTTATCTTACTTATGGGCCCCTTATCATGAGTGTACGTACCGGGCGCGCTCTATGGACTTACTCTTGCCATAGCTCAACCCGACCTGACGCGGTAGGTACGACACAGGCAAGCTTGCTTGCCATCATATTGCTTACATGAACTCATAATTATTCTTATTAGTGAACATGCTTCATGATGTCACTATACATAAATCATGCTTTAATTTCATAATCATGAACTGAACATACTTATCATAAACATAACATCATATCATAAACACTATTCATACTTGGTAAGTATCAACAAGAGCCTATGCTGTAGGCGGAGTTGTACTTACCTTGAGTGCTATGTCCCGAGACTTGTTGATCCACTGCAGGATACCTCAGCAGGCTATTTCCTGCTATATCAGAGGACATAGAGTAAGAATTTAGTTCTTACAGAATGTTGGTAATCAAACCAACATTCATACCTAGTCATAGTTATATGTTTTCCCCTTTTCTTAAACAAACCCGGATACTTCCTCTGTATCGCGGATACCCCTAAGGTTTAGGGTTTACTACACTTAACGTGTACTTTGATTGGTTACATAAAGTAACCTTGGCTAAACAGCCATCCTTAGTAGCGTTGGACTACTGTTCTTAAATCTTGGGCCTACGCTTTCTAAATATAACTCAATTGGTTATTTGAGATAACCCGAGTTTTTAGGCCCGACTAATCATTTTCACTATTTTATTGGGTTACGTTGGATAACCCTTGGGCTTAGGGCCCAAACCAATAACTCGGAATCTTTTCCCGGTCATGGTTCACTTAACTCAATTAAAAACTCTTTCTTTACTTTGGAAAAACTTAGGATTTTAAGATCATTTAATAAAACTTAGAACGGTCTTTGTAAAAACCATTAAAAATAGAAACTGCCTTTGGAACAGTTTTTCACTGAGAATCAGTCAGTGAATGTGCAGAAATGTCCTTTTCCTGCACTGTTTTAGAAGTTTCTGTGCACGAATTTCTTGTTCACTGCACAGTTTTGAAATCCAATTTTCTATTTAAAAATAAAAGCCGAATTTGAAAAAGTTTTCTTCATGAAAGTTTTAAAGCATTCAAAATCCTAAAACTTTCGTTTTGAACTCGAGACCCAAATCGGTCTCTAACCCATTTATTTTCCCTGTTAAACTCACCTGGCCGTGCTTAGGGTCTGGGCCTGGTCAGGCTCGGGTTTTCTTAAAAACGAAGGCCATTGGAGCCTTATTTTCAAAACTGTCCGCGTTGCCCACTAGGAAAAACCCTACTCTACAACTTTTGTGTTTTACGTTTTTCCAAAATCAGCCTCTAAGGCCCCAAATTTCGGTTTCCAGAAAACTGGGCAGATCTAACCCGAATTGGCAGTTTTCGGTATTTTCTTGGTTTCTCGTCCTAATTCGTGCACACTACCTCAACCGAACTCAGCGGGAGCCTAGAATCAACATACAACGTGTTTCTAATATCCCATTTTAACTCACATGAAGCTCAAACCCATCCATGCAAGTCAAACAATCAAACTAAATTTTTAAGGTTTCGCTTTGGCTAGTTTTCTTGATTTCTACCAACATAGCATACACATTTCAATCTAACACCCTAACATGCCATTTAAATGTTGTTGGGCAGATTTGGGGAAACATACAACCCTTAATTAATCTAGCATACAATCATACTCATAAGCACATATAATTGCACAATTAAGCACTAAACAAAACATAGCTTAATATGCTAAATCAACCACCCCTAACTAATCAAGCACACACACACTAATAAAAATCTGACCTAAGGGCAGAATTTAAAGTGAGCTTATGCTCATTACAATTTAGCTTGTAATACATTTAAATCTCTAATTTAGAACTTAAATTGAGAGATTTAAGGGCCAAGAAAATTTTTACCTTATTTGTTCCAATATGGGTATGCTTGGCTCAATTTTCTCTCTTCCTTTCCCCTTGGTGCAGCCGGCCCTATGCTCCTCCAATGAGCTTGAAATTTTGCAGCCACCTAGGGATGACTCCTACCAATGCTCCGGCCACTTTTCACACAAAACAGCCACCTCCCCACTTGGTTTCCCCTTCACTTTTCCTTCCACCCTGCTGCTGCCACACAGCCGGCTACTATGGCCAATTTTGGTCTCCAAATTTTCTCCAACTTCTTGGCTTGCTTCCTAGTGAATACCTAACACTCCTAAGACCAATTCCTTGATTTCCCAAGCTTTTTCTTTCTCTTTGGCAGCTCCCTCAAGTTCGGATTTTGGGCTGGAAATTTGACCAAAGTTTAGCTAGTTTTTCTAATTTTTGTGAATAGGATGCACTCCTATTTATAGGCAATTTTGAACTTTTTAAAATTACAAAATAGTCCTTCAAAGTTCACCATTTAGCACTTAAGGGGGATGAGGTGGCCGGCCATCAATTCTTGAACCAACTAAAAATTCTTTCCAAATTTTCCTTAAATCCTTAAATGATGTCATAATTCAAAAGGTATGTGACATCACCATTAAGGCCTTATTTGGCCTAATTCTTCATTAGACAGTATATTTCAATACTAAACAGATATAGTTGATACTGTGGTCTTTGATTCACAGTACCGGCTATTAAAATGCAGTCCAAAATTTATCTGTCTAATAATGGACTATACGAAAAATTCTCTTTTCGCTTCGAGCCTTTTGGCCTTTAATCTCCTACTTAGTGTGCTTGATTTTTCTATGGTGGTTTTGAATCTAACTTAAACCATTTTATCTGAAAAATTTGGTTTTCCGCAGTATACTTCCTATACCGCTAACCATTTTTCGATATCGTCAAAGAATTGATCTTTCTAGCCAATCTTTGACTTTCTTAGGTCAATGTTGCCTATTCTGACAACGTGGACTCTCTTGGTTTAGTTTGACGGTTTCTGGTCAAACTTTGACTTTCTGGTCAAACTTTGACTCTCGGGTCAAACTTTGACTTTTGTAAAAATCATAGCGTTTTTATACCTTTTTCCTCAAAAGGTCGTATGCTCAACTAAGCAATCATTTTTGAGTCTTATAAAAGCATAAGAACTCACAATTCTGAATAAAAACCCTAAACCGGGCTTTTCATAATTACCTTCATGGTACAATTTAAATTTCTATACAAGAAATTGTGACATTGTGAAATTCTAGTTATTACAAGTTCAACCAAGAATAAGGGCACGATAAGTTCCGAACTGGGTTTTCCTCAAAACATGAAAGTTGTAGTATTATCCGAGATCTACAACTTTTATGAAGAAAGTTTTATCAAATTCTGAACAGATTTTAAAGTAAAATTTGACTCTAAAAACTGTGCAGGAAACAGAAATTCCAGCACAGGATTTTCAGAAAAATAGTACATAAGCAGGAAATTCCTGCTCATGCACAGGATTTTCTAAAATAGTACAAGAAAACTGTATTTTCACCAACCCCAATGTTTTGGACTGTGAGAACTGTTCCAATGGCAGTTTTTACTCCTCAACACATTTTATAACTCAAGCAAAGGGTTTTTAAACCGAATTCACCAAATTTTCCGAGACAAAGGAAAATCGGATTTTTAAAGCCAAAGATAAGTAGCAAGACCGTAACGGATGGTAACCGGGAAGGATACCCGAGTTATTGGGCTTGACCCCCAAAGTCCAAGTTTGACCCATGGAAGGTTGACTTTGGTTAATCAAGTTTGACCAAGGTTTATCACTTCAAGGGTTACCAGTAATAACCCAGTGAGGTACCGATAATATGATGATCTAAGATCTAGGGTTATTTGTAATAACCCAATGGATTGTGAATCCAGAATATTAAGTCATGTGCCCAAGGTTAGGAGAGTAACCTAACCTTACCTAAATGGATGTGGGCTTAGCTTTAGCAATGAGATTACTTATGGTAACCAAGTAAAATATATAGTATAGGAGGGGACATATAACTAAGACTATGAACGCATGTTGGTTAAGACACCAACAGTTAACGATTATGATTTATAGTAAGATAAAAGGTGTATGACTTTTATCTTACACCCTGTTTGGAAACAGGAGTATGAACTGTTGTCGTGCCATGATTCGGACGATTAACCAAGAGCATAGGACGACAAGTAAGTATAACTCCGCCTACAGCATGGGCAAAAATGTTTTTATGTTTTTCAAGAAATCATGAATTGATATGCATGATTTATTTTACGATGCTTACGTATGATATATTACGATAGTTACGTTACGATGGGTATGTTATGATGGTATGATGTTATGTTACGATGATTACGTTATGATGGTTATGTTATGATACGAAGCTTATGTTATGAAGATTTATGTTATGGTTTATGATGTGTTATGTTTTAAGTATAGTGACATCATGCAGCATGCTCACTAATATAAACTACATGGTAAGAACACATTTTAAGACAAGCTAAGGTCATTGTGTCGTACCGACTTGCCATGATGGTGGGTTTAAATGGTTTAGTCTATGGTTTGGGTTGAATTGGATTGGCTGCCCCAATCACTCCATGTTAAACAGTTTGTTTCATGGTTTGAGTTGGATTGGATTGGCTGCCTCCAGCCACTCCATAGCTATAGACCACGGTACGTGCACACATGATATGCAAGGAAATAGAATCAAGATAATGAATGAAAGTTTAATTGATTCATAAGAAAGCCTAATCGGTTCATGCATTCTTTTGTTAAAATGTTTTGCGGATTGAACGTTGTACTTACTGGGCATAAGCTCATTACTTACGTTCATGCTGTAGGTTAGCAACCTACCGATAATACATGATGCAAGGCTGTGAAGGCTTGCACTACAGACTGTGAAATGTGGGATGGACACTGCCACGGGTTTTGAAATTATGCTACGTAAAATATGTTTTGAAAAATATATTTGAAAGATGTATTTTATGTTACGTTAAAGTGATAGTATGGATAAGGAACTGTTTTCAAGAAGAAAACTATTTTTAAGAAATTGTTTTCAAGAACGAGTTAAGGAATGGTTTTTAAGGATGATGGCAATAAGTTGCCTCGTGTTGTACCGAACCGCATTAGGTCGGATTGGTCCACGGTATGATTATGTTAGCTTTCAATATGATTATGAAAGCTCGGTACTCGAGTGAGTACTTATGAATATGTATGGAGATAAGTTAAGTTTTATGTGAGTAAGAAAAGAAAAAAAAACGAAAATTTTTACTCCGGAAATTTTCAGTTAGTTTAAGCTGTTTAAATTAAGAAGTAAGTTAAGCAGTAAGGTAACGGCCCACATCTGCGCCGTCTGCCCCTGCGTGATGGTTCGGGGCGTTACAGAGATGGTATCAGAGCAAGTTTTCTACCATCCAGTTTCACAGTTCTGCCGCCAGAGCTACAGTTTTGCAAATAAGTTTTCTTACTCTAGTTAGGTATAGTAACTATGTGAGGTCATAGTATAGATATGAACCTGGTATGAAACCCGGGTACGATTGAAGAGGACCGCAAGACTTCATTCGCATTCGAAGGAATGGAGTCACGCATCTTCGATGGGACTCAAGAAGTGGCTACATTTGCTGAGTGGTTGCACGAAATGGAGACGATACGGCAGTTATGTTGCAGCTTGGCACATTTATCCAGATAAGTCTATGGGCTATGATTGCCAGTAGATCAGAGTTGCGCAGTAAAAGCGTGGTGGATAAGCTAAGCTTGGGATAGGATATGATGAGATCGTGATGAATCTCTAGTATGGTATGCTAAGATATGGTTGAAGGAATGAGTGTTAGACATATGGAGAATTAGAATTAGAAACTAGAAAATGGTTCATTGCTGGTACAACCGAACCAATTTCTGCAAGAGCCTCATCTTGCAACTATGATAGCCAAGTCATGATGATAAATGCTAGAGCAGCAATAAGAAATGAATAGGCTTCGAGATCAGATAGCCTATCGCCTTACCTCAGTAGGGTGATAATCTGGAAGTTTTCATTTTAAGAAATAAGCTAGATGCTATAGAACTTAAGTTTCCTGGTTGTGAAACTTATGCTCCCATAAGAATGATAATAGGTATGGAAAGATGTTTGGTAGTGCCTTGACTGGTGGTAATATCAAGGCAATGTACAAAGAATAAGCTGGATGATGGCTATCAGTATGATGATGAAATTAAGGATATGATCCCTTAGTAAGGGAAATTATGAAATAATGGGAAGTTTTAGACATTCCTAAGGATTATGATTTTACGTTATGAAGAAAATGTTAGAAGCAATGAGAGAAGCTTCTACCATTTTATTATCTAGCAAGCAGCTAGTCGATACGATATAAGTATTGCATCACTCGAACGATATCAAGCTTTCTTCATTATTGACTTTGAAAGAATTCAAAGGAAATATTTTTATAAAAGATGCTTAAATCTTGAGTTCATGCTTGAAAGAACCCCTTATTTTATGTAATACAGCCGAATCCTTGAGGAAGAATTCCAAGATAGGGGCTGTTATGAACAGTAAAGGTTCCAAGATAGGAGCCGTTATGTTCGTTAAATGACCGAATCCATGAGGGACAAGTTCCAAGAATGGGATGAGTTCCAAGAAAGGGGCCATTATGATAAGGAAAGGGTTCTAATAGCATAAGATCAAGGTTCAAGAAAGAAGCTATTTTAAGATATGTTTTCCAAGTATGGAAAAATTATAAAGTATGAAACGCTTTTTACGTATGAAAAAGTTATATGATAAGATATGTTTTTCGAACATGGCAAGTTATATGCTATACTTGTTCAAATTTTTATGAAGATAGTTCTTGTGATGCAATATGAAAGGAGAGCATGGTAGTATGAAAGTATGCAAATATGATAGTATGAACGTATGTAAGCATGAAAGTATGTAAGTATGTAAGTATGAATGTATGTAAGTAAGAAAGTATGCAGTATGAAAGTAAGATAGTATAAAGTAAGAATGAATGAAAGTATGATGGCATGATATGAAAGTAAGAGTATGGTTCTAGATAAAAGACATGATCCCATTAAAGTATAAAAATGGGAACATGAATAAGTTACTATAGATCAACAGTGGATTTGAAGAAAAGCCACTTAGAAGTATCCGAATTTTCGATGACGAAAATTTCTTTAAGGAGGGTAGAATGTAATGCCCAGAATTTTGATGAACCTATAATTTCCTTTTAGACAAGGAAAATTCCAAGTTTGAATCTTGTATGTTGATATGAAACTCACGATCTGAGTTAAATATCAGTATATGTTTGAGTTCTCGTTTAATTAGGTATGAGACTCAATAAGCAGTTTGCTTAGTCATGCATGTGACCCTTGAGTAAAAAGGGAAGAAAAAAAATTCTATGATTTCATGTTGGTCAAAGTTTGATCGAAAAAGTCAAAGTTGACCAAAAAGTCAAAGGTTGACCAGGAAGGTCAAATAGATGAAGGTGCTGAGATATGGCAAAGCAGTATGGGATTATACTGCGGAAAACCTTCATTACGGCCAATTTAGTAAGAATAAGCTATGAGACCACCGTAGAAAAATCAAGCACAAATTTTAGAGCATTAAGGACTAAATAGTTTTAAGTCCTAAGAAAATCTGATACGCAGTCCAATTTTTTTTACGCAGAGGAATTCTGGACTGTAGTCCAGTGTGACAATACTATTTTTGGTGAAAAACAGTATTGATATTATGTAAGATATTAAGGAAATGGACTGCAGGATTATATTATTGGATTTTTAGAATCAAGGGGATATTTATGCAAGAGATGGAAGCCAAGTGGCTCCAGGATAGTTGGCAACCTACAGGGACTAAATTGTAAATATTTTGTCCATAGGGGCCAAAATGCAAATTTAAGAAAAGTTAGCAATGATGGATAAGTATGTAATTATAGAATTATGGAAATTCCTAACCAAGGTTCCAACTAGGCCAAAGATTGGTTACAAGCCTAGTTACATTGGAACAAGGAATTAAGAAAAAGATAAGCATGGAAAGATATTTGTTGGCTTCCACATGCTTGCATGGCCGGATTTTTACTAGGCTTGGAGAACAAGCATTTAGCTAGATGATGTCATCAAGATGATGTAAGCGAGTGATGTCACGAGGGCGATGTAAGCCATACTTGGTGAGCAAGTAACTTGCCCACCAAGGCTTCCTTATGGCCGGTTCTTTGTATGCTTGGAGAGCAAGTATTTGGCTTGATGATGTCATCAAGGTGATGTCATCAAGATGATGTTGTAACGACCCGCCTTGCACAGGCCGTTACCATACATACTTACATACATACGTTCTTACTTATTTAGCGCAAACAGCGGAATTTTTTTTTTTTTTTATATACATAATGCGTACGAACGATTAGCCATATATATATATATATACAGCGTGGATAAGTGGAAAGCATAATAATATCAGGATATTCGGAATACAAAATCATATACATATAAAGAACAAAACGCGTAGCGGCTATTAATCCCACATTTCACAGTTCGCCCTGCCACGCTCGCCATCTTGTATCAACAACTGTACATAGGTTGCTTACCTACAGCATAGACGTAAGACGTGAGCTTTCGCTCAGCAAGTACAACATAATTATCCGCGACAATACAACTCAAAACATAATTCATCACAATCTTATAACATAGCATAATTTCTCATAGCACAACATACTTAACTCATACATAACATACTGAACTCATCATAACATACTTAACTCATACATAACATACTGAACTTATCATAACGTACATACCATTTCATGACATCGCATAATATATGCATGAACCGATTATGCTCTTATTATGCCATCTTGTTCATTCTTAACTTATCTTGCTTATGGGCCCCATAACATAAGTGTACGTACCGGGCGCGCAACTATGGAGTGGTTGGGGCGGCCAAACCATTTCCAACTCAAACCATAGTCCAACCCGACCTAACGCGGGTCGGTACGACACGGCAAGCTCGCTTGCCATCATACTTGCTTTTCGTGATCTCATAATTGATCTTGTTAGTGAACATGCTTCATGATGTCACTAAACTTAAATCATACTCATATCTTAACAACATGCCTTATCTCATAATCATAAACTTGATATCATCATAATAATCATAAGCTTGATATCATCATAATAATCATAACACCGCATCAAACAATTCTAGCATACATTTACATCACATTCTAATAGCGATCATTCATCATACTTGGGTAAGTATACAACGGAAAGTCTATGCTGTAGACGGAGTTGTACTTACCATATACTAAATCTCAAGTTTAGCGCTTTTCCTAACCGAGTGGTTTTCCTGTTTTCATAGAAAAAATCATAGGATGAGAATCATCCTATCATAGTATCATACAACCCTAGTTATTAACTTATCTCAGTATAAGGATATCAAGAACATAGCATAAACTTTAAAATCCTACTATCTTTTAAAACACTAAAATTCTAAAAACAAACTATATTTGAAATCAGTCTTTAAATTTGATCCTTTTTTAACAAATCTGTTCCGAATTTAAAAATATTTCCTTCATGAAAGTTGTAGACCTTGAAGGTTTCTACAACTTCTGTTTTAAACTTAAAACCCAAATCTGACCCTAACATACTTGTTTCTGCCTTTGAAAATTCTTCGACCATTTTTCTTAACCTTGAAATAGGTCTCGGGTTTTTGTAAAAACGAAGGTATTAGAGGACTTATTTTCAAAAAATGTCCGCGTTGGCCCCTAGGATTTTCCCTTCTCTACAACTTTGTAGTTTTAACTTTTTCATGATTCGGCCTTTAAGGGCCTCAAAATTCGCTTTTCAAATTACTGTCCAGTTTGACCCGAAACTGGCAGTTTTTGTTCGGTTTGGGTTTTAGGTAATCTAACGTGCACACTACCTCAAACGGATATCCCGTGAGCCTATTTCAAGCATGCAGGCGTTACCTAATCATTTCATACTCATACAATCAGATCTTACTCATACAATTATGAAATCAAAAATCTTAACTTGTATAAAAACTTAACTTGAAACTAGCATATCAAACCGAAAACTATCAACCACGTATAAAACATGGTACCGAAATCTGCTTATATAAAACATCACACTTGTACATGACATCACACTCTTAATCTTCTTATCAAAAACGTGAATGAAAACTAGAGGTTAAAGGATTTACCTCAAGCTTTACAAAACAAATTCCAGCTTAAGGTTTTGGAATTACACTTGTCATCTCTCAAAACTATAAACTACACTTGTCATCTCTCAAAACTTTGAGAAACTCAGCTGCATATTAATTCCCAAGAGTAACATATTTACTCATTGGAACCATGTGGTGGCCGGCCATGATGAGTCAAAATGGAAGCAAATAGTTATACTAACTAAATTAACAATCTAGTTTACTTTCTTGGTTTTAACATAACTATGGTAACTAAATTTTGTAACCAATCCTTGGCTTAGTTGAATTTGAATGCTTAGTAAGAAAAATCTATCATAATTTTCTTGAAATTCTTCATAAGGTGGCCGGCCATACTTTGCTAAGTGTGAAAGTTGCAAAATGCAACATAGCTTAGTATGCAAAACTACTTTGCTTACTAGGCAAGGTTAAAATTGTGTGGTATCAAATTCTAATGAACTTCAAATTTTTCATACCTTGCCTATTGGTCCTTAAGAGCAAAATATCAGCTCATTAACCCTTAATGTGGCCGGTTCCCTTAAGTGCAAGTGTAGGCAAATGATTGGTCAATTTTGAACCAATCCAAACCTAACTTGATTCCTTGATTTCCAACTAGGTTAACCAAATTTAAAAATCATCATAAGCTAAATTGAACTAGGAAATCTAACTAGAAAAATCCATAGTTCCATAAATTTATAAATTTATCTATCGAACCACAATTTTTCATAAAATTACATTTTGGCCCCTAAAGGCAAAACATTTGCACTTTAGTCCCTATAGGGTGGCCGACTATGGTGATAGCATTTGGCCTCCAATTCTTGCTTAATCAATCACCTAACACTATCTTAACTTTCTTAAAATCCATAACCATTCACTTTTCTTAAAATTACATATTGGCCCCCTATAGACAAAATATTTACATTTTCCTTAAAGGGTGACCAATTTTCAAAGTGAGATTAGTCATTCTTTTTAAGACCTCACTTGGCTTATCTCCTAAACACAGTTCATTTTCATACTGGCATACATATTCAGATACTGTTTTCGACTGATAACAGTATACTGGCACTGGTCCATTATCCAGATTTTGTCTGAACTGCGTGTAGGATTCTCATAAAATTAGAAACTACTAACAGAGAATCATAAATCATAGATTTGCCTTTTACTACAAAAAGGTCTTTCGAAGAATTTAACATAACACATAAATATTTCTTAATTACAAACTTTGATTATTCATAACAGAAATCAAAATTTGTAAACAAGCTGATCATTACGTTTTATACCGTTTTACTCAAAAGGTCACTTGCTTTACAAAGCAATAATTTTTGGAGTCTTATAAAAGCATAAGAACTCACAATATCTAATAAAAACCCTAAGCTGGGCTTTTCATAAATACCTTCAGGGCACAATTCAATATCTATACAAGACATTGTGACGTTGGGAAATTCTAGTTATTACAATCTACCCCCCTTAAAAATTTTCGTCCTCGAAAATTAGAACAAGTCGGGATAGTTCTTCCTCATCTCATCTTCCAACTCCCAGGTTGCTTCTTCAACCCTGTGGTTTCGCCATAACACTTTAACCATGGGAATGGTTTTATTTCTTAAGACCTTCTCTTCCCAATCCAGTACTTGAACGGGATTTTCTTCATAAGTTAAGTCCGTTTGAACCTCTACTGGTTCTTGACTAAGCACATGGGAAGGGTCGGATATATACTTCTTTAGCATCGACACATGGAAAACATTATGCATCGAAGCCAATTCGGGCGGTAGGGCAAGCTTGTAGGCTACTTTTCCAATCCTTTCAAGGATCTCAAATGGTCCCGTATATCTTGGGCTAAGCTTCCCTTTCTTTCCAAAGCGCATTACTCCTTTCATAGAAGTAATCTTGATGAACACTGCATCACCCACTTGGAATTCCAAAGGCCTCCTACGCTTGTCGGCATAACTTTTCTGTCTGCTAAAAGCTATGTCGAGCCTCTGTCTGATCTTCTGAATGTCCTCAGAGGTCTTTTTGATAAAATCTGTGGTTTGTAGCTGTTTCTGTCCAACTTCTTGCCAGTGGATAGGAGATCGACATTTTCTTCCATATAATGCTTCAAATGGAGCCATACCAATTGAAGTATGATAACTGTTGTTATATGAAAATTCGATCAATGGCAGCTTCTGATCCCAGTTTCCTTTGAAATCCAGCACACATGACCTTAGCATATCTTCTAGTGTCTGGATGGTTCGTTTGGATTGACCGTCAGTTTGGGGGTGAAATGCCGTACTGAACTTCAATTTTGACCCCATGACGTTATGAACACTAGTCCAAAATCGAGAAGTGAAACGTCCATCACGGTCCGAGATGATCGATTTTGGCACTCCATGAAATCTGACAATCTGGGATACATAAATTTCAGCTAATTTTTCCACAGAAAAGGTGGCCTTAATCGCAATAAAGTGAGCCGATTTGGTTAATCTATCAACAATCACCCAAATCGTGTCACTCCCACTTGTAGTCCTGGGTAGTCCTACTACGAAATCCATTGTAATCTGCTCCCATTTCCACTCAGGAAGCTCTATCTTATGCAGTTCTCTACCAGGATGTCGATGTTCAGTCTTAACTTTCTGACAAGTTAGGCATCTCGATACATATTCAGCTACCTCATTCTTCATATTGGGCCACCAAAAACTCTCTCGGAGGTCTTTGTACATCTTAGAAGCTCCTGGATGTACTGAGTATGGCGTCATATGTGCTTCCAACAAAATCTGATCCTTCAAGACTTCGAAGTTGGGAACACAGATCCTCTCCTTGAAGTAGATGACGCCATCTGCAGTGGTCCGAAACTCATTGCTTTTACCGCCAAAAAGCTGAGTTTTCAACAAAAAGGAATCCTTTTCTTGGTGAGACTTAATGGATTCCATCAAATCAGACTGAATGGTTAGAGAAGATAATTTCCCCGTTATCATCTCCAAATTAAACTCAGAAATTTCTTTTTGTAGTGGCTTAGGAAATATTCCAATAGACATCAGCATGCCTACGGATTTTCTGCTTAAGGCATCTGCTACTCTATTCGCCTTTCCAGGATGATAAAGGATCTCACAGTCATAATCCTTAACAAGCTCCAGCCATCTACGTTGTCTCATATTGAGCTCTTTCTGAGTAAAGATATACTTAAGGCTCTGGTGATCAGACTAGATTTCACACTTATTCCCATACAAATAGTATCTCCAAATCTTAAGTACGAAAACTACTGCCGCGAGCTCTAAATCGTGCGTAGGATAATTCCTTTTCGTGAATCTTTAACTATCGGGATGCATAGGCCACTACCTTGCCATTCTGCATTAAGACAGCTCCTAATCCATTTTTAGAAGCGTCACTATAGATCACGAAATTTCCTGCATCTACATCAGGAATTATCAACACAGGCGCACTTGTCAGCCTCTTCTTGAGCTCTTGGAAATTCTCCTCACACTTCTGAGTCTATTCAAAAGTTTTTTTCCTTCCTGGTAAGAGCGGTGAGGGGTGTAGCGATCTTGGAAAATCCCTCAACGAATCGTCGGTAATAGCCAGCTAATCCAAGGAAACTTCTTATTTCCGTAACATTTTTGGGTGCTGGCCATGCACTAACTGCCTCTACCTTAGCAGGGTCTACTGAAATTCCTTCCTTCGATACCACATGACCCAAGAAATGAACTTTTTCCAACCAAAATTCACATTTTGTGAATTTGGCATAAAGCTGATTCCTTCTCAACGTCTCCATCACCAATCTAAGGTGACGTTCATGTTCCTCTTTGGACCCTGAGTAGATCAGAATATCGTCGATAAAAACAATGACGAACTTATCCAAGTATTCCTTGAATACTCGATTCATAAGGTCCATAAATGCTGCCGGGGCATTGGTTAATCCAAATGGCATAACCAAAAACTCATAATGCCCGTAACGTGTTCGAAAGGCCGTCTTGGAAATATCTACCTCCTTGATCCTGAGCTGATGATAGCCTGAACGTAGATCGACCTTCGAAAATACAACTGCTCCTCTGAGTTGATCGAAGAGATCGTCAATCCTTGGATGGGGATACTTGTTCTTGATCGTAATCTTATTCAACTCACGGTAGTCTATACACATACGTAATAATCCATCCTTCTTCTTTACGAACAGCACCGGTGCTCCCCATGGGGAGTAACTCTGTCGGATGAATCCTTTGTCAAGCAGTTCTTGTAACTGCACTTGCAATTCCCTAAGCTCAGCTGGTGCCATACGGTAAGGCGCTTTGGAGATCGGTGTAACTCCAGGTAGTAATTCAATTTCGAACAAAATCTCGCGTTCTGGCGGAAGTCCGGGTAAATCCTTCGGAAAGATATCCACATATTCCTTTATAATGGGAACATCTTCCGGTATCAACTCCACTTCACAATCCTTATCCATCATGTTAGCTAAATATCCTTGGCAGCCACTAGCTAACATCTTCCAAGCCTTCGTTGCTGAAACCAGTTTGGTTGCTGAATTCCGAGATTGTCCGTAGAAATTAAACTCCTCCTCTTCGTACGGGTTAAACGTTACACAACGCTTTCGACAGTCAATCTTGGCGTTGTATTTACCTAAGAAGTCCATCCCTAAGATCACATCGAAATCCTGAAGCTTGATCACGATGAGATCTACAAACAATTCTCTGCCACAGATAGTCACGGAAGTATTTCGTATCCAAAAATTGGACCACAAAATCTCTCCGGATGGCAAAGAAGTTTTAAAGGGTTGATCTAAACTATCCACACCTCTTCCTAACTTCTGGGCGAACTCCAGGGATACAAATGAGTGAGTAGCACCAGAATCAAACAAGGCAACAACATCATAAGTGGTGATAGAAATCTGACCTGTCACCACATGTGATGTCCCAGCTTCAGCATCACCCCTAGTGTAGGCATAGATCCTGGCTTGAGGTTCAGGGGCCTCTAATCTGCCTTGAGTGATTGAGGGTCCTTCAAGCTTAGCTTGGACTGCATGCAGCTGCCTGTTTGTGTTCTGACTCGGGTACGGAGGATTTTGGCCTCGGTTATTCAGATGGCAGTTCTTCGCATAATGCCCTTCTTTACCACACAGGAAGCAGGCATTTGACCCCATTCTACAAACTCCTGGGTGTTTCCTTCCACACCTAGTACACGTGGGGTAATCAGTGCTAGTACCCTCATTTCCTCTATTGTTCTTCTTCTGAGGGTAATTGCTTTGCTGACCCTGGCCAGAGAAACTCCCTTTTCTCTTGTTCCTCCCAAAATGTTTGGACCCTTGGGCCGGGCTACTTATCGGGCCTTTTTGACTCAACTCTAGACCTTGACGGGGCTGCGTCGGCTTTACTACGGTTTTCTCCTCCTTTCTCGCCTTAAAAATCTGAGCCCTTGCTTCCTTGTCCTGGTTTATCCAATACTCGGCTCTCATTGCCCGACTCACATAGTCGGATACCAGGGTAGGTGGACTACTGCCAGCACTAACCTGCTTGGCAATATCAGTACGGAACATCTTCATCATCCTTCTCACCTTTTCCGTTTCATTGGGAACCAACTCCGAACACAACCGGGCTAACTGATCAAATTTCTTGACAGCCTCCAATACTGTCATTGACCCTTGTTTCAAACTGGCGAACTCATCCTGCTGAGCTGCCAGAATTTCCCTGTTGTAGTACGTAGTGCGGAACTCCGTCACAAAATCTTGCCAGCCCATGGTGGCAACATCTCGACGCATCTGGACAGTCCTCCACCAGTGTCTAGCGTCTTTCTTGAGTGCGAAGGAAGCACATAGAACTTGTTCCTGTTCCGATAGCCTCATAAAGTCCAAGATAACTTGGATATCGATTAACCAATTATCCGCAGCTATCGGGTCCATTAGTCCTTCGAATTCAGGTGCCTTCATTCGCCTGAATCTTTCGTACAGTAAATCCTCCCGTACTGGCTGCATGTTTACTGGAACTCCTGCAGGTACTAACGGAGCTCCAAAATTCCGTGGATTTTCTGGCTGTACCTCTGGTTGAACTTCTGGTTCCGGAGGTACTCTATCTTGTTGTAGAGGAACTTCCTCAGCTCGAGGTCTCTGGTTCACATGAGCTAATTGCTCCCGCAATCTATTCGTTTCTCGCTGCTGTTCCAGCAGCTGCCGTTGCAAATTTGTTACAACAGTTGCGAAATCTGGTTCTGGCTGATTTACAGGTACCGTACGACGAGTACGAACCATTTTCTAGTTCCTATCAAATCACAAGAAAGATATTATCATACTAGGAATATCCTTTCTTTCATACCTTTCTTATCATAACATAACATATTACGTTACATCAGAACATTATTACTGTATCAAATCAGAAAGTTTTCATCGTATTATAGCATATACAACTCGTAATATGCCTTTCATAATCATATCATATCATCTCATATTTGAACCGACTTTTTACATTCTTATAAAAAGTACTTCATATTTACAATCTTGTAAATACATTTTAACACGATCACTGTACATACATAACCATAACTTATGATGGAAGTGTCTAACACTTTCTTATCATATAACAGTACAAGCTATCGTCAAAAGACACAAAAAGATAAGCTAGTACATATTAGTCGTAAACTACTCAAAATATATACACGATTAGTCTATTCTATGTGTTCGATCGTAAATACCGAGGATACGTCGGAATCTGACTCCTCAGCTCCGTCATGAAACAAAATCTCCTCGGGGTCCTCGCCATAATCAAACACATCATCATCATTCTCTAGCCAGCCCGCATGCTCAATTTCTGGCGCTGGCTCTATTTCTTCCTCGTCGTCGCTAGAAATGTCAATGATCAGGGGATCCTCAGGCTGATCCTCCAGAGCGACTAGGAAATCATCGAACTCATTTACGGCCATATCAGCCTCGGCATCCTGGGGCGGTGCTGGATCGGCCTCGAAAGGCGGCTCTCCCATCCCAACCTCATCGACTGGTGCTTGCGGACCACCCGCAACCTCAGCAACTTGCATGGCTTGCATGACAGCCTCAGCCTCTAAATATCATCAATCATGTTCCCCACCGTCGTGCCAGGCATCGGTATAGGAACATACTGCCGGATCTGAAGAGGCAGTCCATCTCGAAGCGTCTGCATTGCCAATGTCACCGGGTTAGCCAGGTCCTGGGGGACATATGGCAGTAACTCTCCTGGAACCTCCGACAGTAGTGGCTCATAGATTCCTGCGGATAGGCGTGCCAAACCATTGAAAACTCATATATCGGGCGTGGAGCATATCCCGGTACATCGTCGGATCGCGATAGGGCTCATCTGCCCCTTATCTGGTATCGGTCCATAGCGTGCAACTAGTAACGCACGGAAATGAGCCCAAGTCCGACTTGGCATTTCTCTCTCTCCTATCGTCATCCACCAAAGTCGAACGTCTACTGCGAGACATCGACTGGCTAATGAGACCTGTAATCGCTCCTCGATATGGCAAAGATGGAAAATCAATTCCATGTCATATAGCCATGCTGCCAACGACACCGTCCGTCTAGTGCCATCATAAATCATAGGATGCGACTCGTAGAAAGACATCACTGCACGCCGATCCTCATTTACATGCGCGGGATCCATCTCGTCGGATCTATAATAACATAATAAAATAATAATACTTACTTAATAAAATAAAATCACTTACAATGATGGCGGCAATGCAGGCATACTGTGAAATTGGATAGCAGGAAACCGCTCTGATACCAACTCTGTAACGACCCGCTTGCACAGGCCGTTACCATACATACTTACATACATACGTTCTTACCTATTTAGCGTAAACATCGGAATTTTTTTTTTTTTTTTTTATATACATAATGCGTACGAACGATTAGCCATATATATACAGCGTGGATAAGCGGAAGCATAATAATATCAGGATGTTCGGAATACAAAATCATATACATATAAAGAACAAAACGCGTAGCAGCTATTAATCCCACATTTCACAGTTCGTCCTGCCACGCTCGCCATCTTGTATCAACAACTGCCCATAGGTTGCTTACCTACAGCATAGACGTAAGACGTGAGCTTTCGCTCAGCAAGTACAACATAATTATCCGCGACAATACAACTCAAAACATAATTCATCACAATCTTATAACATAGCATAATTTCTCATAGCACAACATACTTAACTCATACATAAATACTGAACTCATCATAACATACTTAACTCATACATAACATACTGAACTTATCATAACATACTTAACTCATTCATAACGTACATACCATTTCATGACATCGCATAATATATGCATGAACCGATTATGCTCTTATTATGCCATCTTGTTCATTCTTAATTTATCTTGCTTATGGGCCCCATAACATAGTGTACGTACCGGGCGCGCAACTATGGAGTGGTTGGGGCGGCCAGACCTTTCCAACTCAAACCAAGTCCAACCCGACCTGACGCGGGTCGGTACGACACGGCAAGCTCGCTTGCCATCATACTTGCTTTTCGTGATCTCATAATTGATCTTGTTAGTGAACATGCTTCGTGATGTCACTAAACTTAAATCATACTCATATCTTAACAACATGCCTTATCTCATAATCATAAACTTGATATCATCATAATAATCATAAGCTTGATATCACCATAATAATCATAAGCTTGATATCATCATAATAATCATAACACCGCATCAAACAATTCTAGCATACATTTACATCACATTCTAATAGCGATCATTCATCATACTTGGGTAAGTATACAA
Organism: Ficus hispida; assembly: GCA_025413025.1. NCBI lineage: Eukaryota > Viridiplantae > Streptophyta > Magnoliopsida > Rosales > Moraceae > Ficus > Ficus hispida. Next base: position 22,213,547 of record CM046362.1, on the reverse strand, counting down.
CGGAAAGTCTATGCTGTAGACGGAGTTGTACTTACCAGATACTAAATCTCAAGTTTAGCGCTTTTCCTAACCGAGTGGTTTTCCTGTTTTCACAGAAAAATCATAGGATGAGAATCATCCTATCATAGTATCATACAACCCTAGTTATTAACTTATCTCAGTATAAGGATATAAAACATAGCATAAACTTTAAAATCCTACTATCTTTTAAAACACTTAAA
>CM046362.1:22130248-22213226 GCA_025413025.1 Ficus hispida | reverse complement strand
GGTTCAGGGCGCCTCTAATCTGCCTTGAGTGATTGAGGGTCCTTCAAGCTTAGCTTGGACTGCATGCAGCTGCCTGTTTGTGTTCTGACTCGGGTACGGAGGATTTTGGCCTCGGTTATTCAGATGGCAGTTCTTCGCATAATGCCCTTCTTACCACACAGGAAGCAGGCATTTGACCCATTCTACAAACTCCTGGGTGTTTCCTTCCACACCTAGTACACGTGGGGTAATCAGTGCTAGTACCCTCATTTCCTCTATTGTTCTTCTTCTGAGGGTAATTGCTTTGCTGACCCTGGCCAGAGAAACTCCCTTTTCTCTTGTTCCTCCCAAAATGTTTGGACCCTTGGGCCGGGCTACTTATCGGGCCTTTTTGACTCAACTCTAGACCTTGACGGGGCTGCGTCGGCTTTACTACGGTTTTCTCCTCCTTTCTCGCCTTAAAAATCTGAGCCCTTGCTTCCTTGTCCTGGTTTATCCAATACTCGCTCTCATTGCCCGACTCACATAGTCGGATACCAGGGTAGGTGGACTACTGCCAGCACTAACCTGCTTGGCAATATCAGTACGGAACATCTTCATCATCCTTCTCACCTTTTCCGTTTCATTGGGAACCAACTCCGAACACAACCGGGCTAACTGATCAAATTTCTTGACAGCCTCCAATACTGTCATTGACCCTTGTTTCAAACTGGCGAACTCATCCTGCTGAGCTGCCAGAATTTCCCTGTTGTAGTACGTAGTGCGGAACTCCGTCACAAAATCTTGCCAGCCCATGGTGGCAACATCTCGACGCATCTGGACAGTCCTCCACCAGTGTCTAGCGTCTTTCTTGAGTGCGAAGGAAGCACATAGAACTTGTTCCTGTTCCGATAGCCTCATAAAGTCCAAGATAACTTGGATATCGATTAACCAATTATCCGCAGCTATCGGGTCCATTAGTCCTTCGAATTCAGGTGCCTTCATTCGCCTGAATCTTTCGTACAGTAAATCCTCCGTACTGGCTGCATGTTTACTGGAACTCCTGCAGTACTAACGGAGCTCCAAAATTCCGTGGATTTTCTGGCTGTACCTCTGGTTGAACTTCTGGTTCCGGAGGTACTCTATCTTGTTGTAGAGGAACTTCCTCAGCTCGAGGTCTCTGGTTCACATGAGCTAATTGCTCCCGCAATCTATTCGTTTCTCGCTGCTGTTCCAGCAGCTGCCGTTGCAAATTTGTTACAACAGTTGCGAAATCTGGTTCTGGCTGATTTACAGGTACCGTACGACGAGTACGAACCATTTTCTAGTTCCTATCAAATCACAAGAAAAGATATTATCATACTAGGAATATCCTTTCTTTCATACCTTTCTTATCATAACATAACATATTACGTTACATCAGAACATTATTACTGTATCAAATCAGAAAGTTTTCATCGTATTATAGCATATACAACTCGTAATATGCCTTTCATAATCATATCATATCATCTCATATTTGAACCGACTTTTTACATTCTTATAAAAAGTACTTCATATTTACAATCTTGTAAATACATTTTAACACGATCACTGTACATACATAACCATAACTTATGATGGAAGTGTCTAACACTTTCTTATCATATAACAGTACAAGCCTATCGTCAAAAAGACACAAAAAGATAAGCTAGTACATATTAGTCGTAAACTACTCAAAATATATATACACGATTAGTCTATTCTATGTGTTCGATCGTAAATACCGAGGATACGTCGGAATCTGACTCCTCAGCTCCGTCATGAAACAAAATCTCCTCGGGGTCCTCGCCATAATCAAACACATCATCATCATTCTCTAGCCAGCCCGCATGCTCAATTTCTGGCGCTGGCTCTATTTCTTCCTCGTCGTCGCTAGAAATGTCAATGATCAGGGGATCCTCAGGCTGATCCTCCAGAGCGACTAGGAAATCATCGAACTCATTTACGGCCATATCAGCCTCGGCATCCTGGGGCGGTGCTGGATCGGCCTCGAAAGGCGGCTCTCCCATCCCAACCTCATCGACTGGTGCTTGCGGACCACCCGCAACCTCAGCAACTTGCATGGCTTGCATGACAGCCTCAGCCTCTAAAATATCATCAATCATGTTCCCCACCGTCGTGCCAGGCATCGGTATAGGAACATACTGCCGGATCTGAAGAGGCAGTCCATCTCGAAGCGTCTGCATTGCCAATGTCACCGGGTTAGCCAGGTCCTGGGGGACATATGGCAGTAACTCCTCCTGGAACCTCCGACAGTAGTGGCTCATAGATTCCTGCGGATAGGCGTGCCAAACCATTGAAAAACTCATATATCGGGCGTGGAGCATATCCCGGTACATCGTCGGATCGCGATAGGGCTCATCTGCCCCCTTATCTGGTATCGGTCCATAGCGTGCAACTAGTAACGCACGGAAATGAGCCCAAGTCCGACTTGGCATTTCTCTCTCTCCTATCGTCATCCACCAAAGTCGAACGTCTACTGCGAGACATCGACTGGCTAATGAGACCTGTAATCGCTCCTCGATATGGCAAAGATGGAAAATCAATTCCATGTCATATAGCCATGCTGCCAACGACACCGTCCGTCTAGTGCCATCATAAATCATAGGATGCGACTCGTAGAAAGACATCACTGCACGCCGATCCTCATTTACATGCGCGGGATCCATCTCGTCGGATCTATAATAACATAATAAAATAATAAATACTTACTTAATAAAATAAAATCACTTACAATGATGGCGGCAATGGCAGGCATACTGTGAAATTGGATAGCAGGAAACCGCTCTGATACCAACTCTGTAACGACCCGCCTTGCACAGGCCGTTACCATACATACTTACATACATACGTTCTTACCTATTTAGCGTAAACATCGGAATTTTTTTTTTTTTTTTTTATATACATAATGCGTACGAACGATTAGCCATATATATACAGCGTGGATAAGCGGAAAGCATAATAATATCAGGATGTTCGGAATACAAAATCATATACATATAAAGAACAAAACGCGTAGCAGCTATTAATCCCACATTTCACAGTTCGTCCTGCCACGCTCGCCATCTTGTATCAACAACTGCCCATAGGTTGCTTACCTACAGCATAGACGTAAGACGTGAGCTTTCGCTCAGCAAGTACAACATAATTATCCGCGACAATACAACTCAAAACATAATTCATCACAATCTTATAACATAGCATAATTTCTCATAGCACAACATACTTAACTCATACATAACATACTGAACTCATCATAACATACTTAACTCATACATAACATACTGAACTTATCATAACATACTTAACTCATCATAACGTACATACCATTTCATGACATCGCATAATATATGCATGAACCGATTATGCTCTTATTATGCCATCTTGTTCATTCTTAATTTATCTTGCTTATGGGCCCCATAACATAAGTGTACGTACCGGGCGCGCAACTATGGAGTGGTTGGGGCGGCCAGACCATTTCCAACTCAAACCATAGTCCAACCCGACCTAACGCGGGTCGGTACGACACTGCAAGCTCGCTTGCCATCATACTTGCTGTTCGTGATCTCATAATTGATCTTGTTAGTGAACATGCTTCATGATGTCACTAAACTTAAATCATACTCATATCTTAACAACATGCCTTATCTCATAATCATAAACTTGATATCATCATAATAATCATAAGCTTGATATCACCATAATAATCATAAGCTTGATATCATCATAATAATCATAACACCGCATCAAACAATTCTAGCATACATTTACATCACATTCTAATAGCGATCATTCATCATACTTGGGTAAGTATACAACGGAAAGTCTATGCTGTAGACGGAGTTGTACTTACCAGATACTAAATCTCAAGTTTAGCGCTTTTCCTAACCGAGTGGTTTTCCTGTTTTCACAGAAAAAATCATAGGATGAGAATCATCCTATCATAGTATCATACAACCCTAGTTATTAACTTATCTCAGTATAAGGATATTAAGAACATAGCATAAACTTTAAAATCCTACTATCTTTTAAAACACTAAAATTCTAAAAACAAACTATATTTGAAATCAGTCTTTAAATTTGATCCTTTTTTAACAAATCTGTTCCGAATTTAAAAATATTTCCTTCATGAAAGTTGTAGACCTTGAAGGTTCCTACAACTTCTGTTTTAAACTTAAAACCCAAATCTGACCCTAACATACTTGTTTCTACCTTTGAAAATTCTTCGACCATTTTTCTTAACCTTGAAATAGGTCTCGGGTTTTTGTAAAAACGAAGGTCTTAGAGGCCTTATTTTCAAACAATGTCTACGCTGGCCCCTAGGATTTTCCATTCTCTACAACTTTGTAGTTTTAACTTTTTCATGATTCGGCCGCTAAGGACCTCAAAATTCGCTTTTCAAATTACTGTCCAGTTTGACCCGAAACTGGCAGTTTTTGTTCGGTTTGGGTTTTAGGTAATCTAACGTGCACACTACCTCAAACGGATATCCCGTGAGCCTATTTCAAGCATGCAGGCGTTACCTAATCATTTCATACTCATACAATCAGATCTTACTCATACAATTATGAAATCAAAAATCTTAACTTGTATAAAAACTTAACTTGAAACTAGCATATCAAACCGAAAACTATCAACCACGTATAAAACATGGTACCAAAATCTGCTTATATAAAACATCACACTTGTACATAACATCACACTCTTAATCTTCTTATCAAAAACGTGAATGAAAACTAGAGGTTAAAGGATTTACCTCAAGCTTTACAAAACAAATTCCAGCTTAAGGTTTTGGAGGTTTTCTTTTTTACTAGTCCAACCAAGACCGAACAAAACTGAATTGTCTTTCACTTTTCTCTCTAATTTGGCTTCGGCTCTAAAGGGAAAAAGAAGGTGATGGTTGGCTGCAAGTTTAACTAAAAGAAACCTACAGATTTTTGCTTTCATCTATTTATAGATGAAAACTTGTTCTTACCTTGCTAATTAGTCCTCCAAAAAATTTCATTTTGCACACAACACCTTGTGTGTTGGCCGGCCATGCTTGGCCCTAGAAGTTGAGTAAGCACAGCTAAGGTGACTTAATCACCAAAGCTACTATGTTATGTGGCATGTTCTCAAGATGGCTGGCCATTAAGTGATGATGTGTCAAAGTCTTAGCTATTCTAGGAGGCAAAATTTCATTGGTTAATACCTAAGCTAAGCCATGGTGTGTCATTCACCCATTGGCCGGTTTTTGGTGCTGATTTTGCAAGCCTTGGCTGGCCAAAGAAGAAAGCTAAATGGATGACTCCTCAAGGCTAATAGGGCTTAGTCATCAAAGCTAGAAATTTGATGTGTTTTTCCCTTGTGATGGCCGGCCATATGTGGCAACACAAGCTTGGTTTTATAAAGCCAAGCAAGCAAGGCTATAAGCTTGCTCACCAAAGCTATAAACTACACTTGTCATCTCTCAAAACTTTGAGAAACTCAGCTGCATATTAATTCCCAAGAGTAACATATTTACTCATTGGAACCATGTGGTGGCCGGCCATGATGAGTCAAAATGGAAGCAAATAGTTAGACTAACTAAATTAACAATCTAGTTTACTTTCTTGGTTTTAACATAACTATGGTAACTAAATTTTGTAACCAATCCTTGGCTTAGTTGAATTTGAATGCTTAGTAAGAAAAATCTATCATAATTTTCTTGAAATTCTTCATAAGGTGGCCGGCCATACTTTGCTAAGTGTGAAAGTTGCAAAATGCAACATAGCTTAGTATGCAAAACTACTTTGCTTACTAGGCAAGATTAAAATTGTGTGGTATCAAATTCTAATGAACTTCAAATTTTTCATACCTTGCCTATTGGTCCTTAAGAGCAAAATATCAGCTCATTAACCCTTAATGTGGCCGGTTCCCTTAAGTGCAAGTGTAGGCAAATGATTGGTCAATTTTGAACCAATCCAAACCTAACTTGATTCCTTGATTTCCAACTAGGTTAACCAAATTTAAAAATCATCATAAGCTAAATTGAACTAGGAAATCTAACTAGAAAAATCCATAGTTCCATAAATTTATAAATTTATCTATCGAACCACAATTTTTCACAAAATTGCATTTTGGCCCCTAAAGACAAAACATTTGCACTTTAGTCCCTATAGGGTGGCCGACTATGGTGATAGCATTTGGCCTCCAATTCTTGCTTAATCAATCACCTAACACTATCTTAACTTTCTTAAAATCCATAACCATTCACTTTTCTTAAAATTACATATTGGCCCCCTATAGACAAAATATTTACATTTTAGTCCTTAAAGGGTGACCAATTTTCAAAGTGAGATTAGTCATTCTTTTTAAGACCTCACTTGGCTTATCTCCTAAACACAGTTCATTTTCATACTGGCATACATATTCAGATACTGTTTTCGACTGATAACAGTATACTGGCACTGGTCCATTATCCAGATTTTGTCTGAACTGCGTGTAGGGTTCTCATAAAATTAGAAACTACTAACAGAGAATCATAAATCATAGATTTGCCTTTTACTACAAAAAGGTCTTTCGAAGAATTTAACATAACACATAAACATTTCTTAATTACAAACTTTGATTATTCATAACAGAAATCAAAATTTGTAAACAAGCTGATCATTACGTTTTATACCGTTTTACTCAAAAGGTCACTTGCTTTACAAAGCAATAATTTTTGGAGTCTTATAAAAGCATAAGAACTCACAATATCTAATAAAAACCCTAAGCTGGGCTTTTCATAAATACCTTCCGGGCACAATTCAATATCTATACAAGACATTGTGACGTTGGGAAATTCTAGTTATTACAGATGTCATCAAGGTGATGTAAGCAAGTGATGTCATCAAGGTGATGTCATCAAAGTGATGTCATTAGGTGATGTAAGCAAAACTTGGTGAGCAAGTAACTTGCCCACCAAGGATTCACTATGGCCGGCCACCTAGGAGGTGCAATGAGCAAATATTTTGCTCTTAGACCCTTATATGCAATTCTAGAAACTATGATTTTCACTATAAATAGGTGATGTTGGTTCACAATTTTTGAGCAAGTTTTGTAGCCTTAACAAAACTATGGCAAAATTTTCCCTCATCCTCACCCTTAAAGGCCGAGCCATAGAAGAGAAAGAAAAGAAAGAAAAGTGAGTTAGAGTGTTCGGATTTTCAAGTAGGAAATCAAAGAAAAAGTTGAAAAAAAATTGGTACCCACTGGAGGCCAAGTGGCCGGCCATGGGAAAGGAAGAGAAAGAAAAGAGAAAAGTGCAGAAAAGTGGGTTTTAGGATAGCCGGATTTTGTAGGAAGAACCACCAAATAACCAAAAAGTTTTAGCGCTCATTAGAGGAGCAAGGCCGGTTATAGGCAGCCAAGGAGAAAGGGCAGAAAAATGAACCAAACTCCTAGCCTAACCTTGTGTTCAATCAAGGTAATCTCCTTTAATCATAAGCTCTTCGATTGACTTTTAAATTGGAAGTTTAAGTGTATTTCCAGTATTGGATGTAAGAGCATAAGCCCATCCTTTATCTTCCTAACAAGGCTTAATGTGCTTGATTATGTTTGATTAGGGTTGGTGGCCTCTAGTTTATGTTTTGATGCATGTTTGCAAGTATGCCTATTACATGTTTGTTATATGTCCCCATAGGTTTGAATATGAATGTATGATTATGTGTATGATGGAATGGAACGTTAGAAACAGTTGCATGTGTGATCTTAGGCTCCCGCTGTGGTCCGTTGAGGTGGCGTGCACGTTTTAGGACGAGAAACGGATTTAAGAACCAAAACTGCCAGTCTCGGGTCAAGACTGGGCAGCATTCTAGAAATGGTAATTTGAGGCCCTTAGAGGCCGAATTTGAAGAAACTCAAAACTACAAAGTTGTAGATAATGGTTTTTCCTAGAGGGATGCGTGGACTGTTTTTCAAAATAAGGCTCCAAAGGCCTCGGTTTTTATGAAAATCCGAGCCTGACCGTGCCCAGGATTTATGCACGGCCAGGTGAGTTCAACCAAGAATAAGGGCATGATAAGTTCCAAAATGGGTTTTCCTCAAAAAATGAAAGTTGTAGTATTATCCGAGATCTATAACTTTTATGAAGAAAGTTTTATCAAATTATGAACAGATTTTAAAGTAAAATTTGACTCTAAAAACTGTGCAGGAAACAGAAATTCCAGCACAGGATTTTCAGAAAAATAGTACATAAGCAGGAAATTCCTGCTCATGCACAGGATTTTCTAAAATAGTACAAGAAAACTGTATTTTCACCAACCCCAATGTTTTGGACTGTGAGAACTGTTCCAATGGCAGTTTTTAGTCCTCAACACATTTTATAACTCAAGCAAAGGGTTTTTAAACCGAATTCACCAAATTTTCCGAGACAAAGGAAAATCGGATTTTTAAAGCCAAAGATAAGTAGCAAGACCGTAACGGATGGTAACCGGGAAGGATACCCGAGTTATTGGGCTTGACCCCCAAAATCCAAGTTTGACCCATAGAAGGTTGACTTTGGTTAATCAAGTTTGACCAAAGTTTATCACTTCAAGGGTTACCAGTAATAACCCAGTGAGGTACCGATAATATAATGATCTAAGATCTAGGGTTATTTGTAATAACCCAATGGATTGTGAATCCAGAATATTAAGTCATGTGCCCAAGGTTAGGAGAGTAACCTAACCTTACCTAAATGGATGTGGGCTTAGCTTTAGCAATGAGATTACTTATGGTAACCAAGTAAAATATTTAGTATAGGAGGGGACATATAACTAAGACTATGAACGCATGTTGGTTAGGACACCAATAGTTAACGATTATAATTTATAGCAAGATAAAAGGTGTATGACTTTTATCTTACACCCTGTTTGGAAACAGGAGTATGAACTGTTGTCGTGCCATGATTCGGACGATTAACCAAGAGCGTAGGACGACAAGTAAGTATAACTCCGCCTACAGCATGGGTAAAAATGTTTTTATGTTTTTCAAGAAATCATGAATTGATATGCATGATTTATTTTACGATGCTTACGTATGATATGTTACGATAGTTACGTTACGATGGGTATGTTATGATGGTATGATGTTATGTGACGATGATTACGTTATGATGGTTATGTTATGATACGAAGCTTATGTTATGAAGATTTATGTTATGGTTTATGATGTGTTATGTTTTAAGTATAGTGACATCATGCAGCATGCTCACTAATATAAACTACATGGTAAGAACACATTTTAAGACAAGCTAAGGTCATTGTGTCGTACCGACTTGCCATGATGGTGGGTTTAAATGGTTTAGTCTATGGTTTGGGTTGAATTGGATTGGCTGCCCCAATCACTCCATGTTAAACAGTTTGTTTCATGGTTTGAGTTGGATTGGATTGGCTGCCTCCAGCCACTCCATAGCTATAGACCACGGTACATGTACACATGATATGCAAGGAAATAGAATCAAGATAATGAATGAAAGTTTAATTGATTCATAAGAAAGCCTAATCGGTTCATGCATTCTTTTGTTAAAATGTTTTGCGAATTGAACGTTATACTTACTGGGCATAAGCTCATTACTTACGTTCATGCTGTAGGTTAGTAACCTACCGGTAATACATGATGCAAGGTTGTGAAGGCTGGCGCTACAGACTGTGAAATGTGGGATGGACACCGCCACGGGTTTTGAAATTATGCTACGTAAAATATGTTTTGAAAAATATATTTGAAAGATGTGTTTTATGTTACGTTAAAGTGATAGTATGGATAAGGAACTGTTTTCAAGAAGAAAACTATTTTTAAGAAATTGTTTTCAAGAACGAGTTAAGGAATGGTTTTTAAGGATGATGGCAACAAGTTGCCTCGTGTTGTACCGAACTGCATTAGGTCGGATTGGTCCACGGTATGATTATGTTAGCTTTCAATATGATTATGAAAGCTCGGTACTTGAGTGAGTACTTATGAATATGTATGGAGATAAGTTAAGTTTTATGTGAGTAAGAAAAGAAAAAAAAAAGAAAATTTTTACTCCGGAAATTTTCAGTTAGTTTAAGCTGTTTAAATTAAGAAGTAAGTTAAGCAGTAAGGTAACGGCCCACGTCTGCGCAGTCCGCCCCTGCGTGACGGTTCGGGGCGTTACAACTAATGTTCCTTCAAACAGAATCAGTCGAAGGAGCACTAGCTCAGATGTATTCATAATTCTGTGGAGAAGAAGAACAAGTCGTTGAACAAGCAAGAACAAAGTTATTCAAAATGAAGTGCTGCTCCATCAACAAGAAAGATCTCGAAGTCCATTTCCAGAAAATGTCGAGACGTTTCTACTTGATTGGAGGACTCAACGACCCCAGCCTGAAACAAGCAGTTCTCTCCTCGGTTCCAGAACCTTTAGGAGAAGAAATCTTCATATTGCTGTCTCTTTCCGGTAAAAAGATAGCAGATATAACACTTGGTGAGCTCCGCCAACTTGTTTTCCGAGCTATTGATAAAATGTGCTCGCAGAATAAGTTTCTTCAAGAACACATCAAGCAGACAAAGAACCTCGACAAGGTCTGCCCCAACAAAGAACTCTACACTAAGTGCCCTAGTCATCCAACTCCAGGATGTACATGTAGTTCATGTTTTTCCAAACCACCATCCCGAACCAGAAAGTTCAGAACAAGAAAAGGCTTCAAGAAGAACAGGTTCTTTTCTAAAAAGAAAGGATCGTGGAAGTTCCTCTGCAAGAGAAGGAATTTTGGAAATAAAAGATCCATGAGATGTTTCATCTGTGGCAGCAGAAAGCATTTTATGAAGAACTGCCCCAAAGCCAAATCACAGAGAATGATAGCCCATATCAACAAAGAAACAGGTCTCTCTCTCTCTGACAATGAAGTAGAGTCCATCTTCTCTACTGATGAAGAGATCAACGAAAAGACTCTCTGTGTACTCCAGCTCTCAGACTCTGACTCATACCAAAGTTAAATAGAATCAGACTAAGACTCTGAACAAAGCCAAGCCTTCCAGATGAATGCTATCAATCTAGCACAGAAGGCCCCGATGATCAAGATGAAGGTCATCCCCTCAAAGTACGCAAACCCAATCAGGGTTGCCGCTTTCTTTGACACATGTGCATTGTACTCCATGATGAACCCAGGCATCCTACCTCTATCATATTGGAAAAAGAAGAAGCAATTCTTCAATGCGGCCAATGGAGAAATCTTCTGTACAGAACTAATAAGTAAATCCATTAAATTGGAATTCTTCCCAGGATGCTCCATAATCCACAAGATTATTAGATCAAAACTCCTTGGCAAGGATCTGATCATTGGATTTGATCTATACAGAAAGATACCAGGATTAAGATCCTCCCACAAGGTCTGGCGTGTAAACAAAACTACACTGCATGGGAAATAATTCCCAACTACTTTCAAGTGCACCAGGATCCCTACCAGGATATCAAACAGAAGCTGATACAGCACTCCTGTGCTACCAACCACTCTGAATTCCTCTAGAAATGTGACAATCCACTCTGGAAGAATAAGAAATTCTTCGTTGCCCTTCCATTCAAGCAAAACGAAGACATCAACCTAACCAAGGCCAGCCATCCAGGAATGAATCCTGACCATCAACAAATGGAAAAAGTGGAATGCCAACAGCTCCTGCAATAAGGACTGATTGAAGCAATGCTTCACCATGGGCATGTCATGCGTTCTACGTAAACAAACGCTCAGAATAGATTCAAGGTGAACAAAGGTTGGTAATCAACTATTAACCTCTCAACCATTTTCTGGCTGATGATAAATTCCCACTACCCAACAAAAACACTCTGTTTTCAAATCTGTCAAACGCCAAAATCCTTTCAAAGTTTGATTTGAAAGCAGGCTTCTGGCAATTGGGAATAAAACAAGAAGATAGGCCAAAACAGCTTTCTCTATCCCAAACCACCATTTCCAGTGGACTGTTATGCCATTTGGCCTCAAAACAGTCCCATCACAATTTCAGAAAGCTATGACCCGAATCTACAGCCCAATCCTAAATCAGGCTCTCATCTACATAGATGACATCCTCCTGTTCTCACCAACACAGGAGGCCCATTTAAATCTCTTAGCCCAATTCGAGACCATTACAAGAAAATATGGTGTGATGCTTACTGAAAAGAAGATGATACTTGGACAACCCAAAATTGAATTTTTGGGAATGACTCTCAATGATGGAAGATATGAGCCCCAGCCTCATATAGCCCAAGAATTGATCAAGTTTCCTGATCAACTCACCAAAGTCCAGTTCCAACAATTTCTCAGGATAGTCAATTATCTCAGAGACTTTGTTTCACAAACCCAATACACAGCCCCCCTTGAACAGATGCTCAAAAAGGACCCTCCAGCCTGATCCACAACCCACACAGAAGCAGTTCAACAGCTCAAAAGCAAAATTCAAGCCTTGCCACCTTTGAAGTTTCCCTCAACGGGAAAAAGGATACTTCAGCCGGACGTAAGTCACAAGCATTGGGGAGCAGTACTTTATGAAAAAGATGAATAGGAAAGAAGAGATATATGCGGATATAAAAGTGGAACCTTTATGGACTCACAGCTTCATCACCACTCTACATTCAAAGAACTCCTCGCTATAAAGCAAAGAATTCAGAAGTTCGAGTTCCATCTGATTGGACACCACTTTCTAGTTAAGACAGACTTTGCCGCCTCAAAAGGTATACTGAAATTTAAACCTAATAAAGCGGTAAATGCTCAACTCCTTAGATTAGCTGCATGGTTCTCACAGTACACCTTTGATATATCTCATATCAAAGGAAAAGACAATATAATCCCTGACTTCTTCTCTCTGCTGCCTATAAATATCATCACCTCCAAGCCAAACACCATCCCACTCATCTTCACCATAACTAAAGCCCCAGAATCCATGGCTTTCTCCTCCTCATCAAATCTTGTAGCTATCTTCCCCCTACTTTCCCAAAAGACGCTACAAAAATAAATTCTCAAAGAATCCAAAGCAAAAGCAATAGAACAATCCCTAAACATCCAAAAAACCCTCATTAGGATCTATGGAGACCAGATAGTCCAAGACCTAACTTTTCATCCCATATATCCTTTCGCCAGGATCTTTCCTCTCAGAGAAGCATGGTATATGCCAACTCCAATGACCCATTTCTTTTGGTATCTAGCCAGCTTTTCCACCATCACCATCGAAGTCAACACTGTACCTCTTCGAACTTCAATCATAAATTACAGATACCATTCAGACTTCCATGGTCCCTACAAGGAACAGATGAACCTCCTGTCATGGTTTGCCCCTCTGAACATCTGGGAAGAATATCTCCCCAAGAATGGGACAGATTAAAAACAAGGTACTTACACCTTAAAACAATCCCAGCCTAAGCCATAAACTAGTGTTACTCCATCTTTCTCATCGGATTAAACTGTAAAAAGATAGGAGAGAAAAACACAGGTTTTGCTCCTCACATCGAAGTCTACGGTTCTCAAGAATGGCCCCTTTCTCTTGGAAATCCACAACTCAGACAAGTCGAGAAAGCTCTGTTCATTAAGAACCAGGTCATTCCAGATGACATCTGGCCCAAGCTAGAAGAAGATGCCCCATGGGATAGTCTTCCTGCAGGATACACCAGAATGATAAAGAAGATTCTGGACGAGATAAACAAGTCCCCAGAAGCTTCATCATCCAAACAGGAAACATCATCAGGATCAACTCCTGAAGCAAACCAGCCCATCCGGTTCCAGTCTGAAGGACCCTCCTATGAAGAAGAATTCCAGTTCAAACAATTTGTATAAGACCTATACGAGTTCTCTCAACAACCATGGGAAGACTCCATCAAATTCCAAACAGAAGGGCTAGCCAAGCTAGGAATTTCTAAATCACCACCAGAGGTCACACAGAGCTACAAGATTCATTATGATCTCACTCCCCCAGAAACACACACCATCCCAAGACCAGACACTCAACAACTCTGGTTCACTGATGAAGACTGGGAAGATCCAGAGATCCGAGAAGAAATTCTCAAAGCCATTAATGAAATCGAAGCTCTTGATGCAATAGAACGAGCAAAGAAACTGGAAAATGAAAGAAACACCAAGAGACGTCACCAATGATGCAAGCAAGCCCAAAAACGTCATCCATGACGTCCAAATACGCAAGCCCTGACGTCACCAAGCACTCATAACTCCCCCCCTCGATGGAAAGATTCCTCTAGCCAGCTGTCCATAACTGTTTTTGTCCATAAGCGTCGGCATAATAGTAATCTGTCGGCCATTTGCTTTTCGCTTTTTTCTTTTTATCTTGTAGGCCACATGTTTTTGGCCCGTGAATTTGCTTTGTCGACCACCTGTTAGGCCTCGCATTATTAACTTTACTGTTTGTAAGATTAGTTTGAATTCCGGATTTCAAATCCGAGTCCTCTCTACCTCCTATATAAGGAGCCCTCTCCTTCCTTGAGAAGGCAGAGCATGTAAGATAAGTTAGAAATAAATAAAAATTTTCCCTTTCAAAAATATTTTTCCAGAATCCCAATTATATCTAGCTAAACCCTTCTCTGATATACTTTAAGAGTCCCTGTATAGTATATAATCCTCAGTAATGATCCAGGTATTTAGTTCTGCTGGTATAGTATTACCAGTCATCACACTAGTATGATTAGTATAGTAGATGTCTCTTGAGATACTAGTACAGAATGTGGATACCACGACGGTTTTTAACCATCGTGGTAACATTTCCACAACGGTTTTGTAACCTTCGTGGAATCCAGGATCGTGGAATCTTTTCAGATTCCACGACGGTTTTTTTACCCGTCGTGGAATATGCAAAAAAATAGGGCCTAAATGTGGACATTTAAGAACATACCACGACGGTTCTACGCAAAAAACCATTGTGGTAGGTCCGCCTTTCATGACGGTTTTTCAAAAAAACCGTCATGGTAGGGTCTGTCGAAAAAATTTTTGAAAAACCATCGTGGTAGATCCGCTTATCACGATGGTTTTTCGGAAAAACTGTCGTAGTAGGATCCGTCAAAAAAAAATTGCGAATTCATTTCATTTCCCACGGGTGGCAAATCCGGAAAATTCAACTCACAAAATCAACATTTTTTCTGGAAATGTCCCAAATCCATGCCTTACCCAATCAATTTTAAAGCAATCTAAATCACAACGACAATCAACAATCACCGAAAAGACGGATTTTGGACATTTTTCTACGGAAAATTCCCAAATCAACATTTTGGAAGGAACATTGTGGATTTTTGACATTTTGGATGGAAATTTCACAATCAACAACCACAATCAACAAGATCAACATTTTGGATGGAAAATTCCCAACTCCGTGCCTTACCCAAGCAAGATACATTTCAACTTACCGGATTGTCGAGGGTGGGTACGGGCGGAGTGGTAGAAAATGCAGGGGACGGAGGAATAGCGGCGATAGGGATAGGGAAAAAGGCTCGGAGTTAGAGAGAGAGGGAGGAATGGCGACTAGAGAGAGAGGGAAAAGGCTCGGAATTAGAGAGAGAGAGAGGAATGGCGGCAAGAATGTAGAGAGGGAACGGAGAGAGATAAATAGAGGGAGGATATGGGCAGCTTTGGGTTTGGAGTTAGAGTTTGTATTAGAGAGTGAAAAAAGCTCGGAATGTAATGGGGTGGGAAAGATGGTGTATTTTCGGGTTTTAATATACGCACCAAAAAGTTGAACAATTTCAAAAATTTTCAAAATTCCCCACTTCATACCTACCACGACGGTTTTTAGGAAAAACCGTCATGGTAGGATGAAAATTAAAAAAAAAATTTGAATTTTTTGACATACGACGACGGTTTTTCAAAAAACCATCGTGGTAGATGCCCTACCATGACGGTTTTTTGGAAGAACCGTCGTGGTAGGATGAAAATTAAAAAAAAAAATTTGAATTTTTCAAAAAAAAAATTTTTTGAATTTTTTGACCTACCACGACGGTTTTTGAAAAAAACCGTCATGGTAGATGAAAAATTCAAATTTTGACCTACCATGATGGTTTTTTCAAAAAACCGTTGTGGCTGGTAAAAAAATTCAAAATATATATTTTTTTTAAATTAAAATTTGTTTTAAAATTTTCATCCTACCACGACGGTTTTTCCTAAAAACCGTCGTGGTAGGGCATCTACCACAATGGTTTTTTAGAAAACCGTCGTGGTAGGTCAAAAATTTCAAAAAAAAAATTTTTGAAAAATTAAAATTTTTTTTTTAATTTTCATCCTACCATGACGGTTTTTTGGAAAACCGTCGTGGTAGGTCAAAAAATTCAAAAAAATTTTTTTTTTAAAAATTCTCTCCTTCGTACCTACCACGATGGTTTCTAAAAAGCCATCGTGGAAGATTCATACTTCCACGACGGTTTTTGGAAACCGTCGTGGTAACTAATTTTTTAATTTTTTTTAAAATTCAACGACGGTTTTTTTTTTAATTAAAAAATTTTTTTTAATCAAAATTTTAGTTGAGATACCATGACGGTTTTTTAACCGTTGTGGTATCTCTAGCTTCCATGATGGTTATAGAAAATCGTCGTGGAAGCATGGTCTTGCATGACGGTTTTCTATAACCGTCGTGCAAGTTTCGGCTTCCACGACGGTTTTCAGAAACCCTATTCTGCTCGGCGTTTTTGCCGCATTTTCTACGACGGTTTTTTAAAAAACGGTCGTGGAAGCTCTATTGTGGAATCCACATTTTGTAGTAGTGAGATTTCCTGCTAACCCTATTTCCTTGTGAAAGTTAACTGTCTCATTAATAGGAAGGCTCGAAAGCTTCAAAAGAATGTTCATGTTCGCCCAGGCTTGGTATGCCGCTAAGAGCCAACACATCCTTAATAGCTTTTCAGTCTCTCCTTGAGGTGAGAAAGAGATCTTTCGCAAGAGTCTAAGATGGTTAAATCAGGTGTGCGTTGAGTTAATGGCATCTTTATACTAGTCATGCTAGGCGTCTAGGAAAGTGGTATCAGATATCTATAATATCAAAAAAAAAATCTATAATATTTGTGAATATGTATGAATATTTATGATACTTTTAGATATTTTCATAAAATATCTAAAAACTCAGAGAATTTTTTTTCAAAAATTTCAATTTTGTTATACATTTCTTTTTTTTTTTTTTTAATATGAATTAAGTACAAAATTGAGACAAATTTTTTGATATGTTGGTATATCCTCTGTCATAAATTGATATTGAGCTGCCATCTGCACTCATCAAAATAACTCATCAAATTGAATAAATTAACAATATCCAATTTATGTGTTAATAGTTAAAAGAGATCAAGAAACATACATATGAGATATTAACAATTACTTTCAAAACTATTCAAGAGTAATATCTTGGCAAATGTATTGTTTATATCAGATCATGATCAATGCCTACCTAATTTTTTCTAGCCTTCTAAAAACTCTTTTTGAATTAAGTATACTTGAAACTTATATATACACTATTATATTTGACATTTAAATTTTATGTACCCTATTATATTGTACTATTTTGTTTTTAATAATTAATAAGTACATAATAGCATATTGGAATAACAATCAATGTTTAATTAGTATGAATATTTACTATTACATTTTGCAGTATAACTTTCATATTTAATTAGTATGTTATACATCTCCTATCAATTCTGCCCTGACCACACCTCTCAGTAGGTGTTTACCATCGCATGTATACTAAGTTGGATCTCTTTTATGGAAAATGTTGTAGGTATTTACCATCGCATGTATACTAAGTTGGATCTCTTTTATGGAAAATGTGCTTGAGCATGTACTATTTGGGATCATCCCTCGATGACTCAAATAGCATATGGACCGGGTTTTGTAAACAATGGTTATACACTCAAGACTAATTTAATTATTAACCTCCCTTAGGAGTTCTGTTAATTAAATTGGTGGTCAAAACAAACGGTTATTAATATATGTCTTAACTTTGGAGGATTTAAAGAAACATGTATTTATTGGATGTGATCCATGTTTTTGGCTAATTGTTTCATAATCACACTTCGGTGGCTTGGGACAATAAGGGCTAAAAATTATCATTGCAATGATAAATGGTTTTTAAAGGTTTGCATAAAGAAGCATTTTTTAAAAATGTTTTTCATTTGCAAAATTTTGTTCTTATATTTGCTTGTGCATTGATATATTGTCTCAAATATTTATTTTCAGTTTAAAATGTCACTAGTCCTCTTATTTTAATTTTTATTGACAACAAATTAAATGGAGATAATTTCAAAGACTAGAAAAGAAACTTAATAATCGTTCCCAACTTTGATAAACACAAGTTCGTATTGGGCGAACCTTGCCCACTCGGGCCACCTCATATTGCACCTCAAGGTGAGGATTACCCCTATACATTCGTTGGAGGGAATCCGTAGTCCATTGCTAAATGGCGGTGAGCATGTTTAGTGCTCTATTAAAGCAACACGAGGGTTATGTCACTATGAGGTAGATCATTGATAACTTGGAAGACATGTTTGGTGGCCAAGCTATCTTGGCCTGACAAGCTGCCATCAGAAGTTTGATGAATTGCAAGCAAAATGTAGGTACTCCTATTAAGTATCACATGATACATGTCATGGGGTACTCTGAGGAGGCTACCAAAAATGGAGCTGAATTGGACTACAATACTCAAAGATGGTGTTCAAGACTCTATCCAAGGATTTTGTGGGCTTTCAGGCCACATATAACTTTGAAGGTAGAGCGTTAGGACAGATCGAACTCATGAAAGAGTTACAAACCTATGAGCTAATGCTCAATGATGGAGTCCAACCTCAGTCCAAGGGAGAGGTCAAGTTGGCTATTGTTGGCCCTTCTGATTCCTCTGGGAACAAGAAGAAGAAGCAAAATACCAAGAAGAAAGCAGCTTCTACCGACTAGTGGGAAGAACAAGAAGAAGAAGAAAAAGGACCCTAAAAAGTCCAAGTGCTTTTTGATAAGTGAGCATTTACTCACTTATTTATTGTCTTGAAATGACATAATTTACAAAATCTTCTAGTTTTTAGATTGGTTTAATGTGTTTGTGAGTGTTTCAGATAAACAAGGAAAAAAAATTGGATTTTAGAAGAATTGGAGATGAAAATCGAGTTTTAGCCCGCAGCGGAGGCGCAGACGCGCCCATTGTAACGACCCGCCTAGCATAGGCCGTTACCATACATACATACATACATACATTCATACTTACTTACTTACTTAGCGTAATTAGCGGAATTTTTTTTTTTTTTTACGATGCGTACGAACGAAAGGCAATGTATAAAAACGATGTTCGAAGTTCGGATATTAAATAATGTACATAAAGAAAAAAAACGCGTAGCGGCCTTAAATCCCACATTTTTCACAGCTCACCCTACCTCGCTCGCCATCTTGTATCAAAAGTTGCCAATAGGTTGTTTACCTACAGCATAGACGTAAGACGTGAGCTTTCGCTCAGCAACTACAATATAAACATCCGCGACAATAAACAATACAAAACATAACTCAATCCAACGTAACATATTCTGCCCTAATCATGCATGAGCCAATTATGCTTCATTATGCTCGCTTGTCCTTTCATAGCTTATCTTACCTTACTTGCTTATCTCACTTTACTTACTTATCTTACTTAACTTGCTTATGGGCCCCTTACATAAGTGTACGTACCAGGCGCGCAACTATGGAGAGGTTGGGGCGGCCAGTCCATTTCCAACTCAAACCATAGTCCAACCCGACCTAACGCGGGTCGGTACGACATAGACAATTTGCTTTCCATCATACTTGCTTTTCATAATCTCTTATTTGATCTTATTCTTATTTAGAATTGGTGAACATGCTTCGTGATGTCACACATACATAAGATATAATCTTATCATACCTTATATCATGAACTTAATGCACCATAGATACACCATACATAATGACATAATCAGATCATAGAGCATGACATCATCACATCACATCTTATAAGCATTTTCTAATATCAAACAAATCTAACATACATCATATCACATACTATAACATTCATTGATCATACTTGGGTAAGTATACAATAAAAAGCCTATGCTGTAGGCGGAGTTGTACTTACCTCGTACTCTATGTCCGATGTTATGCTGCTCCTGGTCGGGGCACAATAACAGATTACCTCCTGCTATTACAAAGGACATAGGGTAAGGATTCTGTAAATCCTACTTTTAAACTGTTGGTAACTTTAACCAACATTCATTTATATCCTTAGTTATATGTCCCACATAATCTATCTTGAAAATAACATAAATGGGTTACTATTAGTAACCCTATAAGTAACCCTCGAGCTAAGGGCCCCAACTAATAGACTTAGTCTTTTATTGGGTTACATTAGGTAATCCTTGGGCTTCGGACCCAAATCAATAATTTGGTTTAAAATTTTCCTTTTTCTTTGCTTTGGAAAAACTTAGGTTTTTCTTTCAAAAATCGTTATTTATTAAAAGGTGTAACCTTATGAGTGGGTTATAAATATAAAAATGATTTAATACTAGAAACTGCCTTTGGAATAATTTCTCATTGTCAATTATTAATATATGTGCAGGAATGTCCTTTTCCTGCACTGTTTTAGAAAAATCCTGTGCAGGAATTTCCTGTTTACTGCACAGTTTTTAAATTCTAATTTTTATTTAAAAATTTAGGTCGAATCTAAAATATATTTCTTCATAAAAGTTTTAGATCTCGAAAAACTCTAAAGCTTTCATGTTTTGCTCAAAACACAGTTCGGAATTTAACCCACTCATTTACCCTGTTAAACTCACCTGGCCGTGCATGGAGTTTGGGCACGGTTAGGCTCGGATTTTTGTCAAAACAGAGGCCGTTGGAGCCTCATTTTGAAAAACTGTCCATGCGTCCCCTAGGAAAAACCCTTATCTACAACTTTCATGTTTTAAGTTTTCCCAGTTTCGGCCTCTAAAGGCCTCAAATTTTGGTTTCCAGAAAACTGGCCAGTTTTTACCCGAACTGGCAGTTTTTCTTGTTTAAGTTAGTTTTACGTCCTAATCGCATAATCTAACTCAACCAGCCACCGTGGGAGCCTAAGATCAAACATGCAACGCATTTCTAATATAAATTTTCTTTAAACACAATTTAAATCACAGCCATGCAAACCATTATTCATTTCTAGATTAACTAGGGTTTGCATAATTTCTAAGTTGCATAATTCATTCCAATTCAACCATGCAACCTATTAATTCATTCTAGATCATGCTTTAGCCTATTAGGGGACATATAACCTTATCAACATCTGTTATACAAACAACATATATATCAAGCAAGCATCAAAATAAAATCATACATAACTTATAAAAATCAAACCACCCTTAGATCTAATCAAGCATATAACCTAGATTTCTAAACTAGGGCAATAATAAAATTAGAGCTTATGCTCTTACAATTGTCAACTTGAAATACATATAAATTTCAAATTGAAACTAAATTGAGGAGTTTAAGGCTATGGGAGAGTTACCTTGATTAACCCTAAGAGTTGTTAGGGTTTGGGTCCAAAAATTTTCTCCTCCTTGGTTCCTAGAAGCAACCGGCCTCCTCCCTCAAGCCTACCAAAAATTTTTTGTCACTTGGGTGTGGTTCCGACCAAGTTCGGCCACTCACCACCCTAATCCCCTATCACTTTTCTCTTCCTTTTCTTCCTTGCCCACAACTGGCCACTTAGCCAAAAATGGGTTCCAAAATTTTTCCAACTCTTTTTCTTTTCTTCCTAGTTGAAATCCGAACACTCCCCCTTGGATTTCTCTCTTGGATTTTGTTTTGCTCTATTCCTTCTTGCCTTCCTTAGGTTTGATTTTTGGAGAAGAGAAATGGGCAAAGTTTGGCTAGATTTTCCAATTTTTTTTGAACAAATGGCTCACCTATTTATAGGAGTTTTGGAACTTTCCAAAATTGCTAATTAGTCCTTCAAGAAGTAAATTTTTACACAATTGGATGCATAGGTGGCCGGCCATCCTTGGTCTAGAAGCATCCATATTACTTTCCAATTTTTTTCTTAATTCCTTAATGATGTCATAATGTTTGGATAAAATAATGTAATCATCATTAGGGCTTGTTTGCCTTTTTGCCTTAATAGGCAGTCCATCTTTATGCCAAAACAGATATTGCCAATACTGTGTTCATTAATACACAGTATTGTATACTGAATTGCAGTCCAAAATTTATCTGTCTAAAAATGGACTGTACGGAAATTTTTCTTTTTGCTTAAAGCCCTTTGGCCCTTAATATCCTATTTAATGTGCTTGATTTTTCTATGGTGGTTTTAAATCTAACTCAAGCTATTTTGTCCGTAAAAACGGTTTTCGCAGTACATTTCCTATACTGCTTAACATACTTTAGTATCGTCATATAGTTGACATTTCTAGTCAATCTTTGACTTTTTTTGTCAACTTTGACTTTCTATAAAATCATAGAGTTTTTCTATCTTTTTAACCCAAAAGGTCACATGCTTGGCTAAGCAATCATATTTGAGTCTCATGGAGTCATAAGAACTCATAAAACTCAACAAAAACCCTAAGTCGGGCTTTTTCATAAATACCATCATGGTACAACTTAAAGTTCTATACAAGAAATCGTAAAGTTGAAATTTCTAGTTCTTACACCCAACCAGCGTGCGCCCAGCCCAAGTGCCCAACAGCGCGCACCCACCAACGCGCACCCAGCGCCCGTGCGCCCAGCAGCACGCGCCCCACCAGCACATGCCCTGCCTCCTTGTGCCCAGCCAGAGCGCGCGGCCGCGCACTATCAGGCGTGCTCTCACGTGCTGAGACGCGCCTTCTCTCCACTTGTAGCGCCCATGAACAAAAGAGGAGGATCTGGAGCTAGAGAGAGAGGAGGACTGAAAAAGAGTGGAGAGAAGGAAAAAAAACCCTAAATTTCAGAAAAAGCCTAAATTTCAAGAGGATTTTGGGAGGAAGCTGCTGGAGATTTGGGGCTGCACTACATTGGAGTTTTATTTTTCTTCCTCTTTTCTCCTCTTGTTCTTATATCTAGTAGTTCTTTATTTTTCTGGATTCTTCATGTATTTTCAGATTTGTTCAAGCTTTAATATGTTTGAGTTTACATTGATGGATTGCTAGAGTTTCATGCTAGGGGACTTGATGTAATATTGCTACAATTATGCTATGAATATTTAATACTATTTGATATTTCTCATACCCAAATATTTGTGTTCTTCTTTGCTTAATGCCTTAATCAATTGAAAGAATGGCCAGAGGATTTAGATATGTGGATGTAGGCTTGAGAGAGTCACTTACACATGTTGGGATTTGTTGAACACAGCCTAGTAAGTATTGGAATCGAGAGATGAATATGCTCTAGGTAATCACAAATGAATTACAGCTTATGTAACGACCCGCCTCGCACAGGCCGTTACCATACATACATACTTACATACTTAACTTCTCGTACATACTTACATACTTATGAAACACAGCGGAAATTTTTTTTTTTTTTTTTTTTTTTTTTTTTTTATATATGGCATACAAGTGCAACATATAAGAGTGTCTTTATCAAAAATATTTTCCATAACATAAATACGTATATCAAAACGCGTAGCGGCTACATTTCCCACATTTCACAGTTTGCTCCGCCATGCCCTTCCATCTTGTATCAACCATTGCTGACGGTTTCTTACCTACAGCATAAACGTAAGACAGTGAGCTTTCGCTCAGCAAGCACAACCTCCTATACCGCGACATCATGAACATAACATATTCTAATATATCATATCTTAACTTATCATGCATATCATATCATTACTTAACTTCATTCATCGTAACATAGCATACATATCATAATGCATGGTCCATTTATGCACATTTTATGCTCAATTCATTCTTAACTTACTTCCATTTCTTATCTTACTTATGGGCCCCTTACTTGTGTGTATGTACCGGGCGCGCGACTATGGAGTGGTTGGGGCGGCCAAACCATTTCCAACTCAAACCATAGTCCAACCCGACCTAACGCGGGTCGGCACAACACAGGCGATTGCTCGCCATCTTTCTTTTCATCTTGTTGTGTCATACTTGATCTTATAATTCTTATAAGATTTCGTGAACATGCTTCGTGCTTTAATAAACATAACATAGCATTCATCAATAACATACCTTAACCTATCATACATCATAATCTAACATACAACATATGACATATTTCATAGCATAACAACAATAACATTACTTAGCATTAACAATTTATCATAGTAATAATGATAACCACATAGCATCAACAACAACATAACATAACATAACATACATTCCTAGCATACATCTAACATACTTAGGCAAGTACCACAACAAAGCCTATGCTGTAGGCGGTGGTTGTACTTACCTCTTTAGCTATGTCCTGTGTTAAGCTGCTTCTCCTCCGAGTACAGCTGCAGGTTCCCTCCTGCTCGTTGAAGGACATAGGTGAGGTTCTAATTAGTTTTGCGGAAATGTTGATAATCTAATCAACATGCTTACATAATCCTAATTGTATGTCCCCATACTAAATATGAATTAATTCTTTAAGAGATTACGTTGGATAACCTCATGTGCTAAACCCTATACATACCGTTAGGGTTAGGTTACCTTCCTAACCTTGGGCTTTATCGGGTTTCCTATATCTTAGCCCAATTTATTAATCTTAGTCTCCTTTAGGGTTTTCTTGTTTAACCCTTAAGGTTAATTCTTAATCAACCAAGTTAACCCTATGTGGGTCAAACTTGCGTTCTAGGCCTTGGCCTAGTAACTCGGATATTATTTCCGGTTATTACTTGTAAACGTCTTGCTTACCCAATTTGGTTTTAAAAAATCCATGTTCCATTTCTTTGGAAACTTGGGTGAATTAACCTTAAAAATCTTTTACATAGCTCATAAAAATCCATATCCTTGAAATAGGTTTTTATAAAATCATTTAAGGCTTGAAACTGCCTTTGGAACAGTTTCTTTAGTCAAAACAGTGATTTTAGGAAAAGATATGATTTTTTTTTCGGAACTTGTTTTTAGAAAATCCTGTACATGAATTTCTCATTCCCTGCACAGTCTTTATAAAACCATTCCATTTTAAAGATCCATTCTGATTTTGAAAATGTTGTCTTCACGAAAGTTGTAGCTCTTGAAAAATCCTAAAACTTTTGTGTTTTGAGAAAAATCCAGTTCGGCCTGTATTCGTACCAGTTTTTGTTTGAAACTTGCTGATCCTGTAAACTGGGTCTGGGCAGGCTAGCCACGGGTTTTTGTAAAAACGGAGACCATTGGAGCCTCACTTTGGAAAAATGTCCGCGTTGGCCCCTAGGAAAACTCGTTCTGAACAACTTTTATGTTTTACGTTTTACCCAGTTCGGCCTCTAAAGGCCTCAAATTCCACTTTTCCCGAAACTGGGCAGTTCACATCCGAACTGGCAGTTTTCGGTTTTAAGTTTGTTTTACGTCCTATTTCGCGGATTCTAACTCGACCGATCACGCGGGAGCCTAGATAACATACATGCAGCGTTTTCTAATGTCCCACATGAACCAACATGTAATTCAAACATGTCCATGCAAACCAAAACCCGTATTAACTTAACCTAGGTTTGCATGGTTCTAACTTTTTGCATACAACACATACAAACACTAAACTTTGCTCCCTAAGCTAGCATGCTTCAAGCACTGCCTAAGGGCAGATTTTCGGACCAAATCAGGGGACACACAACCCTAAGCATTAGGCATGAAAATCAATCATACACAAGCACAAATTATGCAAGAAATCAAGCCATACACCCTTAGATCTACAAATCAAGCACATACAACTATTAGGGCAAAAATTGGAAGATGGACTTATGTCCTTACAACCAAATTGAACTACCTTAAATCTTAAAATTTGAACTCAAATAAAAGAGTTAGGGTTCTAGATTTTTACCTTGGACCAAAGTCAAGTTTTGGTCACAAAATTTCTGCCTTCCCTAGCTCCAAAACCGTGGCTGCCCTAGACCAAGAAAATGGTCTCAAAAAACTTGGTTTCGGTTGATGAAACAAACCCGAATTCTTTCCCTTAAAATTTTTGGATTCCCTCTTGGTTTCCCTGCACCCTAACAGTCGGCTGCAAGCCTAGAACAAGGCTGGAAAATTTCTCAAACTCTCCCCTTAGCTTTCCCTTGCAAACCGAAAACTAACCTAAGCTTGGTTTAGGCAAAAATTCAGTTTTTCTCTTGGCTCCCTCTCACCTTCTCTCACGGTTTTGATGGCAGAAAATGGCAAGAGTTTGGCTAAGTTTTTCATTAAAAATGAATATGGGTCACTCCTATTTATAGGCAAAGGGGAACTTTCAAGAATTCAACTTTGACCCCTAAATTTTTGAAAATTTGGAGAATTTCCCCATGAGGTGGCCGGCCATCCCCCTTGGTGAGCAAGGCAAAATTGTTCTAGAACAAGACACATGGCATCTAATGGTTGGTTCATGGAATTATGATGTCATAATTCCAAATAAGGATGATGTCATAATTATGATGTCATCCTAAGGCCTTGTTTGGCTACTTTTCTCTAAAATAACCCATTTTTGAGCTACACAGATATTTCTAATACTGTGTTTCCTAATACACAGTACAATTCAGTACTGTTTTACTTGACTGCAGTCCAAAATTTATCTGCGTAAAAATGGACTGTAAAAACTTTTTCTTATTTTTTTCGAGCCCTTTTGGTCTTTAATCCTACTTGGTGTGCTTGATTTTCTAAGCTAGTTTTCAAAGCCTATTCATACTATTTCAACCGTAAAGACGGTTTTTACAGTATACTTTATTTTACTATACTGCAAAGTCAATCCTTTAACCGTTCTTGGTCAAACTCTGACTTTCGTTTAAAATCATGCACTTTTCCGTCCCTTTTGTCTAAAAAGGTCCGTTGCTAATCTACATAGTCCATTTTTGAGTTATATTGATCTAAAAACTCATAAAATGTAAGAGAACTCTTAACCGAGCTTCTCTTTCAATAATACCTCTATGGTATTCATTTAATTCCTTTTTAAAAAAAATAGTAACATCGAGAAATCTAGGTATTACAATCTACCCCCCTTAAAAATTTTCGTCCTCGAAAATCAGAATAATCCGGGGTAGATCTTTCCGTTTTGCCATTTTGGGGTGAAAAACCGTAATGAACTTTAATTTCAACCCCATGGCAGTATGAACATTCGTTCATAATCGAGAAATGAGGTATCCATCCTGGTCTGAGATGCTTGATTTTGTTGCTCCATGCTGTCTCACAATCTGAGATATGTAGATTTCGGTCAGTTTTCTGCAAATCTCCTTCAGGATGTCGGTATTCAGCCTTAACTTTCTGACAAGTTAGGCATTTTGACACGAATTTCGTCACTTTATTCTTCATGCTTGGCCATCGATAACTTTCTTAGAAGTCTTAGTACATTTTGAAAGCTCCTGGATGTACCAAATATGGCGTCTTATGGGCTTCTGACATCGTCTGATCCTTCGTTGCCAAAATTAATCCGGTTGTTGAGCTCCGCAACGGTCCATAAAGGTTGAAATTTTCCTTGTCGAAAGGGCTAAACGTCTCTCAACGCTTTTGGGAAACCAAACTTAGTGTTGTAATAACTTAAGAAATCCGTTTCTAAGATCACATCGAAATCCTAAAGCTTGATTGCGATGAGATCTACAAGCAGTTCTTAGTCATTATAATTACAAAAATATTTTACATTAAAATAAAATTAGATCATTCAAACCACAAAATCCCTTTAACAAGCAAAGAAATTTTTAAAATGCTGTTTTAAAAATTATCTATACTACTTCCTAATTTCTGGGCAATCTCCATAAATATTAACAAGTGAGTTGCACCAGAATTAAATAATACAATAACGCCTTAGGTGGCGACAAGTATCTATCTTGTCCCTTTATGCGAAGTTCCAGCTTCAGCATTTCCATCGGTGTAGGCGTAAATCCTAGCTAGGGGTTCAGGAGCCTCTAATCTTCCTTGTGCAATTGAGGGTCCTTCAAGCCTTGCTTGGACTGCATGTAGCTGACTGCTGGCATTCCGGTTTGGATACTGAGGGCTCTGGTTCTGGTTGTTCTGGGGGCAGCTTCGTGCATAGTGCCCTTCCTTGCCACAAAGGTAGCAAACATTAGTCCCCATCCTACACACTCCCGGGTGTTTCTTTCCACATGTTACGCACGCGGGATAGCTGGTGTTAGTGTTCTCGTTCCCTTGATTGTTCTTTTTCTGAGGGAAATTCCCTTGTTGGTTCTGGCCCGAGAAATTTCCTTTTCGCTTATTCCTCCCAGCTTGATTGGAACCTTGTGTAGGACTACTAGATTGGCCTTTCGGTTGCGACTCTGAGTCTTGTCGAGGCTGCGTTGGCTTTGCTGCCACCTTTTCCTCCTTTTTAGCCTTGAAGAATTGAGCTCTAGCCTCCTTGTTCTGGTTTATCCAGTATTCGGCTCGTATCGCCCGGCTTATACAATCGGACACCAGGGTAGGCGGGCTGCTGCCAGCACTCACTTGCTTGGCAATATCGGTTCTGAGCATCTTCATCATTCTTCGTACTTTCTCTGCTTCACTCGGGACCAAATCCGGGCATAACCGAGCTAGCTGTTCAAACTTCTGTACGGCCTCCATTACCGTCATCGATCCTTGTCTGAAGTTCGTGAACTCGTCTTGTTGAACGGCAAGGATCTCTCTGTTGTAGTACATTGCGCGAAATTCGGTCACAAAGTCTTGCCAGCTCATGACCGTAACATCACGGCGCATTTGCACGGTCATCCACCAATGTCGCGCATCCTTTTTCAGAGCAAAAGAAGCGCAGAGAACTTTCTCTTGTTCCGTTAGCCGCATGAAATCCAAGATAACTTGGATATCGATTAACCAATTATCCGCGGCGATCGGGTCCGTCGGGCCTTCGAACTCAGGCGCCTTCATTCGCCTGAATCGCTCATATAGTAAGTCTTCCCTCACCGGTTGTAGGTTTACTTGCCCTCCAGCAGGTGCCATCGGAATGTTAGCATTCTGAGGAACTTCTGGTTGATCCTCAGGTACCGGGGGTACTGGTTGGGCTCGTGGTGGAATCTCGTTAATCCGCGGTCCTTGATTCATTTGAGCTATCTGAGCTCGTAGTCTTTCCGTCTCTTGCTGCTGTTCTAGCAGCTGTTGTTGTAGATTTGCAACGATGGTTGCGAGATCTGGCTCGGGCTGGTTACGTGGTACCGTTCTTCGTGGACGTACCATTTTCTAAATCCTATCATAAGAAAAGATATCAGTACACCATTAATATCCTTTCTTTCATATATAACTTATCACATCACATCATGCCGTAACATCATACATTTCATATCATAACATAGAAGGTATCATAACAGATACTTATCATAATATAGCATAACTTTCATAATATTTATAACATGCTCTTGTTATAAATCCCGTATCTGTACGGTCCTTTATGTACATACTTTGTACATTGTAATTTACAATACTGTAATTACACATTGAATACATCATACTTGTATGTACATATCTTTACATATACATGGTCAAAATATGATGGAAGTGTCTAACACTTTACCATCGTACTGTTCATAAAAAAAAAATATGATAGGAGTGTTTATTACTCTATCATCATACATGGTTAAAAATATATGCGCATATCGGCCCTAACTAGACTATAACCTCTAGCGTAATCATCGAAACGTCGGATTCGGCGTCAGAGTCTTCGTCCCAATTTCCATCGTGGAATCGCATCTCCTCGGGATCGCCCTCGGCGTCATCAATATCCTCCATCCAGTTACCTTGCTCGGCTTCGGGCTCCATATCGTCCTCGTCGTCCTCGTCGTCGCTAGGGATGATTATAATGGGAGGGTCTTCCGGTGGTTCCTCCGGAGCAATCAAATCGTCGGCAGCGTCCTCGGCGTCCATCTGGTCTTCAGCCTCTTGGGCTGGGATCTCTTGTACGGGTATAGCAGGAATCGGGTCCTCGGGAAACATTGGACCCACTTCATGCTGGGGTCCCCCTATCCCGGCATCGTCGACTGGGACCTGATACTCATTCATATGGGTGTCAGCATGCGCCATATGTGCTGTCACCTTGGCCTGTAGCTGGGGGTGAGGTATATCTTGCGGAACATAGGGTAGCATAGCCTCCTGAAATCTGCAGCAGTAATGGCCCATAGACTCCTGTAGGTACGCGTGCCAATCTGCGACGAAACTCTGGTATCGCCTATACTGCATGTCCCAATAGATCTCGGGATCTCGGTACTGCCAGTCGTTACCGGGCCCCGCAGCAGGGATCGGCCCATATCGTGCAAGTACTACGGCGCGAAAATGTGCCCACGTCCGACTGGGCATCTGCCGCTCTCCGTAAGTCATCCACCATAGTCTAGCGTCCGTGATCAAACAGCGAGCAGCTAGCGAGACCTGTAATCGGTCCCCGATGTGGCAGGTGTAGAAAATCATCTCCATATCGTACAACCAAGCCGATACTGTAACTGATCGTCCCGTACCGTCATATAGAAGAGGACGTAATCCGTAAAAAGCCGCAACAATTGCGCGATCCTCATTGATCCGTGCGGGATCTATTTCCACGCGTCTATCATAACATAACTAGATCATAAATACTTACGCGTATACATAAAATATAAATTTAACTTACAACGATGGTGGCGATGGCAGGCAGACTGTGAAATCGTATCGCAGGAAACCGCTCTGATACCAACTCTGTAACGACCCGCCTAGCACAGGCCGTTACCATACATACATACTAACATACTTAACTTCTCGTACATACTTACATACTTATGAAACACAGCGGAAATTTTTTTTTTTTTTTTTTTTTTTATATATGGCATACAAGTGCAACATATAAGAGTGTCTTTATCAAAAATATTTTCCATAACATAAATACGTATATCAAAACGCGTAGCGGCTACATTTCCCACATTTCACAGTTTGCTCCGCCATGCCCTTCCATCTTGTATCAACCATTGCTGACGGTTTCTTACCTACAGCATAAACGTAAGACAGTGAGCTTTCGCTCAGCAAGCACAACCTCCTATACCGCGACATCATGAACATAACATATTCTAATATATCATATCTTAACTTATCATGCATATCATATCATTACTTAACTTCATTCATCGTAACATAGCATACATATCATAATGCATGGTCCATTTATGCACATTTTATGCTCAATTCATTCTTAACTTACTTCCATTTCTTATCTTACTTATGGGCCCCTTACTTGTGTGTATGTACCGAGCGCGCGACTATGGAGTGGTTGGGGCGGCCAAACCATTTCCAACTCAAACCATAGTCCAACCCGACCTAACGCGGGTCGGCACAACACAGGCGATTGCTCGCCATCTTTCTTTTCATCTTGTTGTGTCATACTTGATCTTATAATTCTTATAAGATTTCGTGAACATGCTTCGTGCTTTAATAAACATAACATAGCATTCATCAATAACATACCTTAACCTATCATACATCATAATCTAACATACAACATATGACATATTTCATAGCATAACAACAATAACATTACTTAGCATTAACAATTTATCATAGTAATAATGATAACCACATAGCATCAACAACAACATAACATAAATAACATACATTCCTAGCATACATCTAACATACTTAGGCAAGTACCACAACAAAGCCTATGCTGTAGGCGGTGGTTGTACTTACCTCTTTAGCTATGTCCTGTGTTAAGCTGCTTCTCCTCCGAGTACAGCTGCAGGTTCCCTCCTGCTCGTTGAAGGACATAGGTGAGGTTCTAATTAGTTTTGCGGAAATGTTGATAATCTAATCAACATGCTTACATAATCCTAATTGTATGTCCCCATACTAAATATGAATTAATTCTTTAAGAGATTACGTTGGATAACCTCATGTGCTAAACCCTATACATACCGTTAGGGTTAGGTTACCTTCCTAACCTTGGGCTTTATCGGGTTTCCTATATCTTAGCCCAATTTATTAATCTTAGTCTCCTTTAGGGTTTTCTTGTTTAACCCTTAAGGTTAATTCTTAATCAACCAAGTTAACCCTATGTGGGTCAAACTTGCGTTCTAGGCCTTGGCCTAGTAACTCGGATATTATTTCCGGTTATTACTTGTAAACGTCTTGCTTACCCAATTTGGTTTTAAAAAATCCATGTTCCATTTCTTTGGAAACTTGGGTGAATTAACCTTAAAAATCTTTTACATAGCTCATAAAAATCCATATCCTTGAAATAGGTTTTTATAAAATCATTTAAGGCTTGAAACTGCCTTTGGAACAGTTTCCTTAGTCAAAACAGTGATTTTAGGAAAAGATATGATTTTTTTTTCGGAACTTGTTTTTAGAAAATCCTGTACATGAATTTCTCATTCCCTGCACAGTCTTTATAAAACCATTCCATTTTAAAGATCCATTCCGATTTTGAAAATGTTGTCTTCACGAAAGTTGTAGCTCTTGAAAAATCCTAAAACTTTTGTGTTTTGAGAAAAATCCAGTTCGGCCTGTATTCGTACCAGTTTTTGTTTGAACCTTGCTGATCCTGTAAACTGGGTCTGGGCAGGCTAGCCACGGGTTTTTGTAAAAACGGAGACCATTGGAGCCTCAATTTGGAAAAATGTCTGCGTTGGCCCCTAGGAAAACTCGTTCTGAACAACTTTTATGTTTTACGTTTTACCCAGTTCGGCCTCTAAAGGCCTCAAATTCCACTTTTCCCGAAACTGGGCAGTTCACATCCGAACTGGCAGTTTTCGGTTTTAAGTTTGTTTTACGTCCTATTTCGCGGATTCTAACTCGACCGATCACGCGGGAGCCTAGATAACATACATGCAGCGTTTTCTAATGTCCCACATGAACCAACATGTAATTCAAACATGTCCATGCAAACCAAAACCCGTATTAACTTAACCTAGGTTTGCATGGTTCTAACTTTTTGCATACAACACATACAAACACTAAACTTTGCTCCCTAAGCTAGCATGCTTCAAGCACTGCCTAAGGGCAGATTTTCGGACCAAATCAGGGGACACACAACCCTAAGCATTAGGCATGAAAATCAATCATACACAAGCACAAATTATGCAAGAAATCAAGCCATACACCCTTAGATCTACAAATCAAGCACATACAACTATTAGGGCAAAAATTGGAAGATGGACTTATGTCCTTACAACCAAATTGAACTACCTTAAATCTTAAAATTTGAACTCAAATAAAAGAGTTAGGGTTCTAGATTTTTACCTTGGACCAAAGTCAAGTTTTGGTCACAAAATTTCTGCCTTCCCTAGCTCCAAAACCGTGGCTGCCCTAGACCAAGAAAATGGTCTCAAAAAACTTGGTTTCGGTTGATGAAACAAACCCGAATTCTTTCCCTTAAAATTTTTGGATTCCCTCTTGGTTTCCCTGCACCCTAACAGTCGGCTGCAAGCCTAGAACAAGGCTGGAAAATTTCTCAAACTCTCCCCTTAGCTTTCCCTTGCAAACCGAAAACTAACCTAAGCTTGGTTTAGGCAAAAATTCAGTTTTTCTCTTGGCTCCCTCTCACCTTCTCTCACGGTTTTGATGGCAGAAAATGGCAAGAGTTTGGCTAAGT
Organism: Ficus hispida; assembly: GCA_025413025.1. Taxonomy (NCBI): domain Eukaryota; kingdom Viridiplantae; phylum Streptophyta; class Magnoliopsida; order Rosales; family Moraceae; genus Ficus; species Ficus hispida. The sequence continues at coordinate 22,179,693 of CM046362.1, read as the reverse complement.
TTTTCATTAAAAATGAATATGGGTCACTCCTATTTATAGGCAAAGGGGAACTTTCAAGAATTCAACTTTGACCCCTAAATTTTTGAAAATTTGGAGAATTTCCCCATGAGGTGGCCGGCCATCCCCCTTGGTGAGCAAGGCAAAATTGTTCTAGAACAAGACACATGGCATCTAATGGTTGGTTCATGGAATTATGATGTCATAATTCCAAATAAGGATGATGTCATAATTATGATGTCATCCTAAGGCCTTGTTTGGCTACTTTTCTCTAAAATAACCCATTTTTGAGCTACACAGATATTTCTAATACTGTGTTTACTAATACACAGTACAATTCAGTACTGTTTTACTTGACTGCAGTCCAAAATTTATCTGCGTAAAAATGGACTGTAAAAACTTTTTCTTATTTTTTTCGAGCCCTTTTGGTCTTTAATCCTACTTGGTGTGCTTGATTTTCTAAGCTAGTTTTCAAAGCCTATTCATACTATTTCAACCGTAAAGACGGTTTTTACAGTATACTTTATTTTACTATACTGCAAAGTCAATCCTTTAACCGTTCTTGGTCAAACTCTGACTTTCGTTTAAAATCATGCACTTTTCCGTCCCTTTTGTCTAAAAAGGTCCGTTGCTAATCTACATAGTCCATTTTTGAGTTATATTGATCTAAAAACTCATAAAATGTAAGAGAACTCTTAACCGAGCTTCTCTTTCAATAATACCTCTATGGTATTCATTTAATTCCTTTTTAAAAAAAAATAGTAACATCGAGAAATCTAGGTATTACAGCTTAATGAATGCACAAATAACTTATTTAATAGGGATATTAATTAGGTTGTTTTGCATAGATTTGACTCGGCTCTCGAGAGAGGGAGTTGGATTATTATAGGAATTTCATGATTAATGTTTGGCTTGAGGAAGACCAATGGCATTGAATAGGATTAGAATAACTAGGAAAGATGAAATCAAGAACCCTAACTACCTTATCATTAGAGCCCCCTTCGATCCTAAAACATTCCTTACATCGTTTTATTTGCTTATTCAATTAGTTATCATTTTAATTTTATTTTGTTAACATCATTCTATTTCTGACTTGTCTGGATAAAACTTGGTTATTTTAGTCGTAGTACTTAGCTAGATTTTAGGAACACAATCCTCGTGGGACACGACACTCACTCACTACTTTATTACTTGATGACCTCGTGCACTTGCGAGTAGAAAATAGGTGTGATAATTTCGCATTGATCACTTTTACTGTGGGAAGGTAAGACATTTGGATCATTGATTCGGGAGTCACTAATTATGTTTGTGTTTCTTTGCAGGGATTCAAGGAAACAAGAAGTTTGGTTGATAAGCATCTATCATTTGATGCAGCTGTTGGTGATAGAGTCACGGCTTTGGTTGTGGTTGCTAGGGATGGGAACGGGACTATTATGCACAAATGGATTAAAAGAGAGTTTCAAGTAGGAGAGGCCTTGGCTTTATTGGGGGGCCCTAGAAACTAGCCGGGGCAAACTTTGCAAGGAGATTATTTGTAAGAGAGATTATCATACAGCAATTAAGGCCATTGACGCTGAGAATAATACTAATTGGTGTGTTACAAGCATTTGTGATGAGATTTTGTTTGAAGAAGTGCTTTCAAGATGTTCGCTTCGGATGGATTCCAAGAGAACCAAACTCTCTTATGTATAAGGTGGCCAAATAGGTGCGCTCTAGGCTCATCCCACTCATGGTTTGATGTGCCCCATAACCAAGGATGAAAATGTCGATGTCGACGGAGTTGTCGATGTTTTGATTTACGGATAATGCGAATGGAAATGTCAATATCAATGGATATCCTGAAAAAAAAAATACATACTCAAAGAAAAATTTATAATTTTTGCTAAAACTTTACAAAATGTTAAAATAATAAATATTACATATTCTGAATAACAAAAACAATACATTTTTTTTAATAAATATGAGAGTTATCTAGCATAATGCAATAGTAAATCACAATAATTAAACATTATTTGTAATTCCAACTTGTTATGAAAATTAAATGTCAAATATAAAAGAGAACATATAAGTTTCGTGTGTACTTAATACCAAAAAGAGTTTCTAGTAGGTTAAGAAACAAAACGTATGTGTTGATTTTGATCTAAACTACATTTGCCAAGACATTATTCTTGAATAATTTTGAATGTAGTTGTTAATATGTGTATGATTCTTGGTCTCTTCTAACTGTTAACTCATATATTAGATAATGTTAAGTTATCTACATTGATGAGTAGTCTTGATGTGTATGTAGTGACATCTCGATAACAATTTGTGGTGGAGAGTATAACAATATATTGAAAAAAGTCTCAATCTCCAATACCCTCACCTGTTGCCCTACAACCATGATCTACATCTTATATAGCATGCTTTCACATTTTATTCATATTTTAAGAAAAATGAAATGTGTGACAAAATTGAAATTTTTGAAAAACAAATACCTGAGTTTGTTGACATTTTGTGGACATATCCAAAAGAGTAATTGTCCCAATAGTCACTGAACTCTTTTAAAAGTCACGAAATGAGTCATGTGCAATGCTCGTGATCAAATTTGAGAGGGTATTTTAGTAATCTAACAATAATTGATTTAATAAAAATAAAAAAGAAACTAAAATTCCCTTCCTCCCGCCCGCCTTCTCTTCATTTCTCAAAACCCAAATCGATAAAACTAGAGAGGGGGGGGGGGGGGGGGTGTTGTGGAGGGGAATCAAATCCAATTTGTGGAAGAACAAAAACTTGCCATCGGGGTGAAAATAAGGGTGAATAATGTCGTTCGTGTCGAGGTAGAGGTTGTTGAACTCCATACCGTTGGGGTTAGGTTTCAAAACGTCGATGGGCAAAGAAATGCCATTGGAGTCTTCATTGGGCTCTTCCTTGACGACTTCGGAGATCAAGAGTGGGTAGTGATCGGCCAGCTAACGGTATAATGCTGGCACACCCATATATTTAGCGTCATTTTGAGCTCGGTTCTAGATTGAGCTTTCGTGTTGTTTATGATTCTAGAGAGAGAAAGAGGTGTGAAGAGAGGAGAGAAAATTGGGAGATTAGGGGGCATTTTGATCTTTTTACTACAAAAATTATGATTTATATAAGATTCTATTAGAAATTTAATGGTTTGGATGGAAACGACTATAATTACCAACATTTTAAGAGTTTAGGGTTTTCTTGGTAAAAAATAAAATAAAACATAAACCAAACCATCACATTTAAAAGATTTTAGGGACTATTTGAGCCAATTACTCTAATCCAAAAATATCCTAGATATTCATGGATATTCATGGATATTGCAGATATTTTTAGACATTGTAGACATTTAAAGGATACTCAAAAAGAAATATCATTTTTCTTATAATCCATATCGAGACTTTAAAATATGGATAATATCGTGAAAATGTCGATTATGGCGTGGATATTTCATTATGGACCATAACTCATCATCTTTGTTTCCTCAAATGCCAAGTGTGGCTGTGACCTGTGGTGTTATTAGTTAAAGCTTTTAGTTGTTGTCAGTGTTTTTTGTTTTCTTCTGTTTCCTCTTTTGCAAGCTTAATTATCCCAAAAAAAAAAAAAAAAAAAAGTAAAGTTATATAGATACTAAAGCTCAGGAAAAAAAAAAAGTCCTATGAAGACAGCTTAGGCTTAAAACAAAAGTAGTAAATAATTTATTGCAAAATTTAATCGGGTGCAAATCGATAGTAATCACATGAAAATTTTTAGGGAGAAAAATCACATTGATCTTTAATAGTAAAAGTGCATTACAAAACTGATGCAAACCCATTCTCAAACAATAAAATAAATAAAATTTGATGCAAACCCACTTTCTTTCTAACACCATTAATTAATTCCAACACGAGTCCAAATCACTTGATCATTTGTCTTTTTGCCTCTTCGTTTGGTTCTTTTTTCTTCCTACTCTTCCTTCGAGGCAGGAAAAGTTGGGCCTAAAAAAATAGGTAAATCCCCTCGGACGACTCCTCTGAAACTTTCGCCATTTACAAATTAAAAACCAACTTTCAATTTTCATACTTTTGAATCCTAAATCTGACAATCGTTGTCAATTTTGTCCAAATTGCTAGAACACGGTTCACCACTCAAAGGCAATAAAACAAACCCAAAAAAAAAAAAAAAAAAAAAAAAAAAAAAGAGTGAAATTTCAAACTTTGAACGTTGCGTTCAGAAACCATCTAAAGAAAGTACAACCATTTAAGTATATGTTAAATTAGGGGGGAAAAAGGTAACAAGTTAACTCATCTCATAACAACACGTAAAAGTACAGTTTGTATATCCAACAATGAATGTTGAACGAATTGTGAAAGGCCAACACAAAAATGGCAAAAATTTAATCCCACATTCTTACAGTAAAAAGGTAAAAATATACATCTAACAACACATTTTACCAAAGGTGTGAAAAAAGCCCAACTGAGGCACTTCTTAAGAACTAAAATTTCTATTTGGGGGAACAGTGAAACAACCTTTCCCTATATATATATATATATATATATATATTTTTTTTTTAAGGAAAAAAAAAAAAAAAAGAAGCACGTCAGTTATTTGCCAACAGCCTGAAACAAATTGAAAAGCAAATTAAGAGGAAGTAACTTTCATAGCAGTTCAATTTAAAACAGGAGGTTGTGTTGTCGGGGATTGCGGTGGGCTATGTCCTTTCGGAGGTATCTTAGCCGCCATAGCACGTAATTGGTTTGCGATTTCAGTAAAGCTCGGTCTCTCAGATGGCTCTGACGACCAACATCTCTCCATGAGTGATTTCCATTCAGGGTCGCAAAATTCGGGTACTGGTGGTCTCAATGTGTTGCTCACAATACCACCTGCATGATGTAGACCACTAATTAACACTCGAATAAAAGTTTACCATTAGGGAACAATATAAATACTAAACAAATAATTTCATAAATAAAAAGATAAGAAAGACAAAGGTGAGATTTACCTATGATGGCCCCATAGTGCAAATCTGCATAAGGTTCTTCTCCGGTGAGGAGCTCCCACATCACGATACCAAATGAAAACACATCAACCTAGAGTAGGACCAACACAGATTCGAGGTTCATATGTGTGTGTGTGAGAGAGAGAGAGAGAAGAGAATATATTTCCCCCAAGACTTAATTAGCAAGATCTGAAACCAAACCTTCTCAGAGACGAGGCTACTGCTGCCGTTCAGAAGTTCTGGTGCCATCCAAGGGAGTGTTCCCCGCACACCACCAGAGATCAGTGTCTGACATTTCACCTTGGATAGGCCCAAATCACCAACCTGATTGTAGAAAGCATATGTGTAAATTTACCTTGTAAGGGAAAGCAAATGAAATAAATGCTCAAACCGAACACGGAATATCACAAAGTTGCATCCTGGAATTATAGCTAACTGCTGAAACCAGTAATAAAATAATTTAAACTTCCAATAACCAAAAAAAAATAAAATAAAATTATAACTCATTTTACCACCATCAAATTCCAAATCAGTTTCACCTAAATATTAACAGCTTATATTATGGTAGAAACAAAGTTTCTAGACAGACAACAGGAAATGGAAGATCAGTGCTTCCTAAGAATAACGGTTTAGAAGATTTATTTAAAATTTGATTCTTTGTTGGGTTGCTTTAACCAAACAAAAGTCTCCCAAGTGCATAAGAATTGCTTGAATATGTGACAGCAAATACTCAATGATGACCACACTTGAAAAGGTTGCTTGCTAGCATAAGAGAATACAGTTCACCACAGAACAGGCACCAAAACTGTGAAGTCACTAACCTTGCAGATGGGACGGTGAGGATCTCGAAGATTTACAAGTAAGTTGTCACTTTTTAAATCAAAGTGCACCATATTCTTTCCATGCAGGTACTCCATTCCAAATGCTACATCCATGGCAATCAATAGACGCTTGCGCTTGTCAAGACTCCTGACACAGAAGCTTCTTTGTCAAATGCGTCATCACTTAGCAAACATTGGCAAATCGGTAATTAAAATTGAATAAAATGAAGGAAAATAAAGGATAAGGGCATATTACTTTTCATTCTTCTGCAAAGCATTTCTCAAAGAACCATTAACCATGTACTCCGTCACTGTTGCCACCGAACCTCCAGGACCATCAAGGACAACACCATAAAAAGCTAAGACATTTGGGTGGTGCAGGTCGGCCAGCTTGATGGCCTCATTCCAAAAATCATCTCTCTGACGTCAAAGAGGGTCATTATGAGCAGGCTATTGAGGGAAACAAAAAATTGAAAAGAAAATCTGTGTTTCAATGAAAGACACATGCCATGCGCTCTTGTTCGGAAGGTTTTCCAGCAAAACACCTATCATTGACCCGTTTGATGGCAACATTAGTACCCCTCCATTTCCCATGATAGACCGTGCCAAAGGTCCCAGAACCCAATTCTCTCAGCTCTTCAAGGTCACTGTTCTTTATAATCTGCCAGAAAATATATAAATATACATATTTATATATATACATATATGTATGCATATGATTAATGGGCAAACATCAAATGAAGAGCAGAACAATTTAAGGTGTGTGAAACTTAAATATTAACCTGCAAGCGTCCAATGCCATCGGATACTGGAAAACCAACGTTTGCTCTTTCTGGGACTTTGGTCTTAACATCCTGAAAAGGAAACAAGAAATGAGGAAGTAGGATAAACATGCTTCTGCGAATGTTACAAGCTGAATGCGTACATTAATCACCTCAACTTTGATGTCAACATATCGATCTTGAATGGATTCATTAGCCAACTCATTTTTGTCATGCAGGTTGGGATTTGACGATGTCACTGATTGGAAAACTGAAGCAGCTACATCCTCAGCAACAGCTTGAAGATCATTCCTAATTTGTTCCTCAGCTGAGCCTAATCATTTGATAGAGAAGATTAAAAACTATGAGTATCACTGCAAAAACAAATCATTAAAAATTCTTTGAAACTGCTGGAAAAGAGGAGATTTCGATATTACTGAAATCAAGGATTCTTTATTAGCTGTAAATAAGCATTGTAATTAGTCTATTATGTAAATTAGGAAACTTCCTAGGACAGCTAGTGGTTGTAAATCAGTTTCCTCTTTTCTTTGTTCTTTCCTTTTTTGTTATTCTTGTATTCTCTTCTATAAGAGAGAAACCGTGTGTTTGTATCATAACTGAGGAAATACAGAAAACCTTTCACCATTCTCTGTCTTTCTTATATGGTATCAGAGCCAGCCCTAAAAAACCCTAACCATGTCCGAAATTTCTTCTGCAACGCCGACCACTGCAACCCAATCAGTCCACTCTACACACCCTGCTAATCCGCCCAATCAACCCGATTCTCACTCTGTTCAGATCACCAATATTCGCCTCAATGGTGACAATTTTTTACGGTGGTCTCAGTCAGTCCGGATGTACATCAGGGGACGTAGTAAGATTGGATATTTGACAGGGGATAAACCGGCTCCAGCACCGGAGGACCCAACGTACATAACGTGGGATGCAGAAAATTCAATGGTGATGACTTGGTTGGTGAACTCCATGGAGGAGGATATCAGCTCCAACTATTTGTGTTATTCCACAGCCAAAGAACTTTAGGACAACGTGAATCAGATGTACTCTGATTTTGGCAATCAGTCTCAAGTTTATGAATTGACTTTAAAACTCGCTGATATTTGGCAGGGAGAGGATTCGGTCACCAAGTATTTCAATTCCTTGAAGCGTCTGTAGCAAGACTTGGACCTATTCAGCGATCATGAATGGAAATCTGTTGAAGATGCCAGGCTTTATAAACGGATTGTGGAAGATCATCGGATCTATAAATTTCTTGCAGGACTTAATGTGGAATTTGATGAAGTCCGGGGTAGGATAATTGGCAGGTCTCCACTCCCCTCGATTGCTGAAGTGTTTGCTGAAGTCCGCAGGGAGGAGAGTCGCAGACATGTGATGTTGGGGAAGAAACCACACGGTGGAGCTATGGAGACTTCTGCCCTCTTTGTTTCAGAGGCTGCTGCCAACAAAGCATCCGATTTTCAGCAAAAAAACTGGGGAAAAGCCACGGGTTTGGTGTGATTACTGCAACAAACCACGACACACTCGGGAGAACTGCTGGAAACTCAACGGCAAACCAGCCCACTTGAAGAATGGTAAGCCTGGTGACAGGAGCAGCCAGGTTACAGCCACTGCCAATGAAGCTAAGACGAGTCCCATTAGCAAGGAGCAGATGGATCACCTTCTAAAGCTGCTAAAATCCAATTCATCATTGGGTATTCCTAGTGTTTCTCTTGCACAAACAGGTAGTGCACTTCACACCCTCTCTTTTTGTCAAAATTCCGTTCCATGGATCATAGATTCTGGAGCATCTGATCATATGACCAACCTATCCAATTTTTTTAGCACCTATTCCCTGTGTTCTGGTTTTGAAAAAATTCGAATAGCATATGGTAGTTTTTCATCTATTGCAGGAAAAGGGCTGGTAAAAATCTCGGAAAATATCGACCTTAAGTCAGTTCTTCATGTTCCAAAATTAGCCTGTAACCTTTTGTCTGTGAGTAAATTAACCCGAGAATCTAATTGTTGTGTTGTTTTCTATGATTCCCATAGTGAATTTTAGGACCGGAACTCGAGGAAGAAGATTGACAGTGCTAAGCTGATAGATGGTCTTTACTACTTTGATGATGTTTTCTCCAGTAATAAAAAGGCTCAGGGCCTCAGTAGTGTTAGTTCTAATTCTGTTTATGAACAAATAATGCTTTGGCACTTAAGACTTGGCCATCCTAGTTTCCCATATCTTAAACATTTGTTCCCTTATTTATTTAAAGGTTTGGAGTGTTCATCTTTTTATTGTGAAAGTTGTTTTTTGTCTAAAAGTCATCGTACTACTTATGTGCCAAAACTGTATAAATCTTCAAAACCATTTTACTTAATACACAGTGATGTTTGGAGGCCTTCACGAATCACTACTCTCTCTAAGAAAAAATGGTTTGTTACCTTTGTTGATGATCACACTCGGCTATGTTGGGTTTATTTGATGAATGAAAAATCTGAGGTTGCAAAATTTTTTAAGAACTTTTATACTATAGTAGAAACTCAGTTTCAAGAAAAAATTAGTATTTTACATACTGATAATGGAACTGAGTATTTTAATGAAGTTCTAGGTGATTTTTTAAGGGAAAAGGGTATTCACCATCACTCTACTTGTGTGGATACTCCTCAACAAAACGGAATTGCCGAAACACACGAGTTTAAAATTATAGCACGCCATTGGAATTTTTAAAAATATTTTTCCTTTCTCTCGGCTTTTCTCTGATTTACCTTTAAAAATATTTGGCTGCATTTCTTTTGTTCATTTACCCAACAACACTCAGTCGAAACTTGATCCTCGAGCGGTTAAATGTGTTTTCATAGGATATGCTCCTAATAAGAAGGGGTATAAGTGTTACAACCCACAAATTAAGAAAGTTTATGTCAGTATGGATGTCAAATTCTTTGAACAAAACTCATACTTTCAGAAAAATTCTCTTCAGGGGGAGAATGAGGTAGAAGAAAATTTTTGGGACTTAAATCCTACTCCTTTACCAAATACGATTTTGACTACTTCACCTCATTCTTCTTCTTCTCCTATTGTCACTCCAGACACTGATACTCATTTTGATAAAAACAATCCTAGTCATATAGAGCCAAACATTGTTGTATCTGAAACAGGGGGAGAAACACTGCAACCGGGGGTAGAACCACCTAATACTGAGCTTCTGGTTTATTATCAGAGAAAATTTCATCCTAAGAGTCAAAGTAAACCTATCTCTCTTGGCATTGATCAATCTCAACCCTCGGGAACTGGAACTACAGAGATCACAGGTAACTCTAAAACCAACTCTTTTTCTTCAGTTCCTTCAGTTCTACCAAATCTAGAATCCTCAGATCTTGACATCCCTATAGCCGTTAGGAAAGGTATTCGAACCTGCACTAAATATCCCATAGCCAAATATGTGTCTTATGAAAATTTGTCTCACTCTTATAGGGCTTTCACCTCAAAAGTGTCAAACCTGTTTGTTCCTAGAAATATTCAGGAAGCACTTGATCCGAATTGGAAGTTAGCAGTAATGGAAGAGATGAATGTTCTGAGAAAAAGTGGTACTTGGGAGTTACTTGATCTACCTAAGGAGAAGAAAACAGTGGGTTACAAGTGGGTCTTTACTGTCAAATGTAAAGCTGATGGCAGTATAGAAAGATACAAGGCGAGACTTGTAGCAAAGGGGTTCACCCAAACCTTTGGGATTGATTATCAAGAAACGTTCGCTCCTGTCGCTAAGATAAACTCAACCAGGGTCTTACTATCTCTAGCTGTGAATTTCAACTGGTCATTACACCAGTTAGATGTGAAAAACGCTTTCTTGAATGGTGATTTAAAGGAAGAGGTTTTTATGGATTACCACCTGGGTTTGAAGGTAAATTGGGACTAGAGAAAGTCTGCAGACTAAAGAAATCTTTATATGGCCTTAAACAGTCTCCCAGAGCTTGGTTTGAGAGGTTTGGGAAAGCTGTGAAGAGCTATGGCTACTGTCAGAGTCAAGCTGATCATACCATGTTTCACAGACATAGTAGAGAAGGCAAGGTTGCCATCTTAATTGTCTATGTGGATGATATAATTTGACAGGTGATGATAGTGAAGAACTGAAGAGACTAAAGAAGAGACTTGCGGCTGACTTCGAGATCAAGGATTTGGGTGCTTTGAAATATTTTCTTGGAATGGAGTTTGCCAGATCTAAAGAAGGTATTTTTGTAAACCAACGTAAATATGTTATTGATTTACCTATTGAGCCCAATCGTAAACTCCAGCCGGCTAAAGCTGAAGAAGTCCTGGATAAAGAGCGGTATCAACGACTTGTTGGAAGGTTGATCTATTTGTCTCATACACGGCCAGATATAGCTTTTGCGGTTAGCATGGTTAGTCAGTTTATGCATTCACCTGGTCAAGAACACTTTGATGCTGTCCATTGGATTCTCAGGTACTTAAAGGGAAATCCAGGTAGAGGCTTACTGTTCAAAAATCATGGGCATTTGCAAGTAGAAGCCTACTCTGATGCAGATTGGGCTGGAAGTATCACAGATAGGCGGTCAACTTCAGGATACTGTATCTTTGTTTGAGGTAATCTGGTCACCTGGCGTAGTAAGAAACAGAATGTGGTAGCAAGAAGCAGTGCAGAAGCCGAATTTAGATCGGTTGCTCATGGAATTTGTGAGGTATTGTGGATTAAGAGACTTTTGGAGGAGTTAAAGATCTCTAATCAATTGCCTATGAGAGTATAGTGTGATAATAAAGCTGCTATTTCAATTGCTCACAATCCAGTACTACATGATAGAACTAAGCATGTGGAGATAGACAAACACTTTATCAAGGAAAAGCTTGAAGAAGGTTTGATCTGTATGCCTTACATGCCTACCTATGAACAAGTTGTAGATGTTCTTACCAAGGGACTTCCTACAAGACAGTACGACAAGCTAATTGGCAAGCTGGGTATGAAGGATATCTTCAAACCAGCTTGAGGGGGAATGTTAGAAAAGAGGAGATTTTGGTGTTACTGAAATCAAGGATTCTTTATTAGCTGTAAATAAGCATTGTAATTAGTCTATTATGTAAATTAGGAAACTCCTAAGACAGCTAGTGGTTGTAAATCAGTTTCCTCTTTTCTTTGTTCTTTCCTTTTTTGTTATTCTTGTATTCTCTTCTATAAGAGAGAAACCATGTGTTTGTATCATAACTGAGGAAATACAGAAAACCATTCACCATTCTCTGTCTTTCTTATAGAAACATAAAATAGATATATGTATACATATCACCAACCTTTTGCCGACTGAGTATGCTCTGAACCTTGGTCTTTATTCAAGATGCCCAATGATTGTTGAACTCCATCCTCCATTGTGTTTAGTTCTTTTTTTGATGGGCTTTTATTAGGTTTAGGAGGTGGAAAATGAGAATCACGGCGCAAATTCCAAGGATCCTGATTGCTGAAAAGTGAATTTGAGGAATCTTGAATGTCTGCACTCCTACTAGATTGAGCATCCATCCCGGGAAATGGAGGATGGCCATACTGAACTACATTAGAATCCAACTGAAGCCCTCTGACTTTTGGTTGCCCGTAAGGTCCAGGATTACCCCATATAGCTGGTTGTGCCACCTCATAAGATTCAACTAACCGTGAAGTAGGCATATGCGGAGGTTCTGTAGAAGAGCACGGCAGGACTTCAGTCGGTATACCATGACTAGCCTCAAATTTATCAACAGGTAATTTACCTTGCTCGTTACCGACAGACATTTCAGTGGGGCACATCCTGAGTGCCTCCATCCTGCCTTCAATTGGTCTGATTTGGTCGTACGAAACGCAAGTTTCTATGGCATCTTCTGTTGGAACAACACCAGGAAATTTGTTAGAATAATCTATTGGAGATTTCGGATATTCATGAATTAACCGCTCTGAAGTTTGAACAGGAATGCCTCCAATGGGTAGCATATCTCGGGTAACAGGTTTGTTCAAGGCATCCTGTTTAACAAGGTACTGAGCAGCACCAGAGTGTTGCTGAACAGGATCATCTCGAACAGACCATGGAATGGTTCCCATGAATGCACTATTAGGTGGCTGTACGTCGGTAGTCCTTCCAATTACAGCCTGAGGAGCAGAAATTCTATAGTGCTCAACGTTATCTACATGTTGAGTATTAATTCTCTCCTTTTCAAGCTTTGCCTCAGGATGCGGAATGAAAGCACTTGCCTTGGGTGGAAGACTTCCAATTTGAGGATCCGCATGAGCAAGGACCTGGCGTCGGCCTTCAAGTCCTTGATCAAGAGTGCTTTTCCCCGAGGCACCACTTACTACGACCCTAGTTGGTGGCTGAGCTCTCAAATGGTCATCCAAACGGAGACTGTGATAAGTTGGGTTTGACTCGGACACAGAGCTTGCACCACTGTCGCTCTGATCTTGTGTTATGGTATCAGAATGTGAGTGAGGCAATGCTTTCAGACACATATAACAGTCCTCAAATCTTGGGATTTGATCAGAAACCATTACCTGTTGGTGGGGTAGCAAACCATCAGAGAAAACAATATGCTCCTGCGACGGAACCTGATGCCAAGCATAATTACCTCCGACCACTGAAGGGGGAACCTGAACCTGATATGAATTATAGCCTTGTTCAACAGGCAGCTGCACAACCCTTGGACCAAATGCTCTTTCATCCGTATAAGTATCCATTCGAGCCTGTTGAGGTTGCATAATTTGTTGAACCACGTTTTGCCTTATACCAACATGGGAAGGTGAAGGATTCACTGTTGTACACACTGTAGGTACAAATTGATGTGCGACTACACCAGCACCATTAACATGGAGCTGTTGTCGAGTATACATGGGGCCAGCAGTCCCCAACAGCTGAGGATTTGGGAACCCCATCTGAGGCAGAAGCTGCAAATAATCTGCTTGGTTCACAACTTCCTGGTGAGGATCAACATATGCTTGCACATAGGCAGGAGTTGGGATTTCCATTCCAGGTTGCTGCAAACCCAATTGTTGCTGCGGTACAGCCACAGGAATAGGCCTTTCTGACTCAACCTCCAGACGAGGGGACAAGGCTTGTGGAGGACCAGACTTAACCATAGGAATGCACAACGGGACTCCAGAAGCTTCAACAAAGCTTGTAGGGCTGGGATCCAAATGCACCAATCTTGGAGAAATGTCATCAGAATTACTTGAATTCTGCTTTCGCAATAGAATGTTATCTGATACAGGTCCAATAACATCTGCATGACTAGGAAATGAGTTATCAACAGCCTCGCTCCCACTAAAATCAGAATTTTGCGTTGATGTTGCGCTTGCAATGCTCTCCTTCCTTGTGATACCACCACCACCACCACCTCCAGTGACCCCATCCACAATTCCATTCACCGCATCAACATATCTCTGCCCACCATCATGTAAATCCCCAAACTGTACCATACCTGTCGGATCAAGCTCTGAGGCCGAAAACAGAAACACCCTTAGCTTAGCCGACCCATCCGGACACCTCTCACTCAACTTCTCATACTCATCCATCATATTATCAAGATCATCAGGGCATGAAACTGAAACCAAAGCATCGAGATCCTCGTCTGGAAGCTGATATTTGATAACCACAGGCTGCCCATAGGTATCCACCATCTTCTGCACAAGCTCATTGAAGCTTAAATCTCTTTTAACACTAATGATCCTCGTATGTCCCCCAACATATCTCAACACCCCATCACTCGGTCTAGGAAAAATCTTGCCCCCAAAACTACATAGAAATTTTACTTTCTTCCCTGCAACTGAATCATCTCCACCCTCATCACTGGTTTGATCAACCGCATTACCACCAGACTGACTGCCCAAATTGGGAGTATAACCAGGCCCAGCTGCTGGATCACTCACAATCTGATCAGTGGCATTGCCAGCAACCCTACTGCTCACACTAGGAGAATATCCAGTGTTAGCAGCCATTTCATGACTGGCAAGATTGGCACCACCCGTCCCACCAACCAGATTGCCCAAATTCGGGCTACCTATCGAAGCAGTTGATGCCGTGCTACTTATAAACTCTCCCGAACTGCTTACACCGACCCGGTTGGCCAAATTAGGACCGTAACCAAATCCAACAGCGGGGCTCACACTTGGGTACGCCACTGGCACTGCCACACGAGGGCACCATGCAGCAACACTAGGCGCAGCATTCCCGTATCCTAAACCAACAATTCCAGTTTCAGACACGGGCACAGCAGTCGGGTAATAAACCGGCACCGACTCGGGGCTCCCATTCTCACGAACTGGGTTAGGAAAATACCCCTCAGGGCTCCGACCGGCCGAGGCCGGCACAATGCGGGGCTCTTCTACCACATTTCTAACTATGTTTAACGGTCTTAAATCCTTCGGAATCGAGTTCTGATCAAACGCCATATCTGCAACCAACGAATTCCAAACCAAGAGTCCATAAATCAAAGCCACATACGCAGATATAGAAACACTAAATATAAAAATTTAAGGGTTTTGGGTTTCTGAAGATTTTAACTATTATTATTGTTTTTTGTTGGCATCAATTTTCTTAACATTCATGTTTGGAATTAATCTCACAAAACCTCAACGGCCCATCTCAATCCAACATGAAGCTAACACAAATATTCCATGATTCTCGAGTGAAAAAAGCACAAAAAACGAATTTTTTTTTTTTAAGAAATAAAAACAGAGCATACCAGCTATCGAGAAGACGAAAGAAAGAGGCGGTGCAACAACAAAGAAGAGAAGTCCGAAAAAGAATCAAAAAAGGTCGCGTAAGAAGAGCCCTTTAAGATTCAGAGGTCGGAAGAATCTCCTCTCGCCTCGTCTTCGCCACACTCCATCACTATATTCTTCTTCTTCTTCTTCTCCGTGGGAATCTCGCTAGTTTTTCTCAAAACATTTTTTTTTCCAAGGTGGGTTCCTGTTTTTCTCGGGAAAAAACGAGTCTGTCAAGACACAAAAGAAAAGTTTTCGCCTTTGCGCGAATTCAGAAAAATAGACAGCAGATAGATTTTATTTTATTTTATTTTTAATTTTTTTCCTTTCTTATTTCCTAAGGAAATATAAATAAATACATACATATATATACATATCTATATATATTTTTTTAGTTGCGGTTCTTTGAAATGAAGGATGAAGGGGAGATGGCACGTGGATGATTTCATGCAAATTTTTAGAGTGAAAAAATAAAAAAGAAAAAGAGAAAAGAAAACTCTTTTTTTTTTTGGGTAAAATAATAAAGTGGATGTGTTGTTTAATGGACATTTGTTTGCGTATTAAAATTTTTTGTAAATTTCTTTTTTTTTTTTTTGTCAATGAAATTTTATTATTAGACAATGACAAGTTTGTAGAACATGAAAGCTCAGAAGTAACTTTTGGGCCCATTGATCCGAAAATTTTCCCGTAGAAAAAGGAAAAGCTGTTTAAGGTAGGTGTCTCGGTGATATTGCCTAGACATTATGTAATTAGGGGATGACATATAAATATAGAAAAAAAAACACCGATAACATATCTATTTTCATAGAAGAAAACATTGGGTGTTTTTTATTTTATTTTATTTTTTTTGGGAATTCTACAATAGGGTAAAGTGGTTTTACCCCATTGATAGTGTAAAAAATTTTTGACTATCGGATCATTTTTGGACGATCAAGATTAAAAAGATACACTAAAAAAAACATACAATCTATTGTACCTAATTTCATTTTGCAAAACATTAAAAAGAAAAATCAAACTCCTATCAGAGAAGAATAAGGATACCGCTGGAGAGAGAGGCGCTAGCGAGTCGCCCCCCTCCCCCCCCCCCCCCCCCCCCACCCCTTCAGCGATGGCAAATCAGCCCCAGCCCTAACCAACAACCACATGTTCGCGTGGTGGTGGTTCACTAGGGTTGGGAAGAGAGTTTTGTTTTGTTTTTTTTTAAATCATATATTGTAGGTTACATTCTAATTTGGTGCACCTTGTAATCCAACCATTCCTATCCATTAGATCTTACTCTTTTGATTGGGTAAATATTTTTGCATCATTGTAGAACTCCCCTTTTTTTAAATTAACTTTGTTGTCATTTTCAGTGAGTTTGTTTCCTTTCTTGCTTTAAATTTGTAACAATTCAATGTTGCATGTGCGTCTTTTTATTGCTATTTTAAATGTGATCAATATTTTTTATTTTTAAGACAATAAATATCAAAACATGGACTATCTGATTGTTCATCGGTCGGTCACCAACTAAATTAGTCAGTTTGATGAAGATTGACAGCATTCTCAGAGATGAAAATCGCCACAGAGACTAAATGGGGTGTCAAGATTCTATCGAAAACTTGTCGAAAATTTGCAATTTTAGTCAATTATGTTGCTTGATTCTAGGGAAGAAGAAGGCAGGAGGTGGCAGCGAGGCATTACGTTCAAAACGTTGTCTGCAGCAACTAAGAGAACGAAGAAGAAGAAAGAGAGGGAAGTGTGGCTGATAAAAAAAATATTTTTTTTTTAAATTTAAGTGGAACAACATTGTTCCACTTAAGTTGAATGATAATTAAAAAAAAAAAAAAAAGGCAAAAACCTAAGCATTAGTCTTGCCACTAGTAGGGTTAGTGTTTTATCTAGTAGGCTTAATCATTGAGCTAGGGTTTCATCTCTTTTAACTTAGATGGAAGTGTGGTGAGAGAAAAAAAGGGGGCAAGAATTGATAAGGCCAAGGATCCGGTTCTAGTTCCTGTTGGTCTAGTTACAAGAACGCGGGCAAAGAGGTTCAAAGAGGCTTTAAATACTTTAGCGCAATACATTTTGATAGAGTATGGCAAGTCTACGTGCGTGGAATCAACAAATGGAGCTCAAATAGTCAATTTAATTCAAGTTCAGCCATGTAATTGAAGAAGTCATATCAGCCATACAATCCATGCAAATGGTCGTGCTTTTTGGAGGATTTGTTTAGTTTGAACCAAGTTGTTTGATTCCTTTTTTAGTTGTTCATGTTTTTGGGTTAATTGGTCAAGAATTAGTTAGTTTCCTTTTCTTTATAATGGGTGTAAATGACTGAAAAAATAAAATCAAACAATTAAGTAAGTTTCTTTTTTTATTTTTAGGCTAAAATTATTAGGATAGTTCCTTTTTCTTTAGCTTAGCATATTGTAGGAATATTATTGTAATTCTCAGCCTATAAATAGGTCTTATTTTCATATCAATAGAGAACTTTTTGACATTCTACTCACTCTTGTGATTTATCTCTCAGTTCTTGTTGAACCAATCGAACTTATCAAGACTTTGTCTTGTGGCGTTCAAATCCGACTTATCAAACGGTTCTCCACCACTATTTATGACGTCTATGACAATACCAAGGTTCTTGTTTGCAGGTTGGAATTGGGTCGCGGTCTTCTATACCAAGGTTCGTGTCACGATTCAAGCAACGGTTTGCAATTTTCATCCCAATTGAACCTGTACTAGAGATGATCTTGGAGACTTCTTAGATTACGGATTTTGTCACAAGTTGATATGTTTCGTATCAAGCATGTCATACAATAAAAAGCAAAAGAACAAGGAAGGAACCAAAAAAAAAAGGAGAAGAAAAAAAGTATGGGAAGAGGATTCCATAATAAATGGTTCCTAGCAATAAAAACAGCCGCAAACTACCCATCATTAGCACGGTTCAGTTTTCACTTACTGATGACATCAGTAACCACCACAATTGATTTTTCTTATCAATTCTCCATTGGTGTCATCGGTCTGTCATTAGAACGGGTAATATGAACAATCTTATATCTATTTACTTTTGAGTACCAACTCGTGTGTTATATTTTTATTGTTTGATTTAAACACTTTCAAATAAAAAACAACTCATATGTCATATGAGTTAGTATTCAAAAATTGATATTAGAATTGATATCTTTAATATTTTTCTTTTCAATTGTACAAGTTAAATAGAGAACTTCTTTGCTTGGGAATTTCATGTTCCCTTTTTCCCGTCCCCCAACTTTGAACCTTATACAAAATTACCCCTCCTCAAAACTATAATTACTTTTTTTTTTTAAGTTCTCTACTAGTTTTTGGATAGAAATTTTTGGTGTGAATTAAAAAAAAAAAAAAAAAAACCTCGCACTTTAGGCCTTGTACCAAAATAGCCCCTCCTCTAAAATTTAATTTGCATCATCGGTTTTGTAAATTTAGTCATTCTACTAGTTTTTGGACAGAAATTGGCACCTATTAATAGGTGTTGATTGACTTTCCAATTCGGCAATGACTAGAATATAATGGGAAAGTACCTTTTCTGAGAAGATCTATGCTTGTTGCCTGATTTTTTTGTCTGATATGCTGGATTAAATTTTCTTGTTATTGCTTACGAAGTCAACTTTCCTTATTTGGCCTCTGATGCTTCGTTTAGTTGTCCGCTAGTCATTTTATTGTCATCTAAGACTCGTTCCTAGGTTCTTAGGCAGATCTATGATTTGTCTCGTACTCTTCGATGATGTATCTGAAAGCACATATGAGTGAAATATGAGGTATGAAATCTGACTTCAACAAATACCAACATTAGGGCCTTCTTAGAAACTTGATTCATGAAAGAATTTCATTTTTTTTTCCTTTATTGTTCCCCTGTTGGAGGAGATGGTGGATGTTGGTGACACAAGAACATGCGAAAGCAATAGCATATAAATAAATATATATTTGTGAAATATATAACCGATTATATCAGTCGGTGGTTTTTGGCAGTTAGTGAATACTTTTTTAGGTGACGTCGAATCCGTTGGCGAGACAAGGATTTTGAATCCTTCAAATTAACCAGTAAAAATATATAAAATAGTTTTTAATTCTCCCTTTGGTAATAAAGCTACTTTAGATAAGCTTAATAGCAATTAATAATATTGTAATACAAGAACTTGATCTAGTGAGAGGTATGCATGCTTGACTTTTTACGAGGGTAAAGTGGCCTGAAATTAAGGTGGGATGATATAAATAAATTAGGGAGTATTGGATTATAAGATTTTAAAATTATAGCAAAGATGAAATTATTATAATCAAATAGTATAATTAGATTAAAATTGGAAGATGAAAACCCAAAAATACCCATGTTATTCCCATCCTTATCCCTATTCTAAAAGTTCACCATCGCCGGCAATCCAACATCTTCGTCGATTGGAATCCACCGTCACAGTCACTGACTTTGTTGCTCTGCTGTTGCTCGTAAATCGGATTCCTCATCCGATTGGAATCCAATGTCATTGTCGATTAGAATCCAACGTCATCGTTGATCGAAATCCTTTGGCCTATGAAATCCCAACAGATCCTCGCCGATCTCGGCCTTGCGATGGTTGTAATCATATTGAAATCGCGAACCTGATGAGTCCTTATTTTCGTAGAGAAATCACTCGATCGCGATTTCACGACCTTACTGGAGCTCCGTGAGTGACAACCGACAGCAATGATCAACTGCCACGAGATCGCCGGACGTGCCTGTCGTTGAGTTTGTCTTCTTCTCTGATGGCGACATGGTTAGATCTAGGTTTTTGTTTTTATTTTTAAAATTAACGGTAAAATTTGTAACTAATAAATAAAAAAATAAAAAATTATAGTTTTACTAAATTATTTCTTTTCCAATTTAATAAAAAAACTATTGTAAAGAAAAAAAAGTAAATATTCATACTTATTAATAAATATTTATATTTATCTGATTTGATATTTACTATCAAATAATAATATTTACAAGTAAATATATTATTTAACTAAAATATTTATCAAGAAAATAAGTTTATTTACTGATAAATAATTTATATATAAGTAAATAATAATATTTACATAGCTTTTGTGCCTCCTAATAAATAACGATATTTAACAAGAAAATAAGTTTATTTACTAATAAATATTCATATTTATTAGTAAATTGTAATATTTACTTAGTTTGTGTCGGAAAAAGGGGTAGTTTATGCAGTGAAATTTTAATTTTTTTTTTTTTAAAGATCTTACTAATACATGTTGTCATATATAATAAATTATTCTACAATCTATGTACCTTGAGAGAAGACAACAAAAATGCTGAAGGATGTGATCAAAGAGAGCTTCAACCAACTAGCATTTTTTACTATTCTCCAATTCCCGGATACTAGAATGTGTGGGTACTCGGTCTCTCGATCGATATTCGTACGCAGCTTTCTCATTCCAATCACCTAGAACTCTTGAAGCTTATTATTACTATAATGGGAGAATAAAAATAAGCTCCAATTATCTTATGATTTTATCTCTATGGATAATCTTCGAAAACTCCAAATTATGACAACTTTATTTGCATTAAAAAATTATGTAATAATTATCCAAATAAAATCAATAAAGAGAAAATATTTTCCTTTCTTATCCTCATAAAAAAACGCCTACACAAGATAGACTATGATAAGATTTTGTTTCAATTTCAAATCCCATTAGGATAATTATTATATTTAATTTAAAATATTTATTTTAATAAGATTATCTAGAAATTTAAATTAATTATCCAAATAATTAATTTATCCATATCTCTTAATTTTAATTAATATCACATTGAACACAAAAGATGAATATAATTATTTCAAATTTCAAATCTTATCTTCAAATAAATATTTATCCAGTTAATTATATTAAACAAAATTCTCATTCTACCATTAGCAGAAAAAACGTCTACACCTTGTGGGAGGTGTTCCATATTTTTCTCATCATTAAGTCTAAGAATTAAAGCCATAATGAATATCCCAATTGATTACCATCTGTTAAAAAATTATATTGAGCTAGTAAAGTAATCAATTGTGCATATATAATATGGGTTCTAATAATTTAGGTAATTAATTATTCTATACCAAATAAATTAATTACATAATTATTAATTTCAGAGTCACTCTACTGTAAACCTAAAACTGCATTCCCAATTATATACCGTATTACGTAAGCTAGTATATAGCCACAGTCCAATGACCTAGTGTTGAGATCTATATGTGCCCTAAGGATAGAAAATCAATATTAGGGATTTTCTGTAAATATGACATTTTGAAATTAATAAGAGGAGGTTATTCATGTTTAATAAGTTGTGTCCTATTTAATTTCATTTGTTGATTGTATGGTTATTTTGAGCAACATAAAATACTCCTTGGCTGTTGGTAATATATCGGATTACCATATGTATACAGAGTATACATAGAAGACGTGGTAATTTGATAACAGTCAAAATAAATAGTCCGCAATCGATGGAATAAGATTTGAGGATCTTATTCATGATAAGATTGTAAAAGTTGTCTACTTTCTTAGAGGGATGGTTTGTCTTAACCATCGGATAGGTTCCGAGTGGAAACTTTAATGCATACCAGTATTGAGGTATGACATTAGACTGGACCTAAAGTGTTAATTGATTCGGTTTAATAATTCCGTTTATAAGAATCAATGACGCTTTGATTATCATCATGTATTAATCTTAATCCTGAAATGATTACTTGAGTTCGTATCCATGACTTATGTACTTTAATGCACTACAGGTGAGACACTGTTAATTCATGGTCAATATACTTGTGTTTTGGGTGCATGACTTATGGATAGAGAAATCAAGATTCATAGATATAGAATCTATAACTATCTTAATGATAGTACATGTTATCTACTTAAAGGCATTATTCGGGGATTGAAAGATAGTATAACAAGATCTTGGCCATTGGTTTACATTGTGTTCTCTGATGGTTTACCAATTGTATGGTTTTATAATTGGTGGTTCTTTCAATGGAGAATAATGGAACTTTAAGTTAAAGTGTTGGAAAAGGTAGAACGGAAAAAGTCCTTAATTCAATCATGGATAACATATAGGGATTAAGCAAGTGATGAATAAATCATGGAAGAAGCACTACATGAGAGAGCTTTCGTAATACGGTATGTAAACAGGAGTTCAGTTTCAAACTTTTAGTGGAATAGTTTTGAAGTTGATAATTGATGAATAATTAATCTGGGATTATTTTTTCACAATTATAGGAGCCTTTTTACATATTTCTGTCGGGTCCCTCTATTAGCTCATATAGTTCCATATAGCATCTCGAGATTTGTTCCTAATGAGATCGGTAAATTTAAATGGAATTTAGTAATGTCTATTAAGACATGTTACTCTCTAACATGCAATTCGGAAAAGGATTGGACATGTAGGATTTGTGTAGACAAATAATATAATTTTGTTAACATGTGATTGGTTAATTTGAATTTTGGAAATAAGATTGTGTTTGAATTATTTAATTTTGGAAAACAAAGTTTTTCTTTCCTGATCTAAATATAGTGTACAGTTTTTAGATAGGTGGAGAGAAGAAAATTTTGTTTCAAAATTGTTGAAATATATTCCTAACATTAAATTATTAATTGATTTAAATAATAGAGATTATTTGATGTTTTTTTTTTCCTTTAAAATGTTGTGGACGGTTTTTGAGATGAGAAAATTTTCAAATATTCCATTTATTTAAATTAATAAATATGGTTGATGTTTGAGGAAAATATTTATTCAAACAAGTGAATTTTATTTAAATTCAAAAAAGTTTAAAAGTAATTTGAATGTAGATAGGACTAGGATCTTTTGACTGGTCTAGATTCTTGATTTAAAATTTGAACCACCAATCAACCTTTGAATTTCAAAGGTAGCCGAAAATTTGGATGAGTATTCTCTCCTTGAAAAAACATTTTTAGGTTCAATGAATCTAGCCCTAAAGTTGTATGATCTTTTGGTTCAAAATTTATCCGAAAAAATAATTATTAATTATTTTTCAAGAAGGATTTAAATTTTGAAAAAGGATTGGACTTCTACATAAAGGCTAGGAATTCTTGAAAAACTAATTTTTGGTCATTCACAAGAGGAAAAACGTTTTTTAGGAGAGAGAGAAAACCAATTGTGGTTTCTTCTACTTCATAAAATTCGGCTATCTTGTGAGAAAGAAAAAGGGAGAAAATTCCATTGAATCAAAACTATGATGAAGGTTAAACCGAGTGATAATTTTCATAGGAGGTTAACCGGTTCCTGTTTTGTAGTTTTGGAGAAAGAAGTTAGATCATATTCTCAACAAGGAACATCGGAATTGAGAAATAGGGATCTAGACTTCGGAAAGCATTACCGGTCGCTTGGATTCATAGAACGTGTGCCCACATATACTCTGAGACGTGGAACTCGAGAATAGTAGAAAAGACACGTTGGTCAAATACTCTAGTAATTCCGGAATCCGAGAAATAAGGTACGCTTGATCATGAATTTAATTTATTATTATATACATCATGAGATTCTTTTCGGAAACGGCATAAAAATTTTAAAACTTCCGCTATGCCGTAACTTTGATATCGGATCCGTTTTTTTCCAAAATTGGTATCAGAGCCAACTCAAATTATTTGATCGAATAAATTTCTCTCTATGCATTAATGAAATATTTTAGAGAGTTGGCACTCTAGGTTTTATTTTGTGTATGTTAAATATATTATGAATGGATGTATGGATGAATGAATGCTTTATATTATTTTTATAATATACGATGTTTATTCAATTTTGCCTGTCATGATTCCATAGATGTTAGAATTTGTATCTAGGTTTTTCAAGTGTAATAGATGCGATATATTATCACCGCTAGGTCGTTCTTTCAATTCCTATAATTTTTGTAAGCCAGAAACGGCATAAGAATTTTTTTGTAAAATTCGGGATAAAATGGATTCGACGAGATTGAAGATGAACGAAGGTATGGAAATTTTCAAAGGATGTGATTTTGTGTTTTTTGTTATTTTTCAAATAAAAAAAACGTTTTTTTTAATAAAATATAAAAAAAAATCACATAATCTTTTTGAAAATTTAATGTTCCAATGAGATGTGATCTTGATAATTTGGAAATCAAAATTGAAAATTTAAATTTAAATTTAATGGATATTATTATGAATTTTAAAATTTTGAGATTTAAATTTAAAATTTGAAATTTGAAATTTTTGAATTTTAAAATTTAAATAATCAGATTTTTTATTTAAATTTTGATATTTTGTAATTTTGATTAAAATTAAAAATCATATATAATCTTTTTTGAAATTTGAATTTTAAATTTAAATTAAAATAGATGTGACATTGGAGAAGGAAGACACATTGAAGAAGGATACAAGGCATGGATCTACAAATGAAGGCCGATATATGTTTCGGTTAATTTTTGTAAATTTTGTAATTTTCTTTTCTCTAGGATGGAATCATGATTCACGGCTATTTACATATTTTGCAAACCATGGATGATGTGTTGCTAGATGAATATGATATACTATTTCGTGATGTATTGATAACATGTCATATAGACTAAGGAGTGCCACTCAATAAATATTGTTTATGCATGAAAAACAAAAACGCTAATTTAAAAGATTGAGTGGGAGAATGTTTTATACACTAAGACCTACGGTCTCCATCGTTGGTCCAATAGTTACGCATGGTAGTTCCTACTACTTGGTTTTGACCCGAGAATTCCCTTCGGATAGGTATCTTACCTAGAGCGCACACTAATTTGGATTTCCGAAAGGATAACAATTTTGGGCATATTTTATATTTAGATCATCCTTCGGTGGCGGATGTAAAATATAGATTCAAAATTGGAAACGATGGTTATACACTCATACTACTTTATTTATTAATCCTCCCTCGAGGCTCTGATATGTAAAGTAGTGGCCAAATAAACGATAGTTAATATATATTTAATGGAGTTTGCTCCATGGATGAATATGTATTAATCAGAAGGGATCCGTGCTCTTGGCTAGTTATTCTATGACTACCCCTCGATAGTTTAGAAAGCAGAAGCTAGGAATTATCGTTGTAAAGTATGTGTTTTAAGGGTTTTACACATAAACATTTAGATTGCATATAGATCTTTATGTTTTATTACAAAACCAAATTTTTATAAACTGATAGGATGTTTGCTCGTACTTATTACATGTTTTCTTATTATAGATCAAAATGTCGAGCTCTTTATCTGTGATACTTACACAAAACAAATTAACTGGCGAGAATTTTAATGACTGGAAAAGGAACTTACTTATCATCCTAAATTTTGAGAAATACAGTTTCGTCCTAACCCAACCTCGACCACCTACGCCTGCGATCGATGCTCCTGATAGGCAATTTGTAGCGCTTGAGCGCTGGGACAATTCCAACCTAAGTGCCATGTGCTATATTCGGGCAAGCATGTCTAACGTACTCCAGAAACAACATGAGGAACATCAAACAGCTAGGCAGATCATGGATAACCTGGAGGAGATGTTTGGTGAACAAACTATCCAGGCTAAGACCGATGCTATCAAAGGTCTCATGAACTGCAGGCAGAAGGTTGGAACTCCCATCAAGGAGCACACGATGAAAGTCATGGCTTATTTGTCTGAGGCTCAGACAAATGAGGCTGAGATCGATTCTGCAACTCATAAAATTTGGCTATCTTGTGAGAAAGAAAAAGAGAGAAAATTCTATTGAATCAAAACTGTGAGGAAGGTTAAACCGAGTGATAATTTTTATAGGAGGTTAATCGGTTCCTGTTTTGTAGTTTTGAAGAAAGAAGTTAGATCATATTCTCAATGAGGAACATCAGAATTGAGAAGGAGGGATCTAGACTTCGGAAAGCATTACCGGTCGCTTGGATTCATAGAACGTGTGTCCACACACACTCTGAGACGTGGAACTCGAGAATAGTAGAGAAGACACGTTGGTCAAACACTCTAGTGATTCCGGAATCCGAGAAATAAGGTACACTTGATCATGAATTTAATTTATTGTTATATGCATCATGAGATTCTTTTCGGAAACGACATAAAAATTTTAAAACTTCCACTGTGCCATAACTCTGATATCGGATCCGTTTTTTCCAACACCTAGTCATATATGCAACACCCTCATATGATATCCATGATCAACTTAAAGTCAAAGTCTATTTAACCTTTTGATAACTCTATCTTAAAGATCCGTCACCTAAAGTGAATTATTAGTCATTTGCCTAGCGAACGACCAGAGGCTTCGTCCATTTTCACATCTTATATAATATCGTTTAAGATGATAACCTTTATTATTTATGGGAGTTATGATTCCATATCTATAAGCAAAGCTCATATCAAATATAAGTAATGTACCCAACGAATAGGTCTAATTGCTTACTACTCCGAGAAGCTTTAGCCTTTGGAACATTAAAGTACACAAGTCCTAAACATGAAGTCATTTACTTACTCAAGATTAAAGTTATTGCATAATGAACGTCAAAAGTGTAATTAATATATAAGTCAAGCAGACTTATAGATTAATTACACTTTGATCCAATCTAATATATCACCACCACTAGGTAATATATCTATGTCTCTACTTTGGAGTCGGCTCACTCCAGATGATCAAGACAAACTATCTCCCGAATTAGCTTTATATAACATAATAATCTTCATATGAGTTAGATGCTCACTCTAATCCCATTAACTATGGACTATAGATTTATACTTTTTATTTTAGAATGTTGTCTTCTTGCATACAAAAATTCATTACATGCAACATTCTAACAGTTTAAACGCCAAGCAGTCAATGAGCCTTATTTGCTTACATTTACTTTAATATGTAAATCTAGATGATGACAGTATAGTAAAGATATAATTAAAAAACCTAAAATATATTATTAATCAATTCAAAATAAATAAAATACATGGTTTTCATTTTTAGCGCATTCCCAACAGTTTGATATTTACTAACAATAACATTTACAAGTAAATACCTTCTTTAATTAAGAGTTATTTACTAAGAAAATAAGTTTATTTATTGATTACAATTTATTTACAAGGGAAAATTAATATTTATATGTTTTTTTATCTACTAGTGATTTCTAGTAAATCCAAATATTTTCTAAGGAATAATTGTATTTCCATGTAAAATTTTTTTTACCTAATCTTGAATTTTTAAAATTTTCATATAAATAGAAAATCTAGAAATTTACTACATACAAGTAATTACATGTAAATATTTTAAAGAGTAATCGGTCTAAATGATCCCTAAACTATTGAATACCTATTTTTTAAATTTTGATCGATATGATCCTAAATTCACTAAAAATTGATAATTTTTAGTCATTTCCGTCCAAATCCATTAAGTTTCTAACTGAATTAATCATGTGACCCATCACATGGACTTAATTAACCATCAAAAGATAAAAATATCCCTACTCACACCAATAACGTGTTAAAAAAAAATGATTCATAGCATTGCGCCCCCTTTCCTCCCTCTCTTTGCTATGATGCAAAGTCGATCTCTCTACTATGATTCTCTAATAAAAATTCCGATTAAAAAAAAAAGGAAAAACAAATCAGGAAACTAACATATTCTTCCTAACTCACTCCTACAACTAGAAAAGGAAAAATAAAAAAAATAAAAATATTTAAATTGGTTTTATTATCAGCCATTACACCTATAGAATCACTCCTAACAAAGAAGGAAAGTTAAATAAATTGGCATGCAAGCCTTAAAGTCAGACCTAAAACACCAAAAAGGAAAGTAGCCATGCTGAAATTAAGTTTGTTTTTTACCGGACTCTTCTAGAACTCCAATCATGGTGATGCTCCTCTGATGATAACGTGGACCATGCTCAATGGGCCTCCACGAATTTACTTGAGTCCAAACTTCTTGAATCAGCCTATTCAATACTTCTTTAAATCGCTTGGCTCTAAGTCTCGTAATTGGCCCAATTGGTAAGCTTAATGGATTACGTAGGTGATGCCCTTGAGTCCCTCCAAGCCCACCTGTTAGTTTCCTGTCATGTATGCTTGGATGTGCAGCCTCATTCGCATTATAGGAGACCATGAAAGGGATGATTTTTAGAGGTGGCTTCTCGGAGTTGAGGATAGGGGAGGGAGGAGCAACCGCAGAAGGGTCATTAGCAAAGGTAGCGGGGAACTGGCGGACTTGAGGTAGTTCTTGAAGTTCACAGAGGTGACTACTCTGTAACGACCCGCCTAGCACAGGCCGTTACCATACATACATACATACATACGTACGTACTTACTTATTGAGCATAAACAGCGGAAATTTTTTTTTATACGGTGCGGATAAGCGAAAAGCGTAATAATATAAACGATGTTCAAATACGAATTAATATACATAAAAAGAACGAAACGCGTAGCGGCTAATAATCCCACATTTCACAGCCCGCCCTGCCACGCTCGCCATCTTGCATCATCAGTTGCCCGTAGGTTGCTTACCTATAGCATAGACGTAAGACACGTGAGCTTTCGCTCAGCAAGTACAACATACATATCCGCAACAATTAAACACAAACATAAATCATCATAACCTTACATGCCATAGCACATCATACATATCATACTTAACTCATCGTAACATACATATCATACTTAACTCATCGTAAATACATATCATTTCATAACATTGCATAATATATGCATGAACCGATTATGCTCTTATTATGCCATCTTATTCATTCTTAACTTATCCCACTTATGGGCCCCTTATCATGAGTGTACGTACCGGGCGCGCAACTATGATTTGGTTGGGGCGGCCAGTCCATTTCCAACTCAAACCGCAGTCCAACCCGACTTAACGCGGGTCGGTACGACACAGGCAAGCTTGCTTGCCATCATACTTGCTTTTCATTATATCATATTTGATCTTATTAGTGAACATGCTTCGTGATGTCACTATTCATAAATCATGCTCATATCTTAACATTATACCTTATACTCATAATAATGAACTTAACATAGTCATATCATAAACATAACATCATCACATCATATACACCAAACATACTTGGGCAAGTATACAACAAAAGCCTATGCTGTAGGCGGAGTTGTACTTACCTTGATCACTATGTCCAGAGATGTGTTGATCCAGGTCAGGATACCCCAGCAGGCTATCTCCTGCTATATCAAAGGACATAGGGTAAGAATTTTGTTCTTACATAATGTTGGTAATCAAACCAACATTCATACCTAGTTGTGGTTATATGCCCCCCTTCCTTAAAACAATGCCGGATACTTTCACAGTATCACGGATAACCCTAGGGTATAGGGTTTAGCATACTTAGAGCGTACTTTGATTGGTCACTTAAAGTAACCTTGGCTAAACAGCCTTCCATAACTGTATTAGGTTATTAAACCTGACCTTGGGCCTAAGCTTTCATAGAATTCATCCCATTAGGTTACTCTTGAGTAACCCTGGTTTTTAGGCCCAACTAGTCATACTTAACATTCTATTGGGTTACGTTGGATAACCCTTGGGCTTTGGACCCAAGCCAATAACTCGGTATCTTCCCGGTTATTACTCATTCAATTTGGTTTAAAAACCCTTTTTCTTTACTTTGGAAAACTTAGGGTTTTAAACTCACTTTTCCTCAAAATCTTTATAAAACTTTAAATCTTATGAATGGGTCTTTATAAAAATCATTAAAAATAGAAACTGCCTTTGGAATAGTTTCTTACTGTGAATTAGTCAGTGTATGTGCAGGAATGTCCTTTTCCTGCACTGTTTTAGAAAACTCTGTGTAGGGATTTCCTGTTTCCTACGCAATTTTGAAATCCAATTATTTATTTAAAAATCAAAGCCGAATTTGAAAAAGTTTTCTTCATAAAAGTTTTAAAGCTTGAAAAATCCTAAAACTTTGGTGTTTAACTCGAGACCCAATTCAGTCTCTAACCTACTCATTTGCCCTGTTGAACTCACCTGGCCGTGCATAGGGTCTGGGCACAGTCAGGCTCGGGTTTTCTTAAAAACAAAGGCCATTGGAGCCTTATTTTTGAAAACTGTCCAAGTTTTCCTCTAGGAAAAATCCTACTCTACAACTTTCATGTTTTAGGTTTTCCCAAAATCAGCCTCTAAGGGCCTCAAAACTGGCTTCTCAGAAAACTGGCCAGCTTGAACCCAAATTGGCAGTTTTCATTCTTTTATTAGTTTCTCGTCCTAATTCGTACACACTACCTCAACTGACCATAGCGGGAGCCTAGGATCAACATACAACATTTGTCTAACACCCCAATTTAACTTACATGACACCCAAACACGTCCATGCAAGTCAATCAACAAAATTGCATCACATAGGGTTAGGGTTTGCATGGTTTTGGCTTTTCTTCAAACCATTGCATTCACATTTCATTCTAGCACCCTAACATACTTTTTACAGCATACATAAACAGATTTAGAGACATATAACCTTATCTATCATGCAGCCCTATTAATCACATAACATAAGCATAATCAAAGCTCATAATCAAACCACCCTTAATGCCTAATCAAGCACATAAGCATAAATCTAATCTAGGGCAGAAAATTTAAAGTGAGCTTATGCTCTTACAAACTCACTCGGAAATACACTTAAATCCTCAATTTAAAGCTTGAATTGAAAGCTTAGGGTCCAAGAGGATTATAGCTTAATCAAAGTGAGAATGGGTTTGTTTGGCTCCAATCTTTTTCCCCCTTTTTCCTTGATACCACAACCGGCCTCCCTCTAGCAATGGCTCCAAAAATTTCCAGCCACTTGGTTCCAACAACAACCGGCCTTCTCCTCAAGGCTACCAAAAATTTTTGTGTCTCTTGTTTGCTGTTTGCCACTAAATCCGGCCACTCCCCCTAGCTCCTAACCACTTTTCTTTCTTTTTTCCAGCTTACTCACAACCGGCCCTTTGGCCAAATTGAGTCTCCAAAATTTTTCAGCTCTTGTTCCCTTCTCCCTTGTTGAATCCGAACACCACCCCTATGATTTTCACTCTTGGATTTTGGTTTTTGTTCTTTCCTTCTTGGCTGCCTAAGGGTCGGATTTTGAAGCAGAAAATGGACAGCACTTAGTTGAATTTTCTGATTTTTTTGAATAGAAAGCAACCCTATTTATAGAGGTTTTTGAACTTTACAAAATTGCAAAATAGTCCTTCAAAAATCATAATTTTGCACTTTAGAGGGGTATAGGTGGCCGGCCATCACTCTCTAGAACCTTCCACATTTCTTTCCAATTTTAGTTAAATCCAAAAATGATGTCATAATTCAAAAGCTAGGTGACATTATCATCATTTAGGCTTGTTTGCCTTATTTCCTTAATAGACAGTCCTCCTTAAGGCCAAAACAGATATTGTTGATACTGTGGTCATTATTCCACAGTACTGACTGCTAAACTGCAGTCCAAAATTTATCTGTCTAATAATGGACTGTACGAAAAATTCTCTGATACCAACTCTGTAATGACCCGCCTAGCACAGGCCGCTACCGTACATACATACTTACGTAACATACATACATACATGAATCATACTTACATATTGAGCGAAAACAGCGGAATTTTTTTTTATATGGCGGCGCATACGAGCGGATGGCGATATATAAAAGTAATATTCGAATAACGATTATTAGACGTAACAAAAAACAAAACGCGTAGCGGCTTTATTTCCCACATTTCACAGCTCGCCCTGCCACGCTCCCCCATCTTGTATCAACAATGGCACGTAGGTTGCATACCTACAGCATAAACGTAAGACAATGAGCTTTCGCTCAGCAAGTACAACTACTATACCGTGACACAATACAAACTTAACCTATCATAGCATATCTCGACTTCGCATATCATGGCATAGCTTAACTTATCGTAACATAACATATCCTATCATACTTAACATGGCATCATAACATAACATATACAATCATAACTTATCATAGCATCATAACATAACATATTCTATCATAATCATGCATGAGCCAATTATGCTTGCTTGACTTTTCATAGCTTATCATGTCTTACTTGCTTATCATACTTATCTTACCAATCTTGCTTATCTTGCTTATCTTGCTTATCATACTTATCTTGCTTATCATGCTTATCTTGCTTATCATGCTTATGGGCCCCATAAGTGTACGTACCGGGCGCGCAACTATGGAGTGGTTGGGGCGGCCAGTCCATTTCCAACTCAAACCATAGTCCAACCCGACCTGCGAGCGGGTCGGTACGACACATGCAACTTGCTTGCCATCATACTTGTCTTTTCGTTATCTCTTATTTAGAATTTGTGAGCATGCTTCGTGATGTCACACCTTCATGAGATATAATCATGTCATGCTTCATAACATAACCTAATGCATCATAGACATATCATACATCATGTCATACTAAAATCATAGCACATAACGTCATTGCATCACATCACATAAACATTGACCTAATATCATACATATCTAACATACAATCACATCCCATCTATATCATTCATACTTGGGCAAGTATACAATAAAAGCCTATGCTGTAGGCGGAGTTGTACTTATCTCGACTACTATGTCTGGTGATATGCTGCTCCACGTCCGGATACAGTTGCAGGCTACTTCCTGCTTGAATGAAGGACATAGCTAAGGGTCTATTACCGAAAAATGTTGGTGACTTAACCAGCATGCATACATAGTCTTAGGTTACTTATCCTAACCTTGGGCATAAACTTTAACATTCTTGGTCTATAATCCTTTGGGTTATTACAAATAACCCTCGATCTTAACTCATCCTATTTTTGGTATCCCGACGGGTTATGTTGGGTAACCCTTAAGGTAATAAGCCTTGGTCAAACCTGGTCAACCAAAGTCAACCTTATATGGTCAAACTTGGGCTTTGGGGGTCAAGCCCAATAACTCGGGTATCCTTCCCGGTTACCATCTCTTACTATCTTGCTGCTTATCTACGCTTAAAAAAATCCTTTTTCCTTTGTCTAGGAAAAATTTGCTAAACTACTTCAAACCTCTTTGTTAAAATACATGGTTCTTAAAATGGGTTTTTTTTTTTTAAATTGTAAAGGGCTGAAAACTGCCATTGGAACAGTTTTCACAGTCAAAACAATTGTTTTGGTGAAAATACAGTTTTTCTGCATTGTTTTAGACAATCCTGTGCAGGAATTTCTTGTATCCTACACAGTTTTTGAAATCTAATTTTTTATTTAAAAATACAAATCAAATCTGAAAAAGTTTTCTTCATGAAAGTTCCAGATCTTGAGAAACCCTAAAACTTTCGTGTTTTGAGAAAAACCCAGTTCGGACTTTATCAATCCCTTATTACTTGTTGAACTTACCTGACCGTGCATGAATCCTAGGCACGGCCAGGCTCGGATTTTCATAAAAACCAAGGCCGTTGGAGCATCATTTTGGAAAAATGTCCACGCGGATCCCTAGTAAAAATCATTCTCTACAACTTTCGTGTTTTATGTTTTCTCAAATTCGGCCTCTAAAGGCCTCAAAATTTCCTTTTTCAGAAAACTGGCCAGTTTGTACCCGAACTGGTAGTTTATGTTCTTAAATTCGTTTTATGTCCTAATTAGTGCATACTACCTCAACCGACCGCAGCGGGAGCCTAATATCACACATGAAAGCATTTCTAACGTTCCAAACCAACCTTCAAGTGATTATATCACGTCCATGCAAACCAAAACCGAAACTGCATCACCAAGGGTTTGCATGGTTCTAAATTCATCAAACCATTCCATTCCATCCATGCTTATATTCTAGCACCCTAACATACCATTTGTAATGACCAGCTTGTTTACAAATTTTGATTTTTGTTATGAACAATCAAAGTTTGTAATTAGAAATGTTTATGTGCTATAAATGTGAATGTGTTATGTTTTATCAGTGAAATTATCGAATTCTTGGTTGAAAGATTCGATAATTTATCTATGAAAGACCTTTTTGCAGTAAAAGAAAAATTTATGAATTATGATTCTCTGTTGGTAGTTTCTAATTTTAAGAGAACCCTATACGCAGTTTAGACAAAATCTGGATAATGGACCAGTGCAAGTATACTGTTTTTAGTCGAAAACAGTATCTGAGTATGTATGCTAGTATGAAAATGAACTGTGTTTAGGAGATAAGCCAAGTAAAGTCTTAAAAGGTGACACCTCGTCTTTAAAAAGAATGACAAATGTAACTTTGAAAACCGGCCACCCTATAGGGACTAAAGTGCAAATGTTTTTGCCTTTAGGGGCCAAAGTGTAATTTTATGAAAATTATGGTTTGATAGATAAATTTGTAAATCTATGGAACTATGGATTTTTTTTCTAGTTAGATTTCCTAGTTCAATTTAGCTTATGATGATTTTTTTTAAATTTAGTTACCATAGTTATATTAAAAAAAACCAAGAAAGTAAACTAGGATTTGTTAACTTAGTTGGCCTAACCATTTTCTTCCATTTGGACTCTTCATGGCCGACCATCTCAAGGGTAGATAAGCAAACATTGTAAGGTTAAGGACTCAAATGCAAATGTGGAGACAAGGGGCTTCTTAAGAGCTTGACACATCATGGTCTTAGCCTTAGTGAGTAAGCTTGATAGCTTAGCTTACTTGGTTAAGATTAAACCTCAAGCAAACACCTATCACTTGACTCATCATGGCCGGCCACCACATGGTTCCAACGAGTAAATATGTTACACTTGGGAATTAATATGCAGCTTAGAATTAAGAGTTTTCTCAAAGTTTTTGAGAGATGACAAGTGTAGTATATAGCTTGGATGGGCAAGCTTATAGCCTTGCTTGCTTGGCTAGATAAATCAAGCTTGTTTTGCCACCTCATGGCCGGCCATCACAAGGAAGAGACACCTCATGTGTCTAACTTTGATGAGCCAACCCTTAGCTTTGATTAATTGGCCATCTAGAGCATTCATGATCGGCCACCTCATGGGACTTGGCAGCAAAAATATTGTCTATGGGAGCTAATAAGCAATTCTAGTAATAAAAGAAATTCTAAATGAATTTTCTTTTCTCTCACCTATAAATAGGTGGTGGTATGAGCAATTGTAAGCCTTTGGACAATAAAACCTTAGATTGGCAGCTCATTCTCTGGTTTTTCTTTTCTTTATAAGCCGAACCAAATTAGAGAGATAAGTGAGAAAAGAAATTCGGTTGGTCTTAGATTAGTGCAAGATAACCCCAAACCGAAAACCTTGTTAGTGGAGCTTGAGGTAAATCTTTAAACCTCTAGTTTTCATTCACGTTTTTGTTAAGAGGATTAAGAGTGTGATGTTTTGTATAAGCATGAGTTATGATTGCTTACATTTATAAACTATGTTGATAGCATTCGGTTTGATATGCTAGTTTCGAATTAGGGTCTTATGGAAGTTTAAGAATTTTGTTTTAAAAAGATATATGAGTAAGAACTGAAAGTGTGATTATGAAATGGTTAGGTAACGCCTGCATGCTTGATATAGGCTCACGGGGTACCCATTGGAGGTAGTGTGCACGTTAGTTTACCTAAAAACCAAACCGAATAAAAACTGCCAGTTTCGGGTCAAACTGGACAGTAATTTGGAAAGCAAATTTTGAGGCCCTTAGAGGCCGAATCTTGAAAAGGTCAAAACTACAAAGTTGTAGAGAAGGGAAAATCCTAGGGACCAACATAGGTAATTTTTGAAAATAAGGCATCTAAGACCTTCGTTTTTATAAAAACCCGAGACCAAAATTAGGATTAATGAAAATGGTCGAAAAAATTTTCAAAGGCAGAAACAAGTGTGTTAAAGTCAGATTTAAGTTTTAAGTTAAAAACAGAACTTGTAGGAACCTTCAAGGTCTACAACTTTCATGAAGGAAATGTTTTCAAATTCAAAACAGAAAAGGATCAAATTTAAGGATTGATTTCAAATACAGTTTTCAGAATTCAAGGTTTTAAAAAAAAAATAGTAAAGTTTTAAAGTTTATACTATGTTTTGATATTTTTATACTAAGATAAGTTAATAACTAGGGTTATGTTGGAATGTTGGTTAGATCCCCAACATTTTTAATTCTTACTTATGTCCTTTATTATAGCAGGGGATAATCTGCTATTGTGTCCGGACTTGGAGCGATACATTAGTGAACATAGTAATCGAGGTATGTACAAACCTCACCTGCAGTATGGAAAGTAGTAAGCTATTTTTGAATTTATGACATAATTACATGTTATGCTATGTCATGCAATGTTATGATATGTTATGTCATGTATGATGCCAAGTTATGCTACAGTCATGCCATGTTATGATACGATAAGTCATGATAAGCTATGCTAAGTCATGTTAAGCCATGATACATCAAGTTATGCTATGTCTGATCTCATATGCATCATGACTATTAAGATCACATGTAAAGATTCTTAGTCTTGGAAATATAACGAGACTAAGACTAAACCGAGACAAGCAAGGTGTCGTACCAACCTCCTGTTGATACAGGAGGATCATGTATGTTTCAAGATCAAGTTTATGATTATCAACCTCTCGTTGATACATGAGGGTAAAGTGATAATCAATCTTCCGTTGATACGTGAAGGGTTATGTTCATGTTTTCCAGCATTGTTAAGGGCCTTGCAAACCCTGACGTTCTGAGGCTTGCGCACATTTGGTACGTACACTAAGGGCCCACATGTTAAGCAAGATGATAAGTTCAAGTCAATAACTGGTCATAAAAGATTCATAAATGATTCATGCATAAGTTGCACGATATTTGTTAAGTTTTGTGAGATTATGTTTGTACTTGCTGAGCGAAAGCTCATCAGTATATTTCATACTGCAGGAAAGAGGCCTGCAGCTTAAATTGGTGGGCCAGGTGGATGATGCGGAGGGTGAAGGGCGGTGTGGGATACCACTACGTAAAATTTTTCGCAAGTTTTATGAAGTTTAAATATATATGTATATTAAAGTGAGTTACGTGGTACAAAGTTATGAGGATTTCAAGACTCAATCGAGTTGTAATAATTATGTATGCATAATAAGTTCTATACAAGCAACCCTGTTTTAGATGTAAGTTTGAAAAAAAAAATTTTATGTTCAATTTTCTAAGTGAGTTAAGCAGTTATAGAAGTTTAAGTATGTATAGTAACAGCCCTACGTAGGTTGGGGTGTTACAGTTTGGTATCAGAGCGGTATCCTGCCAGCCTACTTCACCTTGCTTCACATCATTTCCGCCATGGCCCAAGTAAGTTAAGTTATTTTTCTTATGCTTAGAATTAGTTAAGATCTTGTGTGCGTAGTGAGCATCTCTCGTCAATGGTCACGCTGAGAACTCTCGCACTTTGGAATCGGATCAACGTTATGAAAGTTATATGTGGTATTTGTGGAACTCTGCCACATAAAAACAATATTGGATATGAGGATAACGTTGGATGGTGCCTTCGCTTGGTGGTGGCAATTAATGTAACGCCCCAACCTACGTAGGGCAGTTACCATACATACTTGGACTTATAACACTGCTTAAACTTGCTTGGAAAATCGAGAATAAATTTTTTTTTTTAAACTTACATATAAAATAGAGTTACTCATATGGAAACTTATCATACATACATACTAAAATAAAAACATACATACTTCTTACAAAATTTTCATGTCTTTAAATCCTCATAATTTTTATACAACATAACTGTCTTTAAAATATATATAAACTTAAACTTATCATAACTTCGCGGAAGATTTTGCGTAGTGGTATCCCACACCGCCCTTCACCCGCCGCATCATCCACCTG
The DNA here is from genome assembly GCA_025413025.1 of Ficus hispida. Taxonomy (NCBI): domain Eukaryota; kingdom Viridiplantae; phylum Streptophyta; class Magnoliopsida; order Rosales; family Moraceae; genus Ficus; species Ficus hispida. The sequence goes on along the minus strand of CM046362.1, from coordinate 22,141,696 downwards.
GCCCACCAATTAAGCTGCAGGCCTCTTACCTACAGTATGAAATATACTGATGAGCTTTCGCTCAGCAAGTACAAACATAATCTCACAAAATATAACAATGTCGTGCAACTCATGCATGAATTAATTATGAGTCTTTTATAACCAATTATTGACTTGAACTTATTATCTTGTTTAACATGTGGGCCCCTAGTGTACGTACCAAAAGCGCGCAAGCCTCAGAACGTCAGGGTTTGCAAGGCCCTTAACCATTCTGAAAAACATGAACATGACCTTCACGCATCAACGGAAGGTTGATAATTATAACTTGAAACATACATGATCCTCCTGCATCAACAGGAGGTTGGTACGACACCTTACTTGTCTTGGTTTAGTCTTAGTCTTGTTATATTTCCAAGACTAAGAGTCTTTACATGTGATCTTAATAGTCATAATGTACATGAACTAGACATGGCATACTTAATGTATCCTGGTTTAACATAACTTAACATGGTTTATCGTATCATAACATGGCATAACATGACATAACATAACATGGCATAGCATAACATAGCATGACATAGCATAACATGGCATAACGTGTAAACATGTCATATACTTGAAAATAGATTACTATTTTCCATACTGTAGGTGAGGTTTGTACTTACCTCGTCTACTATGTCCACTAATGCGTCGCTCTAATTCCGGACACAACAGCAGGTTATCTCCTGTTATAATAAGGACATAGGATAAGAATTCTGTACTTATAAAATGTTGGTAACCAAACCAACATTCATACTTAATTAGGCTTATATGTCCCCATATCATTATCTTGGAAAAATATCGTAAACGGATTACTATTCGTAATCCCGTAAATAACTCTCGAGATAAGGGTTGAAATCAAAAGACTTGGTCCTTTATTGGCTTACGTTGGAAAACCTTTGGGTTTTGGGCCCAAACCAATAACTTGGTTAAAATCCTTTCTTGCTTTGTTTTTTAGAAAACTTAGGTTTTTCTTTCAAAAATCCTTGAAAATTTATGAGTACATTTTATAAATTGTTAAGGGCTGAAAACTGCCATTGGAACAGTTTTAGCAGTCAAAACAATGGGTTTTGTGAAAAATACAGTTTTTCTGTTTTGTTTTAGAAGATCCTGTGCAGAAATTTCTTGCTCTCTGCACAGTTTTCATAGTTCAGGTTGTATTTAAAAATCCAGACTGATTTTGAAAAACTTGTCTTCACGAAAGTTCTTGCTCTTGAAAAATTCTAAAACTTTTGTGTTTTAAGAAAAACCCAGTTCTGCTTGGATTCTTGTCAGTTTTAATTTGAAACTTACTGGACGTGTAGACTAGGTCTGGGCAGATTAGCCTCGGATTTTTGTAAAAAACGGAGGCCATTGGAGCCTCATTTTTCAAATCCATTCGTGTTGCCCTCTAGGAAAAACTGTTCTGAATAACTTTTGTGTTTTAATTTTTTCCAAAATCGGCCTCTAAAGGCCTCAAAATCTGATTTTCCCGAGACTGGCCAATTTCTACCCGAAATGGCAGTTTTCGGTTTCGATTTTTGTTTTACGTCCTAATCGCGCACACTACCTCAACCGACCATAGCGGGAGCTTAACATCAACACACATCGCTTTTTCTAACGTACATTTTCTTTAAACACATTTAAAAATTCAGCCATGCAACCCATTATTCTTTTCTAGAATTCTAGGGTATGCTTAATTTCCAAAGTTGCATAATTTGATCTACATTAGCCATGCAACCTTTTTAACCATTCTAGGTCAACTTAAATTCACTTAGGGGACATATAACTCTAGGCAGCAGCTAACATACATACCACATAATTAAATCAAGCATCAATTAAATCATGCAAAACTTAATAAATTCAAACCACCCTTAAGTCCTAATCAAGCACATATCTAACTTCCTAAACTAAGGCAATTAGTAAAAATTGAGCTTATGCTCATACAATTTGACAACTTGAAATACAATTAAATTTCAAATTGAATCAAATTGAAAAAGCTTAAGGCCATGGAAGATTACCTTTCTTGACCCTAAGAATGGTTAGGGTTTGGTTCCAAGAATTTTCTCCTTTCCTTGGCTCCTTGGTGAATTCGGCCTCCCCCTAGCCTACCCGAAAGTTTTGGTTTCTTTTGGCTGCTGATTTTCACCAAAAATCTGACCACTCCCCCTTGTTCCCAATCAGTTTTTCTCACCCTTTTCCAGCCTCCTACAGTTCGGCCACTTGGCCAAATTGAGCTCCAAAAATTTTCAACTCTTTTCCCTTGGTTCCTAGATGAAATCCGAAATTTACCCAATGATTCCTACACTTGGATTTTGGTTTTTGTTTTGTTTTTCTTGGCTGCTAAGGGACGGTTTTTGGAGCTGAAAATGGACAGCATATGGCTAAGTTTTCTGATTTTTTTTGGAATAAATGGCACCCCTATTTATAGGCATTTGAAACTTTGTAAAATTGCTAAATTAGTCCCTCAAGAAGCAAGATTTTGCACAAATTGCATGCAAGGTGGCCGGCCATGAAGTGTCTAGAGCCTTCCAAAGAATTCTTCTAATTTCCTTTAATTCCAAAATTCAATTATGATGTCATATTTTGTGGATAAGGTGATGTCATCACCATAAGGCCTTGTTTGGCTCTTTTCTTCAATATGCAATCCATTTTTGAGCTACACAGATATTTCTAATACTGTGTTCACTAATACACAGTACTGTAGTATATTTTGCAGTCCAAAATTTATCTGTGCAAAAATGGACTGTATAAAAATTTTCTTATTGCTTTAAGTCCTTTTTGCCCTTAGTATCCTACTTGGTGTGCTTGATTTTTCTATGGTGGTTTTAAATTTTACTCATTCTATCTTATTTATAAAGACGGTTTTCGTAGTATATTTCCTATACTGCTTATCAACTCTCGGTACCGTCATTTATTTGACCTCTCTGGTCAACCTTTGACTTTTTCGGTCAAGCTTTGACAAACATGAAATCATAGGATTTTTCTTCCCTTTTTGCTCACAGGTCGCATGCTTGGCTAAGCAAACTGCTTATTGAGTCTCTTAGCTAATTTAATGAGAACTCAAACATTTACTGATAAAATTATGAATTTCGCATTGATATTCTCAATTTTTATGAAACATCACAAAAACACATAACATAAACATAGATTTCTTATGTATAAGGAAATCATGAGTCCATGTAAATTTTTGGATATTACAATTAAGTGACATATGAACATGATGGGAAAGTTCTATACCTTCCTAAATGTTATAATCATGTATTAAAGTGGATATGAATGAGATCATGATGGATTCAGATATGTTCCATGATTATATTATGATATGGAATTAAGATTATGGTTCTATATAAAAGACATGATTTTATTGAACAAGGAGCTTATTTCATGAATTTTCTATGTAGAACCATGCCACCCAAGCGTAGAATGGCACAGACCCAAGACGTTGATCTTACGACTCAGATGAATGAGCTAAGACAGATAATGTTAGCCTAACAATAAGAGATAGGTGGGCTTAGAGCTCAATTGGCTCAACAGAATCAGGGACCTCCTGATGCCAGAATACCACCAACACCTGTGAATCAGCCTGCTACACCGGAAATTCCTAATGCTAATCCGGTAATTCCAGAAAACCCTATAACTCCTGAAGTGCCTGTTGTGCCTTTGGCTGTTCCGCCAGCACCTCTGGTTCGAACTCCGGAACAATTATACGACATATTTCGGCGCATGAAGGCACCGGAATTTGAAGGATCAACAAACCCAATTGAGGCCGACAATTAGTTGATTGACCTCCAAGTTATTCTGAACTTCCTCAGGCTTGATGATCAAGAGAAGGTTCTCTGTGCATCCTTTGTGCTACGGAAAGATGCTCGCCTCTGGTGGGAAACAGTTCAGATTCGGCGAGATGTGACACAAATGACTTGAGAGGACTTTGTTGATGAATTTAAGGAAAAATACTTCAACACTGACGTTATGGAAGCTCAACAAGACGAATTCCACAATTTTCGTCAGGGTAATCTGTCGGTAGCTGAGGCTGTGAAAAAGTTTGAGCAACTAGCACGTCTTTGTCCTCATCTTATTGGTTCCGAGAGGGACAAAGTACGAAGGATGATGAGGATGTTCCGCTCGGATTTGGCTGTAATAATTAGCAGTGGTCCCTACCCACCAATCACCGTTCCTGAATGTGTCAGCCGGGCGATTCGAGCTGAGTATTGGGTAGGTCAGAACAGAGAACAATGGGCTAAGTTCTTTAAGGAAAAGAAAGAAGAGAAGGCCCAAACTAAGCAAATTCAGGCAAAACCAAGCCCAACTCCACAGCAGAAAGGACAAGGAGGATCTTTTGGTCAACACAGCAACAACAAGCAGTATGGCAATAATCAACAGAAACGGAAGTGGAATGCAGGGGGACAGGGGAATCAACAAAATTTTCTCCAGAAGAGTAATGCCCCTGATAGCAGCATAAATCCCACTTGTCAGAAATGTGGGAGGAAGCACTTGGGAGATTGCCGTCTTGGAACTAATCGTTGCTTTTTGTGTGGCAAAGAAGGCCACTATGCTAGGAACTGCAATGCTAATTTCCAGAACCCGCAGAACCAACGAAAGAGTCAGGGGTATCAGCTTCATGCAGCACAGATGAAGCTCGAAGGACCTGAAATCTCCCAAGGCAGACTTGAAGCTCCAGAACCTCAAGGACGCATTTATGCCTATACTAAGGAGGATGTTCAAGCTGGACCATCCACAGTGGTGACAGGTCAGCTTCCTTTTGCCCAACAAGATGCTTATGTGCTAATTGATTCTGGAGCTACGCATTCATTCACGTCACCTAAGTTTGCTAAGAAACTAGGTAGAGGAAGCGATAGAATAGAAAGGACTTTCAGAACTGCATTACCCTCCGGGGAAATTTTGTTGTCTGATTATTGGATACGTCATGTTCCAATAATTATATGTGGTAGGGAAATGTATGTCGACTTGATCGTCATTGACCTGTATGACTACGATGTCATTTTGGGATGGATTTCTTGGGGAAATACAACGCGGTTATAGATTGTCAACGTTGTATTGTCACGTTCAAGCCAATTGGAGACGACGAGTTCGTTTTTAGAGGATCGACTCCAAAACAACCGAAAATATTCATTTCAGCGCTAAAGGCCAAGAAGTTGTTGGCAGAAGGATGTATGGGATTTTTAGCCAACATGGTGGTTAAGACGCAAGAAACCAAGAGCAAGCCGGAAGAAGTACCGATAGTCACGGATTTTATCGAAGTTTTTCCTGAAGACTTACCAGGATTACCACCGGAGCGAGAGATCTCTTTTGAGATTGAATTGCTTCCTGGATCGGCACCAGTATCCAAGGCGCCTTATAGGATGGCCCCCGCCGAACTTAAGGAATTGCAACTTCAGTTGCAAGAGCTCCTGGATAAAGGATTCATCCGTCAGAGCTATTCACCATGGGGAGCCCCAGTTTTTTTTGTTAAAAAAAAAGATGGCACTCTTAGGATGTGCATTGACTATCGGGAATTGAATAAGATTACCATCAAGAATAAGTATCCATTACCCAGGATCGACGATTTGTTTGATCAATTGAAAGGCGCTTCAATTTTTTCAAAAATTGACTTGCGATCGGGATATCATCAGCTTCGAATAAGGAAAGGAGATATTCCCAAGACAGCCTTTCGTACGCGATATGGACATTACGAGTTCCTCGTAATGCCATTTGGATTGACAAATGCTCCAGCTGCCTTTATGGACCTGATGAATCGAGTATTCAAGGACTGCTTGGACAAGTTTGTTATTGTCTTCATAGATGATATCTTGATTTATTCAAGATCTAAGGAGGAGCATGAGGAGCATCTAAAGATTGCCTTACGGATTCTAAAGCAAAACCAGCTTTATGCTAAATTCACCAAGTGTGAATTTTGGTTAGAGAAGGTCCATTTCTTAGGACATGTGGTTTCCAAAGAAGGCATATCTGTAGATCCGGCTAAGATTGAAGCCGTAAGTAAATGGCCAGCTCCGAAAAACGTCACCGAAGTACGTAGTTTCCTTGGCTTAGCAGGCTACTATCGACGTTTCGTCGAGGGATTTGCTAAGACCGCGGCACCACTCACTGCGCTTACACGGAAAGGAAAGAAGTACGAATGGACTTTTAAGTGTGAAGAACACTTCCAAGAGCTAAAGAATAAGCTGACTAGTGCTCCAATTCTTACAATTCCAATAGTAGAGGAAGGGAACTTCGTGATATATAGCGATGCTTCCAAGATAGGATTGGGAGCCGTTCTCATGCAAAATGAAAAAGTGATTGCGTATGCTTCCCGATAGCTTAAGGATCATGAAAAGAACTATCTGACGCATGATTTAGAACTTGCGGCAGTAGTGTTTGCACTCAAAATCTGGAGACACTATCTTTATGGCATTAGGTGTGAAGTCTATACGGATCACCAGAGTTTGAAGTATATCTTCACACAGAAGGAGCTTAACATGAGACAAAGAAGATGGCTCGAATTAGTAAAGGATTATGACATAGATATCCGTTACCATCTGGGGAAAGCTAATAAAGTAACCGATGCTCTTAGTCGGAAGTCATTTTCCTCGTTGATATCGATTCAGCCATTGATTGAGCCCCTTCAAAAGGAGCTAATAGAAGCTGGAATAGAGCTTATTACTGGAAGTTTAGCTGCCCTAACCTTCCAACCTACCAATTTAGATGGCATGAAGGAGCGTCAAGAAGGAGATGTCTCGTTGCTTAGGACGAGAAACGAAGTCTTAGAAGGAAAGGAATCAGATTTCAACATGTCTGATGGAGGCATACTCTATAGGAAGAATAGACTATGCATTCCTAATGAGGACGAGTTGAAGAAGCGGATCATGAAAGAAGCTCATGAGACTCCGTATTCCGTCCATCCTGGAGCCACAAAGATGTACAAAGACTTGAAGAAAAGTTTTTGGTGGCCCATAATGAAGAATGATGTTGCCACATTTGTTAGTAAATGCCTTACGTGTCAAAAGGTGAAGGCTGAACATCAACGTCCCGGGGGAGAATTGCAGAAAATTTCCATTCCAGAATGGAAATGGGACCAAGTGACGATGGACTTCGTGGTTGGTCTACCCCGAACTCCCAGCGGCAACGATGCTATTTGGGTGATTGTCGATCGATTGACGAAATCCGCTCATTTCGTGGCCATCAAGCTTAGCTTTTCTGTGGAACAGCTAGCGGAACTGTACGTCGCGCAGATCGTTCACTACCATGGGATTTCAAAATCGATCATCTCAGATCGTGATGGTCGTTTCACTTCTAAATTCTGGAGAAGTGTACATCAAGCAATGGGTACGAAGCTTACTTTTAGTACAGCTTTTCACCCACAGACGGATGGACAATCGGAGAGGACCATTCAGACTCTAGAAGATATGCTACGAGCCTATGTGATGGATTTTAAAGGAACTTGGGATAAGAAGCTTCCTTTGATTGAATTATCGTACAACAACAGTTTCCAAGCTTCGATTGGAATGGCTCCTTATAAAGCTCTCTATAGGAGAAGATGTAGATCTCCAGTCCATTGGTACGAGACAAGAGAGAAGGAACTTGTGTCTACGGATTTTATACGGAGAACCACCGAGGCCATAAAACTCATACGTCGACGGATAGAAACTGCGTTTAGTCGACAAAAGAGTTATGCTGACAAACGTAGAAGGCCTCTAGAATTCCAAGTAGGAGACTTGGTTTTCCTCAAAATTGCTCCATTCAAGGGAGTCATGAGATTTGGGAAGAAAGGGAAACTAAGTCCGAGATACATAGGGCCATACGAAGTACTTGAACGAGTCGGTAATGTGGCCTATAAGTTGGCTTTGCCCCAAGAATTAGCATATGTGCACAATGTATTTCATGTGTCGATGCTAAAGAAATACATCTCGGATCCTTCACACGTATTGGATCATGAACCAATTGAGGTTCACGAGGACCTGACTTATGAGGAAAAACCGGTTCGAATTTTGGCACGAGAAGAAAAGGTGCTAAGGCACAAGGTTATACCTTTAGTCAAGGTTATATGGCGAAATCATGAGATTGAGGAAGCAACATGGGAAGTAGAAGAAGAAATGAAAAAGAACTACCCCGACTTGATGTAATTTTCGAGGAGGAAAATTTTTAAGGAGGGTAGATTATAATGACCAGCTTGTTTACAAATTTTGATTTCTGTTGTGAACAATAAAAGTTTGTAATTAGAAATGTTTATGTGCTATAAATGTGAATGTGTTATGTTTTATCAGTGAAATTATCGAATTCTTGGTTGAAAGATTCGATAATTTATCTATGAAAGACCTTTTTACAGTAAAAGGCAAATTTATGAATTATGATTCTCTGTTAGTAGTTTCTAATTTTAAGAGACCCCTATACGCAGTTCAGACAAAATCTGGATAATGGACCAGTGCAAGTATACTGTTTTCAGTCGAAAACAGTATCTGAGTATGTATGCTAGTATGAAAATGAACTGTGTTTAGGAGATAAGCCAAGTAAAGTCTTAAAAGGTGACACCTCGTCTTTAAAAAGAATGACACATGTCACTTTGAAAACCGGCCACCCTATAGGGACTAAAGTGCAAATGTTTTTGCCTTTAGGGGCCAAAGTGTAATTTTGTGAAAATTATGGTTTGATAGATAAATTTGTAAATCTATGGAACTATGGTTTTTTTTTCTAGTTAGATTTCCTAGTTCAATTTAGCTTATGATGATTTTTTTAAATTTAGTTACCATAGTTATATTAAAAAAAACCAAGGAAGTAAACTTGGATTTGTTAACTTAGTTGGCCTAACCATTTTCTTCCATTTGGACTCGTCATGGCCGACCATCTCAAGGGTAGATAAGCAAACATTGTAAGGTTAAGGACTCAAATGCAAATGTGGAGACAAGGGGCTTCTTAAGAGCTTGACACATCATGGTCTTAGCCTTAGTGAGTAAGCTTGATAGCTTAGCTTACTTGGTTAAGATTAAACCTCAAGCAAACACCTATCACTTGACTCATCATGGCCGGCCACCACATGGTTCCAATGAGTAAATATGTTACTCTTGGGAATTAATATGCAGCTTAGAATTAAGAGTTTTCTCAAAGTTTTTGAGAGATGACAAGTGTAGTATATAGCTTAGGTGAGCAAGCTTATAGCCTTGCTTGCTTGGCTAGATAAATCAAGCTTGTTTTGCCACCTCATGGCTGGCCATCACAAGGAAGAGACACCTCATGTGTCTAGCTTTGATGAGCCAACCCTTAGCTTTGATTAATTGGCCATCTAGAGCATTCATGACCGGCCACCTCATGGGACTTGGCAGCAAAAATATTGTCTATGGGAGCTAATAAGCAATTCTAGTAATAAAAGAAATTCTAAATGAATTTTCTTTTCTCTCACCTATAAATAGGTGGTGGTATGAGCAATTGTAAGCCTTTGGACAATAAAACCTTAGATTGGCAGCTCATTCTCTGGTCTTTCTTTTCTTTAGGAGCCGAACCAAATTAGAGAGATAAGTGAGAAAAGAAAATCGGTTGGTCTTGGATTAGTGCAAGATAACCCCAAACCGAAAACCTTGTTAGTGGAGCTTGAGGTAAATCTTTAAACCTCTAGTTTTCATTCACGTTTTTGTTAAGAGGATTAAGAGTGTGATGTTTAGTATAAGCATGAGTTATGATTGCTTAGATTTATAAACTATGTTGATAGCATTCGGTTTGATATGCTAGTTTCGAATTAGGGTCTTATGGAAGTTTAAGATTTTTGTTTTAAAAAGATATATGAGTAAGAACTGAAAGTGTGATTATGAAATGGTTAGGTAACGCCTGCATGCTAGATATAGGCTCACGGGGTACCCGTTTGAGGTAGTGTGTACGTTAGTATACCTAAAAACCAAACCGAATAAAAACTGCCAGTTTTGGGTCAAACTGGACAGTAATTTGGAAAACAAATTTTGAGGCCCTTAGAGGCCGAATCTTGAAAAGGTAAAAACTAAAAGTTGTAGAGAAGGGAAAATCCTAGGGGCCAGCGCATGCAATTTTTGAAAATAAGGCCTCTAAGACCTTCGTTTTTATAAAAACCCGAGACCAAAATTAGGATTAATGAAAATGGTTGAAAAAATTTTCAAAGGTAGAAACAAGTGTGTTAAAGTCAGATTTAAGTTTTAAGTTAAAAATAGAAGTTGTAGGAACCTTCAAGGTCTATAACTTTCATGAAGGAAATGTTTTCAAATTCAAAACAGAAAAGGATCAAATTTAAGGATTGATTTCGAATACAGTTTTCAGAATTCAAGGTTTTTAAAAAAAAAATAGTAAAGTTTTAAAGTTTATACTATGTTTTGATATTTTTATACTAAGATAAGTTAATAACTAGGGTTATGTTGGAATGTTGGTTAGATCCCCAACATTTTTAATTCTTACTTATGTCCTTTATTATAGCAGGGGATAATCTGCTATTGTGTCCGGACTTGGAGCGACACATTAGTAAACATAGTAATCGAGGTAAGTACAAACCTCACCTGCAGTATGGAAGTAGTAAGCTATTTTCGAATTTATGACATAATTACATGTTATGCTATGTCATGCAATGTTATGATATGTTATGTCATGTATGATGCCAAGTTATGCTACAGTCATGCCATGTTATGATACGATAAGTCATGATAAGCTATGCTAAGTCATGTTAAGCCATGATACATCAAGTTATGCTATGTCTGATCTCATATGCATCATGACTATTAAGATCAATGTAAAGATTCTTAGTCTTGGAAATATAACGAGACTAAGACTAAACCGAGACAAGCAAGGTGTCGTACCAACCTCCTGTTGATACAGGAGGATCATGTATGTTTCAAGATCAAGTTTATGATTATCAACCTCTCGTTGATACGTGAGGGTAAAGTGATAATCAACTTCCGTTGATACGTGAAGGGTTATGTTAATGTTTTCCAGAATTGTTAAGGGCCTTGCAAACCTGACGTTCAGAGGCTTGCGCGCATTGGTACGTACACTAAGGGCCCACATGTTAAGCAAGATAATAAGTTCAAGTCAATAACTGGTCATAAAAGATTCATAAATGATTCATGCATAAGTTGCACGATATTTGTTAAGTTTTGTGAGATTATGTTTGTACTTGCTGAGCGAAAGCTCATCAGTATATTTCATACTGCAGGAAAGAGGCCTGCAGCTTAAATTGGTGGGCCAGGTGGATGATGCGGAGGGTGAAGGCCGGTATGGGATACCACTACGTAAAATTTTTTTTGCAAGTTTTATGAAGTTTAAATATATATGTATATTCAAGTGAGTTACGTGGTACAAAGTTATGAGGATTTCAAGACTCAATCGAGTTGTAATAATTATGTATGCATATAAGTTCTATACAAGGAACCCTGTTTTAGATGTAAGTTTGAAAAAAAAAATTTATGTTCAATTTTCTAAGTGAGTTAAGCAGTTATGGAAGTTTAA
>CM046362.1:22074011-22130148 GCA_025413025.1 Ficus hispida | reverse complement strand
AACTCCACAGCAGAAAGGACAAGGAGGATCTTTTGGTCAACACAGCAACAACAAGCAGTATGGCAATAATCAACAGAAACGGAAGTGGAATGCAGGGGGACAGGGGAATCAACAAAATTTTCTCCAGAAGAGTAATGCCCCTGATAGCAGCATAAATCCCACTTGTCAGAAATGTGGGAGGAAGCACTTGGGAGATTGCCGTCTTGGAACTAATCGTTGCTTTTTGTGTGGCAAAGAAGGCCACTATGCTAGGAACTGCAATGCTAATTTCCAGAACCCGCAGAACCAACGAAAGAGTCAGGGGTATCAGCTTCATGCAGCACAGATGAAGCTCGAAGGACCTGAAATCTCCCAAGGCAGACTTGAAGCTCCAGAACCTCAAGGACGCATTTATGCCTATACTAAGGAGGATGTTCAAGCTGGACCATCCACAGTGGTGACAGGTCAGCTTCCTTTTGCCCAACAAGATGCTTATGTGCTAATTGATTCTGGAGCTACGCATTCATTCACGTCACCTAAGTTTGCTAAGAAACTAGGTAGAGGAAGCGATAGAATAGAAAGGACTTTCAGAACTGCATTACCCTCCGGGGAAATTTTGTTGTCTGATTATTGGATACGTCATGTTCCAATAATTATATGTGGTAGGGAAATGTATGTCGACTTGATCGTCATTGACCTGTATGACTACGATGTCATTTTGGGATGGATTTCTTGGGGAAATACAACGCGGTTATAGATTGTCAACGTTGTATTGTCACGTTCAAGCCAATTGGAGACGACGAGTTCGTTTTTAGAGGATCGACTCCAAAACAACCGAAAATATTCATTTCAGCGCTAAAGGCCAAGAAGTTGTTGGCAGAAGGATGTATGGGATTTTTAGCCAACATGGTGGTTAAGACGCAAGAAACCAAGAGCAAGCCGGAAGAAGTACCGATAGTCACGGATTTTATCGAAGTTTTTCCTGAAGACTTACCAGGATTACCACCGGAGCGAGAGATCTCTTTTGAGATTGAATTGCTTCCTGGATCGGCACCAGTATCCAAGGCGCCTTATAGGATGGCCCCCGCCGAACTTAAGGAATTGCAACTTCAGTTGCAAGAGCTCCTGGATAAAGGATTCATCCGTCAGAGCTATTCACCATGGGGAGCCCCAGTTTTTTTTGTTAAAAAAAAAGATGGCACTCTTAGGATGTGCATTGACTATCGGGAATTGAATAAGATTACCATCAAGAATAAGTATCCATTACCCAGGATCGACGATTTGTTTGATCAATTGAAAGGCGCTTCAATTTTTTCAAAAATTGACTTGCGATCGGGATATCATCAGCTTCGAATAAGGAAAGGAGATATTCCCAAGACAGCCTTTCGTACGCGATATGGACATTACGAGTTCCTCGTAATGCCATTTGGATTGACAAATGCTCCAGCTGCCTTTATGGACCTGATGAATCGAGTATTCAAGGACTGCTTGGACAAGTTTGTTATTGTCTTCATAGATGATATCTTGATTTATTCAAGATCTAAGGAGGAGCATGAGGAGCATCTAAAGATTGCCTTACGGATTCTAAAGCAAAACCAGCTTTATGCTAAATTCACCAAGTGTGAATTTTGGTTAGAGAAGGTCCATTTCTTAGGACATGTGGTTTCCAAAGAAGGCATATCTGTAGATCCGGCTAAGATTGAAGCCGTAAGTAAATGGCCAGCTCCGAAAAACGTCACCGAAGTACGTAGTTTCCTTGGCTTAGCAGGCTACTATCGACGTTTCGTCGAGGGATTTGCTAAGACCGCGGCACCACTCACTGCGCTTACACGGAAAGGAAAGAAGTACGAATGGACTTTTAAGTGTGAAGAACACTTCCAAGAGCTAAAGAATAAGCTGACTAGTGCTCCAATTCTTACAATTCCAATAGTAGAGGAAGGGAACTTCGTGATATATAGCGATGCTTCCAAGATAGGATTGGGAGCCGTTCTCATGCAAAATGAAAAAGTGATTGCGTATGCTTCCCGATAGCTTAAGGATCATGAAAAGAACTATCTGACGCATGATTTAGAACTTGCGGCAGTAGTGTTTGCACTCAAAATCTGGAGACACTATCTTTATGGCATTAGGTGTGAAGTCTATACGGATCACCAGAGTTTGAAGTATATCTTCACACAGAAGGAGCTTAACATGAGACAAAGAAGATGGCTCGAATTAGTAAAGGATTATGACATAGATATCCGTTACCATCTGGGGAAAGCTAATAAAGTAACCGATGCTCTTAGTCGGAAGTCATTTTCCTCGTTGATATCGATTCAGCCATTGATTGAGCCCCTTCAAAAGGAGCTAATAGAAGCTGGAATAGAGCTTATTACTGGAAGTTTAGCTGCCCTAACCTTCCAACCTACCAATTTAGATGGCATGAAGGAGCGTCAAGAAGGAGATGTCTCGTTGCTTAGGACGAGAAACGAAGTCTTAGAAGGAAAGGAATCAGATTTCAACATGTCTGATGGAGGCATACTCTATAGGAAGAATAGACTATGCATTCCTAATGAGGACGAGTTGAAGAAGCGGATCATGAAAGAAGCTCATGAGACTCCGTATTCCGTCCATCCTGGAGCCACAAAGATGTACAAAGACTTGAAGAAAAGTTTTTGGTGGCCCATAATGAAGAATGATGTTGCCACATTTGTTAGTAAATGCCTTACGTGTCAAAAGGTGAAGGCTGAACATCAACGTCCCGGGGGAGAATTGCAGAAAATTTCCATTCCAGAATGGAAATGGGACCAAGTGACGATGGACTTCGTGGTTGGTCTACCCCGAACTCCCAGCGGCAACGATGCTATTTGGGTGATTGTCGATCGATTGACGAAATCCGCTCATTTCGTGGCCATCAAGCTTAGCTTTTCTGTGGAACAGCTAGCGGAACTGTACGTCGCGCAGATCGTTCACTACCATGGGATTTCAAAATCGATCATCTCAGATCGTGATGGTCGTTTCACTTCTAAATTCTGGAGAAGTGTACATCAAGCAATGGGTACGAAGCTTACTTTTAGTACAGCTTTTCACCCACAGACGGATGGACAATCGGAGAGGACCATTCAGACTCTAGAAGATATGCTACGAGCCTATGTGATGGATTTTAAAGGAACTTGGGATAAGAAGCTTCCTTTGATTGAATTATCGTACAACAACAGTTTCCAAGCTTCGATTGGAATGGCTCCTTATAAAGCTCTCTATAGGAGAAGATGTAGATCTCCAGTCCATTGGTACGAGACAAGAGAGAAGGAACTTGTGTCTACGGATTTATACGGAGAACCACCGAGGCCATAAAACTCATACGTCGACGGATAGAAACTGCGTTTAGTCGACAAAAGAGTTATGCTGACAAACGTAGAAGGCCTCTAGAATTCCAAGTAGGAGACTTGGTTTTCCTCAAAATTGCTCCATTCAAGGGAGTCATGAGATTTGGGAAGAAAGGGAAACTAAGTCCGAGATACATAGGGCCATACGAAGTACTTGAACGAGTCGGTAATGTGGCCTATAAGTTGGCTTTGCCCCAAGAATTAGCATATGTGCACAATGTATTTCATGTGTCGATGCTAAAGAAATACATCTCGGATCCTTCACACGTATTGGATCATGAACCAATTGAGGTTCACGAGGACCTGACTTATGAGGAAAAACCGGTTCGAATTTTGGCACGAGAAGAAAAGGTGCTAAGGCACAAGGTTATACCTTTAGTCAAGGTTATATGGCGAAATCATGAGATTGAGGAAGCAACATGGGAAGTAGAAGAAGAAATGAAAAAGAACTACCCCGACTTGATGTAATTTTCGAGGAGGAAAATTTTTAAGGAGGGTAGATTATAATGACCAGCTTGTTTACAAATTTTGATTTCTGTTGTGAACAATCAAAGTTTGTAATTAGAAATGTTTATGTGCTATAAATGTGAATGTGTTATGTTTTATCAGTGAAATTATCGAATTCTTGGTTGAAAGATTCGATAATTTATCTATGAAAGACCTTTTTACAGTAAAAGGCAAATTTATGAATTATGATTCTCTGTTAGTAGTTTCTAATTTTAAGAGACCCTATACGCAGTTCAGACAAAATCTGGATAATGGACCAGTGCAAGTATACTGTTTTCAGTCGAAAACAGTATCTGAGTATGTATGCTAGTATGAAAATGAACTGTGTTTAGGAGATAAGCCAAGTAAAGTCTTAAAAGGTGACACCTCGTCTTTAAAAAGAATGACACATGTCACTTTGAAAACCGGCCACCCTATAGGGACTAAAGTGCAAATGTTTTTGCCTTTAGGGGCCAAAGTGTAATTTTGTGAAAATTATGGTTTGATAGATAAATTTGTAAATCTATGGAACTATGGTTTTTTTTTCTAGTTAGATTTCCTAGTTCAATTTAGCTTATGATGATTTTTTTAAATTTAGTTACCATAGTTATATTAAAAAAAACCAAGGAAGTAAACTTGGATTTGTTAACTTAGTTGGCCTAACCATTTTCTTCCATTTGGACTCGTCATGGCCGACCATCTCAAGGGTAGATAAGCAAACATTGTAAGGTTAAGGACTCAAATGCAAATGTGGAGACAAGGGGCTTCTTAAGAGCTTGACACATCATGGTCTTAGCCTTAGTGAGTAAGCTTGATAGCTTAGCTTACTTGGTTAAGATTAAACCTCAAGCAAACACCTATCACTTGACTCATCATGGCCGGCCACCACATGGTTCCAATGAGTAAATATGTTACTCTTGGGAATTAATATGCAGCTTAGAATTAAGAGTTTTCTCAAAGTTTTTGAGAGATGACAAGTGTAGTATATAGCTTAGGTGAGCAAGCTTATAGCCTTGCTTGCTTGGCTAGATAAATCAAGCTTGTTTTGCCACCTCATGGCTGGCCATCACAAGGAAGAGACACCTCATGTGTCTAGCTTTGATGAGCCAACCCTTAGCTTTGATTAATTGGCCATCTAGAGCATTCATGACCGGCCACCTCATGGGACTTGGCAGCAAAAATATTGTCTATGGGAGCTAATAAGCAATTCTAGTAATAAAAGAAATTCTAAATGAATTTTCTTTTCTCTCACCTATAAATAGGTGGTGGTATGAGCAATTGTAAGCCTTTGGACAATAAAACCTTAGATTGGCAGCTCATTCTCTGGTCTTTCTTTTCTTTAGGAGCCGAACCAAATTAGAGAGATAAGTGAGAAAAGAAAATCGGTTGGTCTTGGATTAGTGCAAGATAACCCCAAACCGAAAACCTTGTTAGTGGAGCTTGAGGTAAATCTTTAAACCTCTAGTTTTCATTCACGTTTTTGTTAAGAGGATTAAGAGTGTGATGTTTAGTATAAGCATGAGTTATGATTGCTTAGATTTATAAACTATGTTGATAGCATTCGGTTTGATATGCTAGTTTCGAATTAGGGTCTTATGGAAGTTTAAGATTTTTGTTTTAAAAAGATATATGAGTAAGAACTGAAAGTGTGATTATGAAATGGTTAGGTAACGCCTGCATGCTAGATATAGGCTCACGGGGTACCCGTTTGAGGTAGTGTGTACGTTAGTATACCTAAAAACCAAACCGAATAAAAACTGCCAGTTTTGGGTCAAACTGGACAGTAATTTGGAAAACAAATTTTGAGGCCCTTAGAGGCCGAATCTTGAAAAGGTAAAAACTAAAAAGTTGTAGAGAAGGGAAAATCCTAGGGGCCAGCGCATGCAATTTTTGAAAATAAGGCCTCTAAGACCTTCGTTTTTATAAAAACCCGAGACCAAAATTAGGATTAATGAAAATGGTTGAAAAAATTTTCAAAGGTAGAAACAAGTGTGTTAAAGTCAGATTTAAGTTTTAAGTTAAAAATAGAAGTTGTAGGAACCTTCAAGGTCTATAACTTTCATGAAGGAAATGTTTTCAAATTCAAAACAGAAAAGGATCAAATTTAAGGATTGATTTCGAATACAGTTTTCAGAATTCAAGGTTTTTAAAAAAAAAATAGTAAAGTTTTAAAGTTTATACTATGTTTTGATATTTTTATACTAAGATAAGTTAATAACTAGGGTTATGTTGGAATGTTGGTTAGATCCCCAACATTTTTAATTCTTACTTATGTCCTTTATTATAGCAGGGGATAATCTGCTATTGTGTCCGGACTTGGAGCGACACATTAGTAAACATAGTAATCGAGGTAAGTACAAACCTCACCTGCAGTATGGAAAGTAGTAAGCTATTTTCGAATTTATGACATAATTACATGTTATGCTATGTCATGCAATGTTATGATATGTTATGTCATGTATGATGCCAAGTTATGCTACAGTCATGCCATGTTATGATACGATAAGTCATGATAAGCTATGCTAAGTCATGTTAAGCCATGATACATCAAGTTATGCTATGTCTGATCTCATATGCATCATGACTATTAAGATCACATGTAAAGATTCTTAGTCTTGGAAATATAACGAGACTAAGACTAAACCGAGACAAGCAAGGTGTCGTACCAACCTCCTGTTGATACAGGAGGATCATGTATGTTTCAAGATCAAGTTTATGATTATCAACCTCTCGTTGATACGTGAGGGTAAAGTGATAATCAACCTTCCGTTGATACGTGAAGGGTTATGTTAATGTTTTCCAGAATTGTTAAGGGCCTTGCAAACCCTGACGTTCAGAGGCTTGCGCGCATTTGGTACGTACACTAAGGGCCCACATGTTAAGCAAGATAATAAGTTCAAGTCAATAACTGGTCATAAAAGATTCATAAATGATTCATGCATAAGTTGCACGATATTTGTTAAGTTTTGTGAGATTATGTTTGTACTTGCTGAGCGAAAGCTCATCAGTATATTTCATACTGCAGGAAAGAGGCCTGCAGCTTAAATTGGTGGGCCAGGTGGATGATGCGGAGGGTGAAGGCCGGTATGGGATACCACTACGTAAAATTTTTTGCAAGTTTTATGAAGTTTAAATATATATGTATATTCAAGTGAGTTACGTGGTACAAAGTTATGAGGATTTCAAGACTCAATCGAGTTGTAATAATTATGTATGCATAATAAGTTCTATACAAGGAACCCTGTTTTAGATGTAAGTTTGAAAAAAAAAATTTATGTTCAATTTTCTAAGTGAGTTAAGCAGTTATGGAAGTTTAAGTATGTATAGTAACAGCCCTACGTAGGTTGGGGTGTTACACCATTCTACATCATTCTTGCACATATTTGGGGGACATACAATTTATCAAACATCTAGCATGCAATCCTATTGATCAATCAAGCATAAGCATAATAATCAAGTTAAAGCTCATAATCAACCACCCTAAACCTAATCAAACACAACCATAAAATCTTAAACTAGGGCCATAAAATAAATTGAGCCTAAGCTCTTACAATCTCAACTTGAAATACACCTAAATTTCAAATTGAAGCTCAATTGAAATAGATTAGGGCTATGGAAGAATTACCTTGCTTAACCCTAAAAATGGTTAGGGTTTGGGATCCGAAAATCTCTCCCCCTTAGTTCCTAGAACAACCGGCCACTCACCCTCCAATGGCCACCGAAAATTTTCCTTCTTCCTAGCACTATCACAGCCGGCCTCTCCCTCTCCAATGGGTACCAAATTTTTTTCCAACCTTGGCTTACAAAAATCCGAACATTCCTACACCTATTTCCTAAGGTTTTCAAACTTTTTTTTTCTTTGTTCTAGCCTATCTTTGGGTTTCGGATTTTGAGAGAGAATTTGGGCATAGTTTAGGTGAGTTTTCCAATTTTTTTAAAGCTGAAAACTGCCCCCTCCCATTGCTATTTATAGTTGAAAATTGATTTAATTTTTGGATTTATTTTTAATCCAAAATTTGCTTATATGCCCTTGGAACAATAATATTTGCACAAATTTTGCACAAATACCCTCCAAAATGGCCGGCCATATCTAGCTAGGTGTCATCCAAGGAATTTTCCAATTTTTCTTTAATTAAGGATGATGTCATAATTCCAAGATAAGGTGATATCATCATCCTTAAGGCTTGTTTGGCTCTTTCTTCAATATGTAGTCCATTTTTGAGCTAACACAGATATTTCTAATACTGTGTTCACTAATACACAGTACTGCAATATATTCTGTAGTCCAAAATTCATCTGTGTAAAAATTGACAGTATAAAATTTTTCTTATTTCCTTAAGCCCTTTAGCCCTTAGTATTTAAATTGGTGTGCTTGATTTTCTATGGTGGTTTTAATCTTAATCATACTAGATTGCTCGTAAAAATGGTTTTTCGCAGTATATTTCCATACTGCTTGGCCATAAAACTGTACAGTCATTACTTTGACCATTTTAGTCAAAATTTGACTCTCTCGGTCAACTTCGACTTTTCTTGGTCAAACTTTGACCAACATACATTGTAGAGTTTTTCATCCTTTTTCACTCAAAAGGTCATATGCTAATCTAAGCAATCATTTTTGAGTCTTATAAAATTATAAGAACTCAATAATTAATAAAAACCCTTAATCGGGCTCTTTCATGAATACCTTCAAGGTACGTAATAAATTCCTTTAAAAGGAAATAGAAATAACGAAAAAAACTAGGTAATACACATCATCTTTCCTTAAATTTGCACTTTAGTCCTTGAAGGACAAAATATTTGCCTATTAATCCCTATAGGTGGCCGGCCATTAGAGATTGCTTGGAGACCAAGTTTGCTTACATCATCATGCTTACATCACCTTGCCTACATCATCAAGGTAATTTCTTAAAATTACACTTTGGCCCCTACGGATAAAATATTTGCACTTTAGCCCTCCAAGTGGCCGGCCATATGGTGCTAGGTGGCATCCAAAGATTTTTTCCAATTTTTGTTAATCAATAATGATGTCATACATCCAAGATAAGGTGATGTCATCATAAGGCCTTATTTGGCTTGTCTTTTAATATGCAGTCCACTTTTATGCTAACATAGATATTTCCAATACTGTTATTAACTAATAACAGTATTTTACATTGTACTACAGTCCAAAATTTATCTGTGTAAAAATGAACTGTATAAAATTTTTCTTATTTCTTGAAACCTTTCTTGCCCTTAATATCATACTTGGTGTGCTTGATTTTTCTAGGGTGGTCTCATAGCTTATGCTTGCTCATTTGTCCGTAATGAAGGTTTGCCGCAGTATAATTTCATACTGCTTTGCCATATCTCAGTACCTTCATCTATTTGACCTTCCTGGTCAACCTTTGACTTTTTGGTAAACTTTGACTTTTTCGATCGAACTTTGACCAGCATGAAATCATAGAATTTTTTTCCTTCCCTTTTTGCTCGAAGGCTTCACGCATGACTAATGCAACTATTATTGAGTCTCGTAGCTAATTCAACGAGAACTCAACATATACTGATATTCAACTCAAATCATGAGCTTGATATCGACATACAAGATTCAAACTTGAAATTTTCCTTGTCTAAAAGGAAAGCATAGGTTCATCAAAATTCTAGGTATTACATTCTACCCTCCTTAAAGAAATTTTCGTCCTCGAAAATTCGAATAATTCTAAGTGGCTTTTCTTCAAATCCACTATTGATCCATAGTAACTTGTTCATGTTCCCATTTTTATACTTTAATGGGATCATGTCTCTTATCTAGAACCATACTCTTACTTTCATATCATGTCATTATACTTTCATACATTCTTACTTCATACTATCTTACTTTCATACTGCATACTTTCTTACTTACATACATTCATACTTACATACTTGCATACTTTCATGCTATCATACTTTCCTTTCATATTGCATCACAAGAACTATCTTCATAAAAAGCTGAGCAAGTATATCATATAACTTGCCATGTTTGAAAAACATATCACATCATATAACTTTTTCATACGTGATAAGCATTTCATACTTTATAACTTTCCGCACTTGGAAAACATATCTTAAAATAAATTCTTTCTTGAACCTTGATCTTATGCTATTAGAACCATTTATTTTTCTTAATGGCCCCTTTCTTGGAACTTGTCCCTCAAGGATTCGGCCTATGGCCCCTATCTTGGAACTTGCTTCCTCAAGGATTCGGCCATTTAACGGCTCCTATCTTGGAACCTTTACTGTTCATAACAGCCCCTATCTTGGAGTTTCCTCCTCAAGGATTCGGTTGTCTTACAAAATGAGGGGTTCTATTAAGCATGAGCTCAAGATTTAAGCATCTTTTATAAAAATATTTCCTTTGAATCTTTTCAAAGTCAATATTGGAGAAAACATAATACCGTTCGAGTGATGCAATAGAAGGTATACTTATATCATATCGACTAGCTGCTTGCTAGATGGTAAAAGCTTTTCTTATTGCTTCTAACATTTTCTTCATAGCACAAAATCGTAATCCTTAGGAATGTCTAAAACTTCCCATCATTTCATAATTTTCCTTACTAAGGGATCATATCCTTAATTTCATCGTCATACTTATAGCCATCATCGTAATCTACTAAATTCTTGTTGGCAATTGTTTGGGCATCGCCTTGCTGTTACTACCGAGTCAAGGCACTACCAAACATTTTTCCATATCTATTATTACTCTTATGGGAGCATAAGTTTCACAAACATGAAACTTAAGTTCTATAGTATCAATCCTATTTCTTAGAATGAAACTTCCTGATTATCACCCTACTGAGGTAAGGCGATAGGCTATCTGATCTCGAGGCCTATTCATTTCTTATTGCTGCTCTAGCACTTATAATCATAACTTAGCTATCATAGTTGCAAGATAAGGCTCTTACAGAATTTGGTTCGGTTGTACATGCAACGAACCATCTTCTAGTTTCTAATTCTAATTTTCGACATGTCTAATCTAACACCCATTCTTTCATTCATATCTTAGCATACCATATCATAGAAATGTCATAACTTATCATATCATACTAGAGATTCATCATGATCTCATCATATCATATCGTAAGCTCAGCTTATCCACCATGCTTTCACTGCGCAACTCTGATCTACTGGCAATAATAGCCCATAGACTCATCTGGATAAATGCGCCAGCTGCAACATAATTGACGTATCGTCTCCATATCGTGCAGCCACTCAGCTAATGCAACCACTTCCTGAGTCCCATCGAAGATGCGTGACTCCATTTCTTCGAATGCCAATGAAGTCTTGCGGTCCTCTTCAATCGTACCCGGGTTTGACACCAGGTTTATATCTTTACTATTATAATACTATGACCTCACATAGTTACTATACCTAAACTAGAGTAAGAAAACTTACTTACAAAACTGTGGCTCTGGCGGCAGAACTGTGAAACTGGATGGCAGGATACCTACTCTGATACCATCTCTGTAACACCCCAGCCGTCTACGTAGGGGCCGACTATGTAAACCTAGGCCGTTATTTTACTTACTTAACTTAATTCTTCATTCAAAACACTTAAACTTACTGAAAATTCCAGAGAATTTTTTTTTTCTTTTCTCACTTTACTTGAAACTTAACTCATCCTCATACATATTCATATGTACTCACTCAAGTACCGAGCTTTCATAATCATATTGAAAGCTAACATATTCATACCATGAACCAAACCCAACCTAGTGTGGGTCGGTACGACACGAGGCAACTTCCTTGCCGTCATGCTTAAAAACTTTTCCTTAACTTGCTCTTGGAAACAATTTCTTAAAAATAGTTTTCTTCTTGAAAATCATTACTTGCCCATACTATCACTTTATTATATCACAACATAACGTAAAACATATTTTACAAATATATTTTTCAAAACATATCTTTTCATAACATAATTTCAAAACCCGTGGCGGTATCCATCCCATATTTCACAGTCTGTAGCGCCAGCCTCCACAGCCTTGCATCAAGTATTGCCGGTAGGTTGCTAACCCACAGCATGAACGTAAGTAATGAGCTTATGCCCAGTAAGTACAACATTCAATCCGCAAAACATTTTAAGAAAAGAATGCATGAACTGATTATGCTTGCTTATGAATCAATTAAACTTTCATATATTATCTTGATTCTGTTTCCTTACATGTCATGTGTACACGTACCGTGGTCCATAGCTATGGAGTGGCTGGAGGCAGCCAATCCGATCCAACTCAAACCATGAAACAAACTGTTTAACATGGAGTGATTGGGGCAACCAATCCAATTCAACTCAAACCATAGAGTAAACCATTTAAACCCGCCATCATGGCAAGTCGGTACGACACAATGACCTTAGCTTGTCTTAAAATGTGTTCTTACCATATAGTTTAATATCAGTGAGCATGCTGCATGATGTCACTATATTAAAACATATAACATAATATGAACCATAACATAAACGCCGTAGCATAAATCATCATAATATAACCATCATAACATAAACATCATATCATAACATAACCATCGTAACATAACTATCGTAACATAAACATCATAACATAACCATCATAACGTAAGCATCGTAACATAACTATCATAACGTAACCATCGTAACATAAACATAATAACGTAACCATCGTAACATAACATCATAATGTGAGCATCGTAACATAACCATCATAATGTAACCATCGTAACATAAACATCATAACGTAACCATCGTAACATAACATCATAACGTAAGCATCGTAACATAACCATCATAACGTAACCATCGTAACGTAACCATCGTAACATAAACATCATACGTAAGCACCATAACATAAATTATGCATATCAATACATGATTTCTTGAAAAACATGTTATATAAAAATATTTTTGCCCATGCTGTAGGCGGAGTTGTACTTACCTCGTACACTATATCCGGGGTTATGCTGCTCCACGTCCGGATACAGCTGCAGGCTACCTCCTGCTTGAATGAAGGATATAGGTAAGGGTCTATGGTCATTACCAAAAAATGTTGGTGATCTAACCAATATGCGTTCATATTCTTAGTTATATGTCCCCTCCTATACAAGATATCTTACTTGGTTACAATAAGTAACCTCATTGCTAAGCCCACATCCATACAGGTAGGGTTAGGTTACTATCGTAACCTTGGGCCCATGTCTTAACATTCCTGGTCCATGATCCATTGGGTTATTGCAAATAACCCTAGATCTTAGTTCATCATAATTTCGGTACCTCACTGGGTTATTATAAGTAATCTTTGAGGTGATAAACCTTGGTCAAACTTGATCAACCAAAGTCAACCTTCTATAGGTCAAACTTGGACTTTGGGCCAAGTCCAATAATTCGGGTATCCTTCCCGGTTACCATTTGTTGCTGTCTTGCTACTTATCTTTGGCTTTAAAAATCCAATTTCCTTTGTCTTGGAAAATTTGGTGAATTCAGTTTAAAAATCCTTTGCTTAACTTATAAATATTCATGGTTCTTGATACCACTCAAAGTGGGGTCCTATAAAAATTGTTAAGGGCTGAAAACTACCATTGGAACAGTTCTCATAGTCAAAACATTGGGGTTGGTGAAAAATACAATTTTCCTGTATTGTTTTAGAAAATCCTGTGCAGGAATTTCCTGTTTACTACACAGTTTTTGAAACCCAATTTTTATTTAAAAATCTAGGTGAAATCTAAAAAAGTTTTCTGTATGAAAGTTTCAGATCTTGAGAAACCCTAAAACTTTCGTGTTTTGAGGAAAACCCAGTTCGGAATTTAACATGTCCTTATTCCTTGTTGAACTCACTTGGCCGTACATGAATCCTGGGCACGGTCAGGCTCGGATTTTCATAAAAACTGAGGCTTTTGGAGCCTTATTTTGAACAACGATCTACGTTGTCCTCTAGAAAAAACCATTCTCTACAACTTTGTAGTTTTGAGTTTCTTCAAATTCGGCCTCTAAGGGCCTCAAATTACCATTTCCAGAATACTGCCCAGTCTTGACCCGAGACTGGCAGTTTTTGTTTTGGTTGGTTCTTACGTAAAATTACGCACACACTACCTCAAACGGTCGCAACCGTAAGCCTACTGTCAAGCATGCAGCATAATACTAATGTTATAATGATCATATATTCATTCTTAAACCTATGGGAACATATAACAAACATATGGTAGGCATACTTGCAAACCCTAATATCTCACAAGCATATCATCAAAACATGCATCAAAACATAAACTAGAGACCACCAACCCAAATCAAGCAAAATCAAGCATTCAAAGCTTTGCTAGGAAAATAAAGGGTGAGCTTAAGCTCTTACAAAACCCAACTTGAAAATACACTTAAACTTGAACGAAAACTTAATTGGAAAATTAGAGGGTGGAGAGGATTAGCTCAAGATTCAAGAAAATGAATCTACCATTGGTTGCAAGTTTTCCTCTCACTAGTCCACAGCAAAACCGAACTCTATCTCTCTCACTTTTCTTTCTTTTCTTTCTCTTTGAGGTTCGGCTTTTAGGGGGAGAGGGTGAGGGAAAATTTTCCTCCTTTTCCCCACCTACACAAATCCGAACCCTCACATTTTTTTTTTCTCTCTATATATATATATTTCTTTCGGTTTCTAGGGGAGGGTTGAAGTAAATTGGGCAGAGTTTTGGGGTGTTTTGTGCTGCCAAAAACCGCCCCCCACAAGCCCTATTTATAGGTGAAAAATACAAATTTTCACAATTTATTTTTATTTTCAAAATTTCATATTAGGGCTTAAAAATAAAATATTTGCTTAAATACCTCTATGAGGTGGCCGGCCATTATGGATTGCTTGGAGCCCAAATTTGCTTACCTCATGCTTACATTATCATGCTTACATCACCTTGCTTACATCACCTTTTCTTAAATTTTCACTTTAGTCCTTGAAGGACAAAATATTTGCCTATTAATCCCTATAGGTGGCCGGCCATTAGAGATTGCTTGGAGACCAAGTTTGCTTACATTATCATGCTTACATCACCTTGCCTACATTATCAAGGCAATTTCTTAAAATTACACTTTGGCCCCTACGGATAAAATATTTACACTTTAGCCCTCCAAGTGGCCGGCCATATGGTGCTAGGTGGCATCCAAAGATTTTTTCTAATTTTCTTTAATCAATAATAATGTCATAAATCCAAGATAAGGTGATGTCATCATAAGGCCTTGTTTAGCTTGTCTCTTAATATGCAGTCCACTTTTATGCTAACACAAATATTTCCAATGCTGTTATTAACTAATAACAATATTTTACACTGTACTTCAGTCCAAAATTTATCTGTGTAAAAATGAACTGTATAAAATTTTTCTTATTTCTTGAAACCTTTCTTGCCCTTAATATCATACTTGGTGTGCTTGATTTTTCTAGGGTGGTCTCATAGCTTCTGCTTGCTCATTTGTCCGTAATGAAGGTTTGCTGCAGTATAATTTCATACTGCTTTGTCATATCTCAGTACCTTCATCTATTTGACCTTCCTGGTTAACCTTTGACTTTTTGGTCAACCTTTGACTTTTTCGGTCGAACTTTGACCAGCATGAAATCATAGAATTTTTTTCTTCCCTTTTTGCTCAAAGGCTTCACGCATGACTAATGCAACTATTATTGAGTCTCGTAGCTAATTCAACGAGAACTCAACATATACTGATAGTCAACTCAAATCATGAGCTTCATATCGACATACAAGATTCAAACTTGAAATTTTCCTTGTCTAAAAGGAAATCATAGGTTCATCAAAATTCCGGGTATTACAATGTCAAGAACCGGCCACCTCATGGCCGGCCATCACAAGGAAGAGACACCTCATGTGTCTAGCTTTGATGAGCCAACCCTTAGCTTTGATTAATTGGCCATCTAGAGCATTCATGACCGGCCACCTCATGGGACTTGGCAGCAAAAATATTGTCTATGGGAGCTAATAAGCAATTCTAGTAATAAAAGAAATTCTAAATGAATTTTCTTTTATCTCACCTATAAATAGGTGGTGGTATGAGCAATTGTAAGCCTTTGGACAATAAAACCTTAGATTGGCAGCTCATTCTCTGTTATTTCTTTTCTTTAGGAGCCAAACCAAATTAGAGAGATAAGTGAGAAAAGAAATTCGGTTGGTTTTGGATTAGTGCAAGATAACCCCAAACCGAAAACCTTGTTAGTGGAGCTTGAGGTAAATCTTTAAACCTCTAGTTTTCATTCACGTTTTTGTTAAGAGGATTAACAGTGTGATATTTTGTATAAGCATGAGTTATGATTGCTTAGATTTATAAACTATGTTGATAGCATTCGGTTTGATATGCTAGTTTCGAATTAGGGTCTTATGGAAGTTTAAGAATTTTGTTTTAAAAAGATATATGAGTAAGAACTGAAAGTGTGATTATGAAATGGTTAGGTAACGCCTGCATGCTTGATATAGGCTCACGGGGTACCCGTTTGAGGTAGTGTGCACGTTAGTTTACCTAAAAACCAAACCGAATAAAAACTGCCAGTTTCGGGTCAAACTGGACAGTAATTTGGAAAACAAATTTTGAGGCCCTTAGAGGCCGAATCTTGAAAAGGTCAAAACTACAAAGTTGTAGAGAAGGGAAAATCCTAGGGGCAGCGTAGGCAGTTTTTGAAAATAAGGCCTCTAAAACCTTCGTTTTTATAAAAACCCGAGACCAAAATTAGGATTAATGAAAATGGTCGAAAAAATTTTCAAAGGCAGAAACAAGTATGTTAAAGTCAGATTTAAGTTTTAAGTTAAAAACAGAAGTTATAGGAGCCTTCAAGGTCTACAACTTTCATGAAGGAAATGTTTTCAAATTCAAAACAGAAAAGGATCAAATTTAAGGATTGATTTCAAATACAGTTTTCAGAATTCAAGGTTTTTAAAAAAAAATAGTAAAGTTTTAAAGTTTATACTATGTTTTGATATTTTTATACTAAGATAAGTTAATAACTAGGGTTATGTTGGAATGTTGGTTAGATCCCCAATATTTTTAATTCTTACTTATGCCCTTTATTATAGCAGGGGATAATCTGCTTTTGTGTCCAGACTTGGAGCGACACATTAGTGAACATAGTAATCGAGGTAAGTACAAACCTCACCTGCAGTATGGAAAGTAGTAAGCTATTTTCGAATTTATGACATAATTACATGTTATGCTATGTCATGCAATGTTATGATATGTTATGTCATGTACGATGCCAAGTTATGCTAAAGTCATGCCATGTTATGATACGATAAGTCATGATAAGCTATGCTAAGTCATGCTAAGCCATAATACATCAAGTTATGCTATGTCTGATCTCATATGTATCATGACTATTAAGATCACATGTAAAGATTATTAGTCTTGGAAATATAACGAGACTAAGACTAAACCGAGACAAGTAAGGTGTCGTACCAACCTCCTGTTGATACAGGAGGATCATGTATGTTTCAAGATCAGGTTTATGATTATCAACCTCTCGTAGATACGTGAGGGTAAAGTGATAATCAACCTTCCGTTGATACGTGAAGTGTTATGTTCATGTTTTCCAGAATTGTTAAGGGCCTTGCAAACCCTGACGTTCTGAGGCTTGCACGCATTTGGTACGTACGCTAAGGGCCCACATGTTAAGCAAGATGATAAGTTCAAGTCAATAACTAGTCATAAAAGATTCATAAATGATTCATGCATAAATTGCACGATATTTGTTAAGTTTTGTGAGATTATGTTTGTACTTGCTGAGCGAAAGCTCATCAGTATATTTCATACTGCAGGAAAGAGGCCTGCAGCTTAAATTGGTGGGCCAGGTGGATGATGCGGAGGGTGAAGGGCGGTGTGGGATACCACTACGCAAAATTTTTCGCAAGTTTTATGAAGTTTAAATATATATGTATATTAAAGTGAGTTACGTGGTACAAAGTTATGAGGATTTCAAGACTCAATCGAGTTGTAACAATTATGTATGCATAATAAGTTCTATACAAGCAACCCTGTTTTAGATGTAAGTTTGAAAAAAAAAAATTTATGTTCAATTTTCTAAGTGAGTTAAGCAGTTATGGAAGTTTAAGTATGTATAGTAACAGCCCTACGTAGGTTGGGGTGTTACACCACCTATGCATCCAAATGTGTAAAAATTTGCTTCTTGAAGGACTAAATAGTAATTTTGAAAAGTTCCAAAACCTCTATAAATAGGTGAGCCATTTGTTCAAAAAAATTAGAAAAGGCTAGCCAAACTATGCCCATTTCTCTTCTCCAAAAACCGAATCTAAGGAAGGCAAGAAGGAATAGAGAAAAACAAAAATTCAAGAGAGAAATCCTAGGGGAGAGTTCGGATTTCAACTAGGGAGAAAGACAAATAGTTGGAAAAATTATGGAACCCATTTTTGGCCAAGTGGCCGGTTGTGGGTAAGGAAGAAAAGGAAGAGAAAAGTGATAGGGGATTAGGGTGGTGAGTGGCTGGACTTGGTTGGAACCATACCCAAGTGACAAAAAATTTTTTGGTAGGCTTGAGGGAGGAGGCCGGTTGCTTTTAGGAACCAAGGAGGAGAAAATTTTTGGACCAAACCCTAACAACTCTTAGGGTTAAGCAAGGTAACTCTCCCATAGCCTTAAACTCTTCAATTGAGTTTCAATTTGAAATTTATATGTATTTCAAGTTGACAATTGTAAGATCATAAGCTCTAATTTTATTATTGCCCTAGTCACTACTACAAAAGGTAGATTACACGACGGAGATTACATGACGGTTCGTTTGGAACCATCGTGTAAAGTGAGGTTTACAAGACGGTTTCTCGAAACCGTCGTGTAAAGTGGTCTTCGCACTCACTTTACAAGACGGTTTCTTGAAATCGTCGTATAAAGTATGGACTTTACATGACGGTTTCAAGGAACCGTCGTGTAAAGTAGTTTTCGCACTCACTTTACACGACGGTTTCTTGAAACCATCATGTAAAGTATGGACTTTACATGACGGTTTCAAGGAACCGTCGTGTAAAGTGGTGTTCACACACACTTTACACGACGGTTCATTGAAAACGTCCTGTAAAGTGCTCTTCGCACTCACTTTACACGACGGTTTCTTGAAAACGTCGTGTAAAGTTGTCTTCTCACTCACTTTACACGACAGTTTCTTGAAACCATCGTGTAAAGTGGTTTTCGCACACACTTTACACGACGGCTTCTTGAAACCGTTGTGTAAAGTGAACTTTTAGCCCCCACTTTACATGACTGTTCCATGGAACCGTCGTGTAAAGTTTCAGTTTGAACGACGTGTTTTTAAAACCCGTCGTGTATTCTTAATTTTTTTTCCACCGACCCTCATTTTATCTCACAGAACTGTCATGCAGCCGTAAAAAACATCACAGAAACCTGCGAATGCACGTCTCCTCCATTGCGAAACCACGTCTCCTCTACAGAAGCTCGCGTATACTGAATATTTGTAAGTATAGTGATTATTACTTACTCTTCTCTTTAGTTATTTGATTTTTATTGACGATTAGTAGATATCAAAAATGGTATATATTCTCGTTTTTTTCTTCTTCTTTTAAGTATGATTATTTGTTGACTTGTTTCAATAGCTTCATATATATATATATATATGTTGTGTTTTTAAATGCAAAAACTTGATTATTGAATAAATTGTATGATATATTTAATATCGATTTAGGTCGGGTTCTTGGAAATGGATCGAAAATGGATGTGGGCTAATAGATTGACTAGAAAATATCGAGATGGTGTTGAAGAATTTTTGTTATTTGTGGAAACTCACATGAAGAATGATAAGATTCGATGTCCTTGTGTGGATTGTGGAAATCATAGATCTCATTCAGTTGATGAAGTTAGAAGACACTTGCTTGCTCGTGGGATTATTTGTTCGTACCAAACATGGTATTTACATTGTGAAATGTGTTTTAATCCATCATCGAAGAACAAATCGAAAGAACCTATTGTTTAGGAAGATGTAGGAGATAATTTGTTTGATATGGTTAATGATTTGGAAGAATAGTTTGTGCATCGTCCGGAGTTATTTGAAGCAATGATGAATGATGTCGAGATGCCCTTGTATGACGGGTGTAGTAAATATACGAAATTGTCCACATTGGTCAAATTATGGAACATGAAGGCATCAGGAGGGTGGACAAATTCTAGTTTCACGGCTCTTTTAGAATTTCTAAGAGAGGTTCTACCTGTTGATAATAAAATACCCGCTAGTATGTACGAAGCTAAGAAGACTGTAACGACCCGCCTAGCACAGGCCGTTACCATACATACATACATACATACATACATGCATTCATACTTACTTACTTACTTAGCGTAAATAGCTGAAATTTTTTTTTATACGGTGCGTACGAACGAGAGACGATATATATAAAGACGATGTTCAAAGTTCGAATATTAAATAATGTACATAAAGAAACAAAACGCGTAGCTGCCTTATATCCCACATCCTTCACAGTTCACCCTGTCCCGCTCGCCATCTTGTATCAAAAGTTGCCAATTGGTTGTTTACCTATAGCATAGACGTAAGACACGTGAGCTTTCGCTCAGCAAGTACAACATACCATCCGCAACAATAAACCATACAAAGCATATCTTAATCCATCGTAACATATTCTACCCTAATCATGAATGAGCCAATTATGCTTCATTATGCTTGCTTGTTCTTTCATAGCTTATCTTACCTTACTTGCTTATCTTACTTATCTTGCTTGTCTTACTTAGCTTGCTTATCTTACTTAACTTGCTTATGTGCCCCTTACATAAGTGCTTATGTGCCCCTTACATAACTTGCTTATGTGCCCCTTACTTATCTTACTTAGCTTGCCTATCTGACTTATCTTACTTAACTTGCTTATCTTACTTATCTAACATACATCACATGACCTACTATAGCATTCATCGATCATACTTGGGTAAGTATACAACAAAAAGCCTATGCTGTAGGCGGAGTTGTACTTACCTCGAACTCTATGTCCAATGTTATGCTGCTCCTGGTCGGGACACAATAACAGATTACCTCCTGCTATTATAAAGGACCTAGCGTAAGGATCTTGAAAATCCTACTCTTAAACTGTTGGTAACCTAACCAACAATCATGTTATCTATAGTTATATGTCCCACCTAAATCCATCTTGAAAATAACATAAATGTGTTACTATAAGTAACCTCATAAGTAACCCTTGAAATAAGGGCCTTAACCAATAGACTTAGTCTTTGATTGGGTTATATGGGATAACCCTTGGGCTTCGGGCCCAATTCAATAACTTGGTTTTAAAAATCCCTTTCGCTTTGTTCATTGAAACTTGGTTTAAAAAAAACTTCTTTTCCTTTGCTTTGAAAAACTTAGGGTTTTAAGATTATGAGTGGGGTTTAAAATGTAAAAATGATTAAATACTAGAAACTGCCTTTGGAACAGTTTCCCATTGTTAATTATTAGTATATGTGCAGAAATGTCCTTTTCCTGTACTGTTTAAAAAATCCTGTGCAGGAATTTCTTATTTACTGCACAGTTTTTGAAATCTAATTTTTATTTAAACATATATGTCGAATCTGAAAATATTTTCTTCATAAAAGTTTTAGATCTTGAAAAACCCTAAAACTTTCATGTTTTTCTCAAAACCCAATTCGGAATTTAACATACTCATTTTCCCTATTTAATTCACCTGGCCGTGCATGAAGTCTGGGCACAGTTAGGCTCGGATTTCTATAAAAACGAAGGCCGTTGGAGCCTTATTTTTGAAAACTGTCCATGCTACCCTACAGGAAAAATCCTTTTCTAAAACTTTTATGTTGTAAGTTTTATCAGATTCGGCCTCTAAGGGCCTCAAATTCAGGTTTCCAGAAAACTAGGTAGCTTATACCCAAATTGGCAGTTTTCTTTCCTTTATTCGTTTCTCGGCTTAATCGCGTAATCTAACTCAACCAGCCACCGTGGGTGTGATAAATAGAATTTTTCCATGTTACAATTTCTTGTATAGAAATTTGAATTGTACCGTGAAGATAGTTATGCAAAAGCCCGGTTTAGGGTTTTTATTGAAATTTGTGAGTTCTTATGCGTTATAAGACTCAAAAATGATTGCTTAGTCAAGCATGATACCTTTTGAGTAAAAAGGTATAAAAACGTGATGATTTTTATGTTGGTCAAAGTTTGACCAAAAGACGTCAAAGTTGACCACGAAAGTCAAAGTTGACCAAGAAAGTCAACGTTGGCCAAGAAAGGCAACGTCGACTAAAAGAAGTCAAAGATTGACTAAAAGGGTCAACTAGGTGTCGAAACTTAAGTATGTTATGCAGTATGGGGTATATACTGCGAAAAGCCATTTTTAGGAAGCAGATAGTAAGAATAAGTTTTAAAACCATCATAGAAAAATCAAGCACATTAAGTATGATAGTAAAGGCCAAAAGGCTTGGAGCAAAAAGGAAAAGTTTCGTACAGTCCATTTTTACGCAGATAAATTTTGGACTGAAGTATGGTATATGGTACTGTGTGTTAGTGAGCACAGTATAAAAAATACATGTTTGGCATTAAAATGGACTGTTTACTAAGGAAAAAGCCAAACAAGGCCTTTATGGATGATATCACTTAACTTTAAAATTATGATATCATTTCCTTAATTAAGGAAATTATGGAAAGAATTATGGAATACTCTAGAATGTGAGGTGGCCGGCCAACTAAGAGGACTTGGTGCAAAAATTGAAATTTTTGGAGGGTTTTTGGAGCAAAGGAAGAAGTTTTCCTCACCTATAAATAGGTGGCCATTTGAATATTTTTGTTCACAAAAATTGGAAAACATAGCCAAACTTTGCCCAATTTTCTACTCCCAAAATCCGAACCTTGACAGCAGCCAAAAGAGAGAAAAAGTTTGAAAAACTTAAGGAAATAGTCTTAGGAGAGTTCGGGTTTCACTAGGAAGCAAGCTAGGAAGTTGGAAAAAATTTGGAAACCAACTTGGCCTTTGGTGGCCGGTTGTGAGGCAGCAGAGAAAGTAGAAGAGAAAGTCAAAGGGAAAGGTGTTGGAAGGTGGCTGATCTTGTGTTGAGTGGCCGGAGAATTGTAGGAACAACCCCTTAGTGGCTGGAAAAATTTTGGTGCTCATTGGGAAGAGCAAGGCCGGTTGTTAGATCAAGGAAAAATGGAGAGATAGGTTTGAAGCCAAGCAAACCCATTCTCAAATTAAGTGAGGTAAAAATTCTCTTGAACCTTAAATCTTTCAATTCAAGTTTTAAATTGAAGATTTAAGTGTATTTCAAGTTGGCTTGTAAGAGCATAAGCTCCATTTAAATTTCCGAGCCCTAGCCTAGATTTAAGGGTTTATGTGCTTGATGAGTTAAGTGTGGTTTTGAATGATGGTTTTGATTGATAGTTTTAATTATGTTTATGTTTGTTGATTTCTAGGGTTGCATGTTAGAATTTTTGGTGAAGTTGTATGTCCCCTAAATCTGTTAAACAGAAATTAAAGGATGTGTTAGGGTACTAGATTATGATAATAATGCCATGGTTCGAATTAGGATAAAACCATGCAAAACCCTAACTTTAATTGATGCAATTTTGTTGTTTGACTTGCATGATCATGTTGGGGTTCATGTAAGTTAATTTGGGGTGGTAGAAAAGCGTTGCATGATGATCCTAGACTCCCGCTGTGGGCGGTTGAGGTAGTGTGCACGATTTAGGACGAAAAAAATTTATGAAGATAGAAAACTGCCAATTCGGGTTTAAGCTGGCCAGTTATCTGGAAAGCCAGTTTTGAGGCCCTTAGAGGCTGATTTTGGGAAAACCTACAACATGAAAGTTGTAGAGTAGGATTTTTCCTAGAGGATAGTGCAGAATTTTTCAAAAATAAGACTCCAATGGCCTTCGTTTTTAATAAAACCCGAGCCTGACTGTGCCCAGACCCTATGCACGGCCAGGTGAGTTCAACAGGAAAAATGAGTGGGTTAGAGACCGATATGGGTCTCGAGTTAAACACAAAAGTTTTAGGGTTTTTCATGCTTTAAAACTTTTATGAAGAAAACATTTTCAAATTCAGCTTTGATTTTTAAATAGAAAATTGGATTTCAAAACTGTGCAGTGAACAGGAAATTCCTGCACAGAATTTTCTAAAACAGTACAGGGAAAGGACATTTCTGCACATACACTGACAAATTTATTACAAGAAATTGTTCCAAAGGCAGTTTCCATTTTTAATGGTTTTTATAAAGACCCATTCATAAGATTTCAAGTTTTATAAAGATTTTTAGGAAAAGTGAGTTTAAAACCCCAAGTTTTCCAAAGTAAAGAAAAAGGGTTTAAAATCAAGTTGAATGGGCAATAACCGGGAATATACCAAGTTATTGGTTTGGGCCCGAAGCCCAAGGGTTATCCAACGTAACCCAACAGAATAGTAAGTATGACTAGTGGGGCCTAAAAACCTGGGGTTACTTAGAGTAACCTATTGGGGTTGTGTTTTGAAAGGCTTAGGCCCAAGGTCAAGAATTAGCAGCCTAAAACTGCTATGAAAGGCTGTTTAGCCAAGGTTACTTTAAGTAACCAATCAAGTTACGCTTTAAGTGTAGTAAACCCTAATCTCTAGGGTTATCCGCGATACTGAGAAAGTATCCGGCAATGTTTAAGAAAGGGGGCATATAACTATGATTAGGGATGAATGTTGGTTTAATTACCAGTATTCTATAAGAACAGAATTCTTACCCTATGTCCTCTGATATAGCAGGAGATAGCCTGCTGCAGTATCCTGATTTGGATCGGCACCTCTCTGGACATAGTGTACGAGGTAAGTACAACTCCGCCTACAGCATAGGCTTACTATTGAATACTTACCCAAGTATGGTTGGTGTGTATGACGTGATGATGTTATGTTTATGATATGACTATATTAAGTTCATGATTATGCGATTAAGGTATAATGCTAAGATATGAGCATGATTTATATATAGTGACATCATGAAGCATGTTCACTAACAAGATCAAGTATGAGATTATGAAAAGTAAGTATGATGGCAAGCAAGCTTGCCTGTGTCGTACCGACCCGCGTTAGGTCGGGTTGGACTGTGGTTTGAGTTGGAAATGGACTGGCCGCCCCAACCAAATTATAGTTGTGCGCCCGGTACGTACACTCAAGATAAGGGGCCCATAAGTAAGATAAGTTAAGAATGCATAAGATGGCATAATAAGAGCATAATCGGTTCATGCATATATTATGCGATGCTAGACTAAGCTATGATTTGTATGTTATGATGAAGTATGACATGTATGATATGCTATGGTATTTAAAGATATGATATGAAAGGTTACGATGAATTATGATTGAGTTGTTTTATTGCGGATATGTATGTTGTACTTGCTGAGTGAAAGCTCACGTCTTACGTCTATGCTGTAGGTAAGTAACCTACGGGCAGCTGATGATACAAGATGGTGAGCGTGGCAGGGCGAACTGTGAAATGTGGGATCAATAGCCTCTACGCGTTTTGTTTTTGGTTATGTATATTAATTTGTATTTAAACATCGTTTATATTATTATGCGTTTCGTTAACCGCACCGTATAAAAAAAAAATTTCCG
Organism: Ficus hispida; assembly: GCA_025413025.1. Lineage (NCBI taxonomy): Eukaryota > Viridiplantae > Streptophyta > Magnoliopsida > Rosales > Moraceae > Ficus > Ficus hispida. The sequence goes on along the minus strand of CM046362.1, from coordinate 22,104,763 downwards.
CTGTTTATGTCAATTAAGTAAGTAAGTATGTATGTATGTATGTACGGTAACGGCCTGTGGTAGGCGGGTCGTTACAGCGGGAGCCTAAGATCAAGCATGCAGTGCATTTATAATGTAAATTTTCTTTAAACACACTTTAAAACACAGCCATGCAAACCATCATTCAAATTTGGATTAACTAGGGTTTGCATTGTTTTCTAAGTTGCTTAATTGATTCCAATTCAACCATGCAACATATTACTCAAAACAGAACACACTTAAGCCTATTAGGGGACATATAACCTTATCTAATCTCTACCATACAAACAACATACATTAAGCAAGCATCAAAATAAATCATATAAACTTATAAAAACCAAACCACCCTTAGATCTAATCAAGCACATAACCTAGATTTCTAAAATAGGGCAATAATGAAATTTGAGCTGCTGCTCTTACAATTGTCAACTTGAAATACAATTAAATTTCAAATTGAAACTCAATTAAAGAGTTTAAGGCTATGGGAGAATTACCTTGCTTAACCCTAAGAGTGGTTAGGGTTTGGTCCAAAAACTTTATGCTCCTTGGCTCCTAGAACAACCGGCCTCCTCCGACTAGCCTACCAAAATTTTTTTGTCACTTGGGTGTGGTTCCAACCAAGTCCGGCCACTCACCACCCTAGTCCCCAATCACTTTTCTCTGCTTTTTCCTTCTTGTTCACAACCGGCCACTTAGGCCCAAGGATAGTTTCCAAATTTTTCTAACTCTTTTCTTTCTCCCTAGTTGAATCCGAACACTCCCCCTAGAATTTCACTCTTGAATTTTGTTTTGCTCTATTCCTTCTAGCCTTCCTTAAGTTCGGATTTTGAGAAGAGAAATGGGCATAGTTTAGCTAGCTTTTTTTTTTTAATTTTTTTGAACAAAATGCTCACCTATTTATAGAGGTTTGGAACTTTGCAAAATTGCTAATTTAGTCCTTCAAGAAGCAAAATTTTGCACTTTTGGATGCTTAGGTGGCCGGCCAATACTTGGTCTAGAAGCCTCCAAATTACTTTCCAATTTTGGTTAAATCCTATAATGATGTCATAAATGTAAGCTTGGATGATGTCATCATCATTAGAGCTTGTTTGCCAATTTGCCTTAATAGACAGTCCATCTTTATGCCAAAACAGATATTGCCAATACTATGGTCATTAATCTACAGTATTGGATACTGAATTACAGTCCAAAATTTATCTGTCTAAAAATGGATTGTACGAAAATTTCTCTTTTTGCTTAAAGCTCTTCGGCCCTAATATCCAATTTAATGTGCTTGATTTTTCTATATGGTTTTAAATTAAATTCTAACTATCTGGTCCGTAAAAATGGTTTTTCGTAGTATATTTCCTATACTGCTTAACATACTTTAATATCGTCACATAGTTGACTTTTCTAGTCAATATTTGACCTATCGGGTTAACTTTGACTTTCTTGGTCAACTTTGACTTTCTATAAAATCATAGAATTTTCTATCCTTTTTAACCCAAAAGGTTACATGCTTGGCTAAGCAATAAGAACTCATAAAAATCAACAAAAACCCTAAGTCAGGCTTTTTCATCAATACCAACATGGTAGAACTCAAAGTTCTATACAAGAAATCGTAAAGTTGAAATTTCTAGTATGAGAAAGAACTACCCCGGTTTATTCTGATTTTCGAGGACGAAAATTTTTAAGGGGGTAGATTGTAATAACTAGAATTTTTCAACATTACAATTTCTTGTATAGAAATTTAAACTGTACCATGACGGTATTTATGAAAGAATCCGGTTAAGGATTTTTATTGAATTTTGTGAGTTCTTATGAGTTTATAAGACTCAAAAATGATTGCTTAGTTAAGCATGTGACCTTTTGAGTAAAAAGGGTACAAAAATGTTATGATTTTATGTTGGTCAAAGCTTGACCAAGAAAGTCAACGAAAGTCAATGTTGACCAAGAAAGTCAAAGTTGACCAAGGAAGTCAAAGTTGACCCGATAGGTCAAAGATTGACTGGAAAAGTCAACTATGTGATGATAATGAAGTATGATGAGCGGTATAGGAAGTATGCTGCGAAAAACCATTTTTCAGATAAAATGGATCATGATATTTTTAAAACCACCGTAGAATAAAATCAAGCATATTAAGTAGGTTAATTAAGGCCTAAGAGTTTTAAGCGAAAAGAGAATTTTTCGTACAGTCCATTTTTAAACAGATAAATTTTAGACTGCAGTTAGCAGCCAGTACTGTGGATTAAAGACCCCAGTATCAACAATATCTGTTTTGGCATTTAAAAGGATTGTTTACTAAGGAAAAAGCCAAACAAGGCCTTTATGGATGATATCACTTAACTTTTAAGTTATGACATCATTTTTGGATTTAGTTAAAATTGGAAAGAAATTTGGAAGGTTCTAATGTGCTAGGTGGCGGCCAACTAAGAGGGTTTAAGGGAAATTGTTAAAAATTTGGAGGGTTTTTGGAGCAATTTGAAGAGTTTTCCTTCACCTATAAATAGGTGGCCATTTGAACATTTTTGTTCACAAAAATTATAAAACATAGCCAAACTTTGCCCAATTTTCTACTCCCAAAATCCGAACCTTGACAGCAGCCAAAAGAGAGAAAAAGTTTGAAAAACTTAAGGAAATAGTCTTAGGAGAGTTCGGGTTTCACTAGGAAGCAAGCTAGGAAGTTGGAAAAAATTTGGAAACCAACTTGGCCTTTGGTGGCCGGTTGTGAGGCAGCAGATAAAGTAGAAGAGAAAGTGAAAGGGAAAGGTGTTGGAAGGTGGCTGATCTTGTGTGGAGTGGCCGGAGAATTGTAGGAACAACCCCTTAGTGGCTGGAAAAATTTTGGTGCTCATTGGGAAGAGCAAGGCCGGTTGTTGGATCAAGGAAAAAGGGAGAGATAGGTTTGAAGCCAAGCAAACCCATTCTCAAATTAAGTGAGGAAAAAATTCTCTTGAACCTTAAATCTTTCAATTCAAGTTTTAAATTGAAGATTTAAGTGTATTTCCAAGTTGGTTGTAATGAGCATAAGCTCAATTTAATTTTCAAGCCTAGATTAGATCTTAGGGTTATGTGCTTGATTAGTTAAGGGTGGTTTGATTTATGATTTTGAGCTATGGTTTGATTAATAGTTTTAATTATGCTTATGTTTGTTGATTAATAGGGTTGCTTGATAGAATATTTAGTGAGTTATATGTTCCCCCAAATCTGTTTATGCTTGCTGTAAAAAGTATGTTAGGGTGCTAGAATGGATGTGCATGCCAATGGTTTGATGAAAAGCCAAAACCAATGCAAACCCTAAACCTATATACTGTAATTTTGTGATTGACTTGCATGAATGTGTTTGGGCTTCATGTAAGTTAAATTGGGACGTTAGAAAAACGTTGTATGTTGATCCTAGGCTCCCGCTGTGGTCGGTTGAGGGAGTGTGCATGAATTAGGGCGAGAAACTAATAAAAGAATGAAAACTGCCAATTCGAGTTCAAGCTGGTCAGTTTTCTGGAAAGCCAGTTTTGAGGCCCTTAGAGGCTGATTTTGGGAAAACTTAAAACATGAAAGTTGTAGAGTAGGGTTTTTCCTAGAGGACTTTTTGAACATTTTTTCAAAATAAGGCTCCAATGGCCTTTGTTTTTAAGAAAACCCAAGCCTGACTGTGCCCAGACCCTATGCACGGCCAAGTGAGTTCAACAGAGAAAATGAGTGGGTTAGAAACTAATTTGGGTCTCGGATTAAACACAAAAGTTTTAGGGTTTTTCGAGCTTTAAAACTTTTATGAAGAAAAATTTTTCAAATTCAGCTTCAATTTTTATATAGAAAATTGGATTTCAAAACTGTGCAGTGAACAAGAAATTCCTGCACAGGGTTTTCTAAAACAGTGCAGGAAAAGGACATTTCTGCACATCCACTGACTAATTCACAGTAAGAAACTGTTCCAAAGGAAGTTTCTGTTTTTAATGGTTTTTACAAAGATCCACTCATAAGGTTTCAAGTTTTATAAAGATTTTAAGGAAAAGTGAGTTTAAAATCCTAAGCTTTCTAAAATAAAGAAAAAGGGTTTTTAAACCAAGATTGAATGAGCAATAACCGAGAAGATACCGAGTTATTGGTTTGGGCCCAAAGCCCAAGGGTTATCCAACGTAACCCAATAGAACGATAAGAATGATTAGTTGGGCCTAAAAACCAGGGTTACTCAAGAGTAACCCAATGGAAAGAATTTCTAAGAAAGTCTAGGCCCAAAGTCAGGTCTAATGACCTAACACAGTTATGAAGGCTGTTTAGCCCAGGTTACTTTATGTGACCAATAAGTACGCTCTAAGTATGATAAACCCTAAACCCTAGGGTTATCCGTGATACTGAGAAAGTATCCGGTATTGTTTTAAGGAGGGGGGGCATATAACTACTAATAGGTATGAATGTTGGTTTGATTACCAATATTCTGTAAGAACATAATTCTTACCCTATGTCCTTTCATATAACAGGAGATAGCCTGCTGGAGTATCCTGAACCGGATCAACACATCTCTGGACATAGTAATCAAGGTAAGTACAACTCCGCCTACAGCATAGGCTTTTGTTGTATACTTGCCCCAAGTATGTTTGGTGTTTATGATGTAATGATGTTATGTTTACGATATGACTATGTTAAGTTCATGATTATGAGATTATGGTATGATGTTAAGATATGAGAATGATTTATGAATAGTGACATCACGAAGCATGTTCACTAATAAGAACAAGTATCAGTTCATGAAAAGCAAGTATGATGGCAAGCAAGCTTGCCTGTGTCGTACCGACCCACGTTAGGTCGGGTTGGACTGTGGTTTGAGTTGGAAATGGACTGGCCGCCCCAACCAAATCATAGTTGTGCGCCCGGTATGTACACTTATGATAAGGGGCCCATAAGTAAGATAAGTTAAGAATGAATAAGATGGCATAATAAGAGCATAATCGGTTCATGCATATATTATGCAATAGTATGTATGTTATGATAAGTTCAGTATGAGATGTATGAGTTAAGTATGATATGTATGCTATGAGAAGTTATGTATGACATGTATGATATGCTATGTTTATATAAGGTCATAATGAGTTATGTTTATGTTTAATTGTTGCGGATATATATGTTGCACTTGCTGAGCGAAAGCTCACATGTCTTACGTCTATGCTGTAGGTAAGCAACCTACGGGCAACTGATGATGCAAGATGGCGAGCGTATCAGGTCAAGCTGTGAAATGTGGGATTAATAGCCGCTACGCGTGTCGTTCTTATTATGTATATTATTCCGCATTCGAATAGCATTTATATTATTATGCGTTTTATTTATTCCGCACCGTATAAAAAAAAAATTTCCGCTGCTTACGCTCATTAATTAAGTATGTATGTATGTATGTATGTATATATGGTAACGGCCTGTGCTAGGCGGGTCGTTACAGAGTTGGTATCAGAGAGGTTCCCTGCTACCCAATTTCACAGTATGCCTGCTGTCGTCGCCATCATTGTAAGTAATTTTGTTTTATGAGTAATTAATGGTTATGTAATTATGTTATGTTAGACTCGACGTCATGGATCCTGCGCAAGTATATGAGGATCGACGAGCAGTAGCGTCGTTCTATGAGTCGCACCCGATGATTTTCGACGGCACGAGACGGACGGTGTCATTAGCAGCATGGCTATACGACATGGAGCAGATTTTCCGTCTTAGTCATATCGAGGAGCGACTACAGGTCTCCTTAGCCAGTCGATGTCTAGCAGTGGATGTTCGACTATGGTGGATGACTATCGGGGAGAGATCTATGCCGAGTCGTACCTGGGCGCATTTCCATGCGTTGTTAGTTGCACGATACGGACCGATACTGGATGAGGGGGCAGGTGTACCCCATCGTGACCCGGTGATGTATCGAGAGACGTATCATGGTCGATACCTTAGTTTTGCCGTAGTCTGGCATGCCTTCCCACAAGAGCCCATGAGCCATTATTGTCGGCGGTTCCAGGAGGAGATGTTGCCATATGTCCCGCAGGACTTGGTTAACTCGATGGCATTTGCACTTAAGACGTTTCGGGACGGACTGCCCCAGCAGATCCGGCAGTATGTCCCCATGCCGATACCTAGCACGACTGTGGAGCACATGATAGCTGACATTTTAGTGGCTGAGGCTGTGATGCACGCTATGCAGGCCGCTGGGGTTGCGGGTGATCAGCAGGCTCCAGTCGATGATGCTGTGGATGGAGAGCCTATTTTTGAAGCTGGTCCGGCTGTTCCTGAGGATCAGGTCCCAGCAGATCTAGTACATGAGATGCAGCCCCAGGACGCCGAGGCTGACGTGGCCGGTGATGATGTCGGTCCCGAGGATGTGTTAGTCACCCCGGAGGATCCGCCGGTAGTGTAATACTCGGATTTTTATGAACCTATGATTTCCTTTTAGACAAGTAAAATCCCAAGTTTGAATCTTGTAAGTCGATATGAAACTCACGATCTGAGTTAAATATCAGTATAAGTTTGAGTTCTCGATTAAATAGTTACGAGACTCAATAATAGATTACTTAGCCAAGCATAAGGCCTTTTAAGGAAAAAGGGAAGAAAATTCTATGATTTCATGTTGGTTAAAATTTGACCGAAAAAGTCAAAGTTGACCAAAAAGTCCATGGTTGACCAGGAAGGTCAAATAGATGAAGGTGCTGAGATACGGCAAAGCAGTATGGGATTATACTGCAGCAAACCTTCATTACGGTCAATTTAGCAAGCATAAGCTTTGAGACCACCCTAGAAAATCAAGCACACCAAGTTAGAAATTAAGGGCAAGAAAGATCCCAAGAAATAAGAAAAATTTTATATAGTTCATTTTTACACAGATGAATTTTGGACTACAGAATATATTGCAGTACTGTGTATTAGTGAACACAGTATTAGAAATATCTGTGTTAGCTCAAAAAATGGACTGCATATTGAAGAAAGAGCCAAACAAGGCCTTATGGTGATGACATCACCTTATTCACAAATTATGACATCATAAACAATTAAAGGAAATTAGAAGAATTCTTTGGAAGGTTCTAGACACTTCATGGCCGGCCACCTAGCATGCAAAAAGTGTAAAAAGTTGGTTTTTAGAGGACTATTTTGCAATTAAGCAAAGTCCAAAAAACCTCTATAAATAGGTGCTGATTTTATTCAAAAAAAAAATCAGAAAACCAAGTCAAATTCTGCCCATTTCTCTGTGCAAAACCGAACCCAAACCTGCAAAGAAAAGCAAGAACCAAAAACAAAAATCCAAGAGATAATCCCTTAGGGAGAGTTCGGATTTCAGCTAGGAGGAAAGAAAAGGTGCTGGAAACTTTGGAACCCCTTTGTTTGGCATGTTGGCCGGTTGTGGGTGAGCTGAAAAGGAAGAGAAAAAGCTGAAGAGTTAGGGGGTTGGAGGCCGGACTTGGTGAGGAGTGGCCGGTTGTGTTAGGAGTAAGGGAGGAGCAATTTTTTTAGGAACCACACCCTAACCAATCTTAGGGTTCATTAAGGTAATCCTCCCAAAGCTTTAAACTCCTTAATTTGATTTCAATTTGGAGTTTAAATGTATTTCAAGTTGATGGTTGTAAGAGCATAAGATCACCTTTTAGTGCTTGATTATGCTTGATTAGGGTTGGTGGTCTCTAGTTTATGATTTTTGATGCATGTTTGCAAATATGCCTACCATGTGTTTGTTGTATGTTCCCATAGGTTTAAGATTGAATGTATGATTATGTGCATGATGGATTGGAATGTTAGAAACGATTACATGTGTGTTCTTAGGCTCCCACTGTGGTCGGTTGAGGTAGTGTACATGTTTTAGGACGTAAAACGAATTTAAGAACCAAACTGCCAGTCTCGGGTCAAGATTGGGCAGCGTTCTGGAAACAGTAATTTAAGGCCCATAGAAGCCGAATTTGAAGAAACTCAAAACTACAAAGTTGTAGATAATGGTTTTTACTAGAGGGCAGGATGGACCGTTTTTCAAAATAATGCTCCAAAGGCCTCGGTTTTTATTAAAATCCGAGCCTGACCGTGCCCAAGATTTATGCACGGCCAGGTGAGGTCAACAAGAAATAAGGGCATGTTAAAGTCCGAACAGGGTTTTCCTAAAAACATGAAAGTTGTAGTATTATCCGAGAGCTACAATTTTTATGAAGAAAGTTTTACCAAATTCGGAACTAATTTTAAAGTAAAAAAAATTGGATTCTAAAAACTGTGCAGGAAATAGAAATTCCAGCACAAGATTTTCAGAAAAATAGTACATAAGCAGGAAATCCCTGCTCATGCACAGAATTTTCTAAATTAATAAAGGAAAACTGTATTTTTCATCAAACCCAATGTTTTGACTGTGAGAACTGTTCCAATGACAGTTTTCAGCTCTTAACAAATTTTATAAGTTAAGCAAAGGATTTTAAACTAAATTCACCAAATTTTCCAAGATAAAAGAAAAAGAGATTTTTAAAGCCAAGGTTAAGTAGCAAGATAATAACGGATGGTAACCGGGAAGGATACCCGAGTTATTGGGCTTGACCCCCAAAGTCCAAGTTTGACCTTAGAAGGTTGACTTTGGTTGACTAAGTTTGACCAAAGTTTATCATCTCGAGGGTTACCCAACATAACCCAATGAGATACCAAGATTATGATAAACTAAGATCTAGGGTTATTTGTAATAACCCAATTGATTATGGACCCAGAATGTTAAGTCATGTGCCCAAGGTTAGGATAGTAACCTAACCCGACTTATATGGATTTGGGCTTAGCAATGAGATTACTTATTGTAACCAAGTAATATATGTTGTATAGGAGGGGGACATATAACTAAGTCTATGAACGCATGTTGGTTAGGTCACCAACAGTTAACGATTATGATTTATGGTAAGATAAAAGGTGTATAACTTTTATCTTACATCCTGTTTGGAAACAGGAATATGACATGTTATTGTGCCTCGATGGAACGATAGACCAAGCGCGTAGGACGAGAGGTAAGTACAAACCTCACCTACAGTATAGGAAAATAGTAAGCTATTTTCAAATATATGACTTGATGCCATGTTATGCTATGCAATGCCATGTTATGCTATGTAATGCCATGTTATGCTATTCAATGCCATGTTATACTATGTCATGCTATGTTATGATGTTAAGTTATGCCATGTCTAGTCTCATGTACATTATGATTGATAATATCACACGTAAAGATTCTTAGTCTTGGAAAAGTAACAAGACTAAGACTAAACCAAGTCAAGTAAGGTGTCGTACCAACCTCCTGTTGATGCAGGAGGATCATGTATGTTACAAGTTCAAGTTTTTGGGTTATTGTGGATAGATTAACCAAATCAGCCCACTTTATTGCGATTAAGGTCACCTTCTCAGTGGAAAAATTGGCTGAAATCTACGTATCCCAGATCGTCAGATTTCATGGAGTACCAAAATCGATCATTTCGGACCGTGATGGACGCTTCACTTCTCGATTTTGGACTAGTGTTCACAATGCTATGGGGTCGAAATTGAAGTTCAGTACGGCATTTCACCCCCAAACTGACAGTCAATCAGAACGAACCATCCAGACCCTGGAGGATATGCTAAGGTCATGTGTGCTGGATTTCAAAGGAAACTGGGATCAGAAGCTGCCATTGATCGAATTCTCCTACAACAACAGTTATCATGCTTCGATTGGTATGGCTCCATTTGAAGCATTGTATGGAAAAAAAATGTCGATCGCCTATCCACTGGCAGGAAGTGGGGCAGAAGCAGCTGCAAACTACAGATTTTATGAAGAAGACCTCTGAGGATATTCAGATGATCAAGCAGAGGCTCGACATAGCTTTTAGCAGACAGAAAAGTTATGCCGATAAACATAGGAGACCCTTGGAATTCCAAGTGGGAGATGCGGTGTTCATCAAAATTACTCCTATGAAAGGAGTAATGCGATTTGGTAAAAGGGAAAAACTTAGTCCGAGGTATACCGGACCATTTGAGATTCTTGAACGAATTGGAAAAGTCGCTTATAAGCTTGCCCTACCGCCTGAGTTAGCTTCGATGCATAATGTTTTCCATGTGTCGATGCTAAAGAAGTATGTGCCAGACCCTTCCCATGTGCTTAGTCAGGAACCAGTGGAGGTTCATACGGACTAAACCTATGAAGAAAAGCCAGTTCGAATTCTGGATCGGGAAAAGAAGGTCTTAAGAAATAAAACCATTCCCATGGTTAAAGTATTGTGGCGAAACCACATGGTCGAAGAAGCAACCTGGGAGTTGGAAGATGAGATGAGAAAGAGCTACCCTGATTTGTTTTAATTTTCAAGGACGAAAATTTTTAAGGGGGGTAGATTGTAATAACTAGAATTTTTCTATGTTACAATTTCTTGTATAGAAATTTGAATTGTACCGTGAAGGTAGTTATGCAAAAGCCCGGTTTAGGGTTTTTATTCAAAATTGTGAGTTCTTATGCTTTTATAAGACTCAAAAATGATTGCTTAGTTAAGCATACGACCTTTTGAGGAAAAAGGTATAAAAACGCTATGATTTTTACGAAAGTCAAAGTTTGATAAAAAACCGTCAAAGTTGACCAAGAGAGTCCATGTTGTCAGGATAGGCAACATTGACCCAAGAAAGTCAAAGATTGACTAGAAAGATCAATTCTTTGACGATATCGAAAAATGGTAAACAGTATAGGAAGTATACTGCGGAAAACCAAATTTTTCAGATAAAATGATTTAAGTTATATTCAAAACCATCATAGAAAAATCAAGCACATTAAGTAGGAGATTAAAGGCCAAAAGGCTCGAAACGAAAAGAGAATTTTTCGTATAGTCCATTATTAGACAGATAAATTTTGGACTGCATTTTAATAATCGGTACTGTGAATCAAAGACCACAGTATCAACTATATCTGTTTAGTATTGAAAGATACTGTCTAAGCATGAATTAGGCCAAATAAGGCCTTAATGATGATGTCATTTAACTTTTGAACTATGACATCATTATATGGATTTAATACAAATTTGGAAAGAAATATGGTTGGTTCTAGAACCACTTGGCCGGCCACCTCACCCCCCTAATGTGCAATTTGGTGAACTTTGAGAGACTATTTTGCAATTTTGGAAAGTTCAAAATTGTCTATAAATAGGGGTGCATCCTATTCACAAAAATTAGAAAACTTAGCCAAACTTTGGTCATTTTCTGCCCAAAAATCCGAACTTGAGTGAGCTGCCAAAGAGAGAGAAAAAGCTTGGAAAATCAAGGAATTGGTCTTAGGAGTGTTAGCCATTCACTAGGAAGCAAGCCAAGAAGTTGGAGAAAATTTGGAGACCATTTGGCCATTGCTGGCCGGTTGTGTGGCCGCTGCAAGGGGGAAGAAAAATTGAAGGGGAAAACAAGTAGGGAGGTGGCTGATTGTTGTGTGAAGTGGCCGAAGTCTTGTTTGGAGCAGTCCCTAGGTGGCTGGAAAATTTCAGGCTCATTGGGAGGAGCTAAGGCCGGCTGCACCAAGGAGAAAGGAAGAGAGAAATTTTGAGCCAAGCAAACCCACATTGGATTAAGTAAGGTAAAAATTTCTCTTGGCCCTTAAATCTCTCAATTTAAGTTCTAAATTAGAGATTTAAATGTATTACAAGCTGATTTGTAATGAGCATAAGCTCAATTTAAATTCTGCCCTAGGTCAGATTTTTAGTGTGCTTGATTAGTTTTGGGTGGTTGATTTAGTGTTTTAAGTGGTGTTTTGATTGATGTTTAATTGTGCATTTGTATGTGCTTATGAGTATGATTGTATGTTAGATTAATTAGGGGTTGTATGTTTCCCCAAATCTGCCCAACAGAATAGTAATGGCATGTTAGGGTGTTAGATTGAAAGGTGTATGCTAAGTTGGTAGAAATCAAGAAACAAGCAAAACCCTAACCTTAATTAATGCAATTTTATTGTTTGATTTACATGATCATGTGGGGGCTCATGTAAGTCAATTTGGGACGATAGAAAAACGTTGCATGGTGATTTTAGACTCCCGCTGTGTTCGGTTGAGGTAGTGTGCACGAATTAGGACGAGAAACCAAGAAACGAACAAAAACTGCCAATTCGGGTTCAGACTGACCAGTTTTCTGGAAAGTCAGTTTTGAGGCCCTTAGAGGCTGATTTTGGAAAAACGTAAAACACAAAAGTTGTAGATAAGGGTTTTTCCTAGGGGGTAGCGTAGATAGTTTTCAAAAATAAGGCTCCAAAGGCTTTCGTTTTTGTGAAAACCCGAGCCTGACCGTGCCCAGACCCTATACACGGCCAGGTGAGTTTAACAGGTTAAAGGAGTGGGTTAGAGACCGATTTGGGTCTCGTTCAAAATGAAAGTTTTAGGATTTTGAATGCTTTAAAACTTTCATGAAGAAAACTTTTTCAAATTCGGCTTTGATCTTTAAATAGAAAATTGGATTTCAAAACTGTGCAGTGAACAAGAAATTCCTGCACAGGGACTTCTAAAACAGTGCAGGAAAAGGACATTTATGCACATCCACTGACTAATTCTCAGTGAGAAACTGTTCCAAAGACAGTTTCTGTTTTTAATGATTTTTACAAAGACCCGCTCATCAGATTCTAAGTTTTTAATAAAATGATCTTAAAACCCTAAGTTTTTCCAAAGTAAATAAAGAATTTTAATTGAGTTGAGTGAACCATAACCAGGAAAGATTCCGAGTTACTGGTTTGGGCCCTAAGCCCAAGGGTTATCCAACGTAACCCAATATAATAGTGAAAATGACTAAGTTGGGCCTAAAAACCAGGGTTACTCAAGAGTAACCCGATGGAATGAATTTTCAAACAAGCTTAGGCCCAAGGTTAGGTTTAATAACCTAACACAGTTATGAAAGGCTGTTTAGCGAAGGTTACTTTATGTGACCAATCAAAGTACACTTTAAATGTAGTAAACCCTAATCCCTAGGGCTATCCGTGATACTGAGAAAGTATCCGGCTTTGTTTAAGAAGGGGGGAACATATAACTATAACTAGGTATGAATGTTGATTTGATTATCAACATTCTGTAAGAACATAATTCTTACTCTATGTCCTCTAATATAGCAGGAGATAGCCTGCTGAAGCATCCTGAAGTGGATCAACAAGTCTCAGGACATAGTACTCAAGGTAAGTACAACTCCGCCTACAGCATAGGCTTTTGTTGTATACTTGCCAAGTATGTTTGCTGTAAGTGATGTTGTGTTTAATATATGACTATGTTAAGTTCATTAGCATGAAAAAAAGATATAATGTCAAGATATGAGCATGAGTTATGAATAGTGACATCACGAAGCATGTTCACTAATAAGAACAAGTATGAGTTCATGAAAAGTAAGTATGTTGGCAAGCAAGCTTGCCTGTGTCGTACCGACCCGCGTTAGGTCGGGTTGGACTGTGGTTTGAGTTGGAATTGGTTTGGCCGCCCCAACCAAATCATAGTTGCGCGCCCGGTACGTACACTCAAGATAAGGGGCCCATAAGTAAGATAAGTTAAGAATGAATATGATGGCATAATAAGAGCATAATTGGTTCATGCATATATTATGCGATGTTATGAAATGATATGTATGTTATGATAAGTTCAATATGTTATACATGAGTTAAGTATGATACGTGTGCTATGAGAAGTTATGTATGATGAATTATGTTTATTGTCGCGGATATGTATATGTTGTACTTGCTGAGCGAAAGCTCACGTGACTTACGTCTATGCTGTAGGTAAGCAACCTACAAGCAACTGATGGTGCAAGGTCGCAAGCGGGGCAGGGCATACAGTGAAATGTGGGGATTATAACCGCTTCGCGTTTTGATTTTTTTTATGTAAATTATTTCGTATACAAACATCCTTATATATGTTTATGCGTTTCAAGTATCCGCACTGTATAAAAAAAAAAAAAAAAAATTCCGCTGCTTACGTTACGTCAAATAAATAAGTATGCATGTATGTATGTATGTATGATAACGGCCTGTGCTAGGCGGGTCATTACAGAAAATTCCTTGGATGACACCTAGCTAGATATGGCCGGCCATTTTGGAGGGTATTTGTGCAAATATTATTGTTCCGAGGGCATATAAGCAAATTTTGGATTAAAAATAAATCTAAAAATTAAATCAATTTTCAGCTATAAATAGCAATGGGAGGGGGCGGTTTTCAGCTTCAAAAAAGTTGGAAAACTCACCTAAACTATGCCCAAATTCTCTCTCAAAATCCGAAACCCAAAGATAGGCTAGAACAAAGAAAAAAAAAAGTTTGAAAACCTTAGGAAATAGGTGTAGGAATGTTCGGATTTTTGCAAGCCAAGGTTGGAAAAAAATTTGGTACCCATTGGAGAGGGAGAGGCCGGCTGTGATAGTGCTAGGAAGAAGGAAAATTTTCGGTGGCCATTAGAGGGTGAGTGGCCGGTTGTTCTAGGAACCAAGGGGGAGAGATTTTCGGACCCCAAACCCTAACCATTTTTAGGGTTAAGCAAGGTAATTCTTCCATAGCCCTAATCTATTTCAATTGAGCTTCAATTTGAAATTTAGGTGTATTTCAAGTTGAGATTGTAAGAGCTTAGGCTCAATTTATTTTATGACCCTAGTTTAAGATTTTATGGTTGTGTTTGATTAGGTTTAGGGTGGTTGATTATGAGCTTTAACTTGATTATTATGCTTATGCTTGATTGATCAATAGGATTGCATGCTAGATGTTTGATAAATTGTATGTCCCCCAAATATGTGCAAGAATGATGTAGAATGGTATGTTAGGGTGCTAGAATATAAGCATGGATGGAATGGAATGGTTTGATGAATTTAGAACCATGCAAACCCTTGGTGATGCAGTTTCGGTTTTGGTTTGCATGGACGTGATAGAATCACTTGAAGGTTGGTTTGGAACGTTAGAAACGCTTGCATGTGTGATATTAGGCTCCCGCTCTGGTCGGTTGAGGTAGTGTTCACGAATTAGGACGTAAAACGAATTTAAGAACATAAACTGCCAGTTCGGGTACAAACTGGCCAGTTTTCTGAAAAAGGAAATTTTGAGGCCTTTAAAGGCCGAATTTGAGAAAACGTAAAACACGAAAGTTGTAGAGAATGATTTTTCCTAGGGAGCAACGTGGACAGTTTTCCGAGCCTGGCAGTGCCCAGGATTCATGCACGGTCAGGTAAGTTCAACAAATAATTAGGGCATGATAAAGTCCGAACTGGGTTTTTCTCAAAACACGAAAGTTTTAGGGTTTCTCAAGATCTGGAACTTTCGTGAAGAAAACTTTTTCAGATTTAAATAAAAAATTGGATTTCAAAATCTGTGTAGGAGACAAGAAATTCCTGCACAGGATTGTCTAAAAACAATGCAGAAAAACTGTATTTTCACCAAAACTAATGTTTTGACTGTGAAAACTGTTCCAATGGCAGTTTTCAGCCCTTAACAATTTTTTAAAAAAAAAACCCATTTTAAGAACCATGTATTTTAACAAAGAGGTTTGAAGTAGTTTAGCAAATTTTTCCTAGACAAAGGAAAAAAGGATTTTTTTTAAGCGTAGATAAGCAGCAAGATAGTAAGAGATGGTAACCGGGAATGATATCCGAGTTATTGGGCTTGACCCCCAAAGCCCAAGTTTGACCATATAAAGTTGACTTTGGTTGACCAGGTTTGACCAAGGCTTATTACCTTAAGGGTTACCCAACATAACCCGTCGGGATACCAAAAATAGGATGAGTTAAGATTGAGGGTTATTTGTAATAACCCAAAGGATTATAGACCAAGAATGTTAAAGTTTATGCCCAAGGTTAGGATAAGTAACCTAACCCTACCTGTATGGATATGGGCTTAGCACATGTGGTTACTCAATGTAACCTGATAAGTTATAATCCATGATTAGGCTAGGCTAGAACAATAGGGTTACTTATTGTAACCAAGTAAGATATCTGGCATAGGGGACATACAACTAAGACTATGTATGCATGTTGGTTAAGTCACCACCATTTTTCGGTAATAGACCCTTACCTATGTCCTTTATTCAAGCAGGAAGTAGCCTGCAGCTGTATCCGGACGTGGAGCAGCATATCACCAGACATAATAGTCGAGGTAAGTACAACTCCGCCTACAGCATAGGCTTTTGTTGTATACTTGCCCAAGTATGAATGATATAGATGGGATGTGATTGTATGTTAGATATGTATGATATTAGGTCAATGTTTATGTGATGTGATGCAATGACGTTATGTGCTATGATTTTAGTATGACATGATGTATGATATGTCTATGATGCATTAGGTTATGTTATGAAGCATGACATGATTATATCTCATGAAGGTGTGACATCACGAAGCATGCTCACAAATTCTAAATAAGAGATAACAAAAAGACAAGTATGATGGCAAGCAAGTTGCCTGTTGTAATACCCAGAATTTCGATGAACCTATGATTTCCTTTTAGACAAGGAAAATCCCAAGTCTTAGTCTTGTATATCGATATGAAACTCACGATCTGAGTTAAATATCAGTATATGTTTGAGTTCTCGTTTAATTAGCTATGAGACTCAATAAGCAGTTTGCTTAGTCATGTATCTGACCTTTGAGCAAAAAGGGAAGAAAAAAATTCTATGATTTCATGTTGGTCAAAGTTTGACCGAAAAAGTCAAAGTTGACCGAAAAGTCAAAAGGTTGACCAGGAAGGTCAATTAGATGAAGGTGCTAAGATACGGCAAAGCAGTATGGGATTATACTGCGGTAAACCTTCATTACGGTCAATTTAGCAAGCATAAGCTGTGAGACCACCCTAGAAAATCAAGCACACCAAGTATGGTATTAAGGGCAAGAAAGGTGCCAAGAAATAAGAAAAATTTTATTCAGTTCATTTTTACACAGATAAATTTTGGACTGTAGTACAGTGTAAAATACTGTTATTAGTTAATAACAGTATTGGAAATATCTGTGTTAGTATAAAAATTGACTGCATATTAAGTAACAAGCCAAACAATGCCTTATGATGTCATCACCTTATCTTGGATTTATGACATCATTATTGATTAAAGAAAAGTGGGAAAAATATTTGGATGCCACCTAGCATCAAATGGCCGGCCACATTTAGGGGCTAAAATGCAAATATTTTTACATTTAGGGGCCAAAGTGTAATTTTAAGAAATTACCTTGATGATGTAAGCAAGGTGACATAAGCATGATGATGTAAGCAAACTTGGTCTCCAAGCTTTTCCTAATGCCCGGCCACCTATGAGGACTAATGAACAAATATTTTGTCCTTTAGGGACTAAAATGCAAATTTAAGAAAAGATGATGTCATCAAGGTGATGTAAGCATGATGATGTCATCAAGGTGAGGTAAGCAAATTTGGGCTCCAAGCAATCCATAATGGCCGGCCACCTCATAGGGGTATTTGTGCAAATTTTTGTGCAAATATTCTTGTTCCAAGGGTATTTAAGCAAATTTTGGATTAAAAATAAATCAAAAATTTAATTAATTTTCAGCTATATATAGGGCATGAGGGGGGCGGTTTTTGGCAGCAAAAATTGTAATAACTAGAATTTCACAATGTCACAATTTCTTGTATAGAAATTTAAACTGTACCATGAAGGTAATTATGAAAAGCCCGGTTTAGGGTTTTTATTCAGAATTATGAGTCCTTATGCTTTTATAAGACTCAAAAATGATTGCTTAGTTGAGCATACGACCTTTTGAGGAAAAAGGTATAAAAACGCTATGATTTTTACGAAAGTCAAAGTTTGACCCGAGAGTCAAAGTTTGACCAGAAAGTCAAAGTTTGACCAAAACCGTCAAAGTAAACCAAGAGAGTCCACGTTGTCAGAATAGGCAACATTGACCTAAGAAAGTCAAAGATTGGCTAGAAAGATCAATTCTTTGACGATATCGAAAAATGGTAAGCGGTATAGGAAGTATACTGCGGAAAACCAAATTTTTCAGATAAAATGGTTTAAGTTAGATTCAAAACCACCATAGAAAAATCAAGCACACTAAGTAGGAGATTAAAGGCCAAAAGGCTCGAAACGAAAAGAGAACTTTTCGTATAGTCCATTATTCGACAGATAAATTTTGGACTGCATTTTATTAATCGGTACTGTAAATCAAAGACCACAGTATCAATTATATCTGTTTAGCATTAAAAGATACTGTTTATTCATGAATTAGGCCAAATAAGGCCTTAATGGTGATGTCACATTACTTTTGGATTATGACATCATTATATGGATTTAGTGAAAAATTGGAAAGAATTAGGATGGTTCTAGAACAACCATGGCCGGCCACCTCACCCCCTTATGTGCAATTGGTGAACTTTGAAGGACTATTTTGCAATTTTAAAAAGTTCAAAATTGCCTATAAATAGGAGTGCTTCCTATTCACAAAAATTGAAAATCTAAGCAAACTTTGGCCAATTTTCTGCCCAAAAATCCGAACCTTAGGGAGCTGCCAAAGAGAAAGAAAAACTTTGGAAAACCAAGGAATAATCTTAGGAGGTTAGGTTTCACTAGGAATCAAGCCAAAGAGCTGAAAAATTTTGGGACCAAGATTGGCCATGTGGCCGGTTGTGTGGCAGCTGCAGGGGGAAGAGAAATTGAAGGGGAAACCAAGAAGGGAGGTGGCTGAGTTGTGGTGTGAAGTGACCGGAGCATTGGTAGGAGTCCTCCCTAGGTGGCTGGAAAATTTCAGGCTCATTGGAGGAGCTAAGGGCCGGCTGCACCAAGGGGAAAGGAAGAGAGAAATTGAGCCAAACCAAACCCACATTGGACTAAGCAAGGTAAAAATTTCTCTTGGCCCTTAAATCTCTTAATTCAAGTTCTAGATTAGAGATTTAAATGTATTACAAGCTAATTTGTAATGAGCCTAAGCTCAATTTAAATTCTGCTCTAGGTCAGAATTTTTGTTAGTGCATGTGTGCTTGATTAGTTAGGGTGGTTGATTTAGTGTTTTAAGTTGTGTTTTGTTTCATGCTTAATTGTGCAATTATATGTGCTTATGAGTATGATTGTATGCTAGATTAATTAAGGGTTGTTGTTTCCCCAAATCTGCCCAACAACATTTAAATGGCATGTTAGGGTGTTAGATGGAAATGTGTATGCTATGTTGGTAGAAAGCTAGAAATAAGCAAAACCCTAACCCTTAAATGGCCGTTTGATTGTTGACTTGCATAGACGGGTTTGAGCTTCATGTGAGTCAAAATGGGACATTAGAAAAGCGTTGTATGTTGATTCTAGGCTCCGCTGAGTTCGGTTGAGGTAGTGTGCACGAATTAGGACGAGAAACAAGAAACGAACAAAAACTGCCAATTCGGGTTAGATCTGCCCAGTTTTCTGGAAACCGAAATTTGAGGCCCTTAGAGGCTGATTTTGGAAAAACGTAAAACATGAAAGTTGTAGAGTAGGATTTTTCCTAGTGGGAACTTAGACAGTTTTCAAAAATAATGCTCCAAAGGCCTTCGTTTTTGTGAAAACCCGAGCCTGACCGTGCCCAGACCCTATGCACGGCCAGGTGAGTTTAACAGGTTAAAGGAGTGGTTAGAGACCGATTTGGGTCTCGAGTTCAAAACAAAAGTTTTAGGATTTCGAATGCTTTAAAACTTTCATGAAGAAAACTTTTTCAAATTCGGCTTTGATTTTTAAATAGAAAATTGGATTTCAAAACTGTGCAGTGAACAAGAAATTCCTGCACAGGGATGTCTAAAACAGTCAGGAAAAGGGCATTTCTGCACATCCACTGACTAATTCTCAGTGAGAAACTGTTCCAAAGCAGTTTATGTTTTGAATGATTTTTACAAAGACCCACTCATCAGATTCTGAGTTTTAATAAAATGATCTTAAAACTCTAAGTTTTTCCGAAATAAAGAAATAACTTAAATCGAGTTAAATGAACCATAACCGGGAAAGGTACCGCGTTATTGGTTTGGGCCCTAAGCCCAAGGGTTATCCAACGTAACCCAATATAATAGTGAAAATGACTAGTTGGGCCTAAAAACTCGGATTATCTGAAATAATCCTTTGAGTTGTATTTTAGAAGGCGTAGGCCCAAGATTTAAGAATAGTAGTCCAACGCTACTTAGAAAGGCTGTTTAGCCAAGGTTACCCTGTGTGACCAATCAAGTACACTTTAAGTGTAGTAAACCCTAATCTCTAGGGCTAACCGTGATACTGAGAAAGTATCCGGCCTTGTTTAAGAAGGGGGAACATATAACTACAACTAGGTATGAATGTTGATTTGATTATCAACATTCTGTAAGAACATAATTCTTACTCTATGTCCTCTGATATAGCAGGGAATAGCCTGCTGAGGCATCCTGAAGTGGATCAACAAGTCTCAGGACATAGTACTCAAGGTAAGTACAACTCCGCCTACAGCATAGGCTTTTGTTGTATACTTGCCAAGTATGTTTGCTGTATGCGATGCTGTGTTTATTATATGACTATGTTAGTTCATTAGCATGAGAAAAAGATATAATGTCAAGATATGAGTATGATTTTGAATAGTGACATCATGAAGCATGTTCACTAAAAAGAACAAGTATGAGTTCATGAAAAGTAAGTATGATGGCAAGCAAGCTTGCCTGTGTCGTACCGACCCGCGTTAGGTCGGGTTGGACTGTGGTTTGAGTTGGAATTGGTTTGGCCGCCCCAACCAAATCATAGTTGCGCGCCCGGTACGTACACTTATGATAAGGGGCCCATAAGTAAGATAAGTTAAGAATGAATACGATGGCATAATAAGAGCATAATTGGTTCATGCATATATTATGCGATGATGTGACATAATATTATGTTATGTATGAGTTAAGCATGATATGTATGATATGAGAAGTTATGTATGATGGGTTATGTTTAATTGTTGCGGATATATATGTTGTACTTGCTGAGCGAAAGCTCACGTGACTTACGTCTATGCTGTAGGTAAGCAACCTACCAGCAACTGATGGTGCAAGGTGGCGAGCGGGGCAGAGCAAGCTGTGAAATGTGGGGATTTAACCGCTTCGCGTTTTGATCTTTTTATGTAAATTATTTGTATGCAAACATCGTTATATTTGCAAGTATCCGCACTGTATAAAAAAAAAAAAAAAATTCCGCTGCTTACGCCAAATAAATAAGTACGCATGTATGTATGTATGTATGGTAACGGCCTGTGCTAGGCGGGTCGTTACAGAGTTGGTATCAGAGCGGTTCCCTGCTACCCAATTTCACAGTATGCCTGCCGTCGCTGCCATCATTGTAAGTAATTTTATTTTATGATAAATAATTATTACGTGATTATGTTATGATAGATACGATATTATGGATCCCGCTGGAGCGGATGGGGATCGACGTGCTGTTACGTCTTTCCATGAGGCGCACCCGATGATTTTTGACGGGACGAGACGGACGGTGTCGTTAGTTGCTTGGCTATACGACATGGAGTTGATCTTCCGACTATGTCATATAGAGGAGCGACTCCAGGTTCGTTAGCCAGTCGGTGTCTGGCAGTAGACGCACGGTTATGGTGGATGACGATAGGAGAGAGATCGATGCCGAGTCGCACTTGGCTGCATTTCCGTGCATTGTTAGTCGCACGTTTGGACCGCTACGGACGAGGGTGCCGGTGCTCCTCATCGCGATCCTGCGATGTATCGGGATATGTATCATGCCCGATACCTTAGTTTTTCAGCAGTGTGGCACGCCTACCCGCAGGAGCCCATGAGCCATTACTGCAGGCGGTTTCAGGAGGAGCTGTTGCCTTTCGTCCCCCGGGACTGGCTAACCCGGGATGATATCCCTACAGACTTTCCGGGACGGATTGCCTCCGCAGATCCGGCAGTACGTTCCCATGCCGTTGCCTGAGACGACGGTGGGAACATGATAGAGGATATTATGGGGGCCGAGGCCGTGGTACGGCTATGCAGGCCGCTGGGGTCGCAGAGGGCCATCAGGCACCGGTCGACGACGCTGGGATGGGAGAGCCATTTTTCGGGCCTGGTCCAGTCTTTCCTGAGGACCCATTCCAGCCGAGCCAGTACAGGCGGTGCCGCCCCAGGACGCCGAGGCTGACGAGGTCGGGGATGATTTCGACCCCGATGATATTATAGTTGTTCCGGAGGATCAGCCGGAAGACCCTCCTATCATCGATATTTCTAGCGATGAGGAGGAGGATATGGAGCCGGAGCCAGAGCATGAGGACTGGTTCGCGGATGAGGAGGAGGATTGGAGCGGAGCCAGAGCAGAGGACTGGTTCGCGGACGATGAGGAGGATATGGAGCCCGGCCAGAGTTTGAGCCTGAGGATTGGCAGGAGGAGGATTTTGATGAGGACCCTGAGGAGTTTCCATTGCACGATGGAGATGAGATGCAGACTCCGACGCGCCCTCAGTGGTTACGGACGAGGATATAGATTAGGCTAACTCTGTATATATTTTATTTTACGACTGATATGTACTAGCTTATATTTTTGGATGATAGGCTTGTACTGATGTATGATGGGAAAGTGTTAGACACTTCCATCCGAAATTTTGGCCCTATATGTACAGAAATCGTATCAAATGTAATTACAAATTGTGAATATAATGTACTTTTTGTAAGAATACAAAAAGAAAGTTCAGTATGAAATATTATGATATGATGATGAAAGGCATGTTACGAGTTGTTATGTGCCATGATACGATGATAAAGTTATGATATGAAGAATTATGTTATGTATGACGATAAATGTATGAAAGAAGGGATATTTCGGTATGATAATATCTTTTCTTATGTTTTAATAGGATCGAGAAAATGGTTCGTCCACGACGAGCAGTGCCTGAAAATCCGCCGAGCCGGATCTCGCAACCATTGTTGCAAATTTGCAACGGCAGCTGCTGGAACAGCACAAGAGACAAATAGACTGCGAGAACATTAATTCAGATGAACCAGAGACCTCGGCTGATGAGGTTCCTCTTCAGCAGAACAGGGTGCCTCCGGTACCAGAAGTCCAACCGGAAGTACAACAAGAGATCCACGGAATGTTGAGATTCCGGTAGCACCTGCAGGAGTTCCAGTAAACTTACCGCCAGTACGGGAAGATTTACTGTATGAGAGATTCAGGAGGATGAAGGCACCTGAATTTGAGGGAGTAATGGATCCGATAGCTGCGGATAATTGGTTGATTGATGTCCAAGTCATCCTGACTTCATGAGGCTATCGGAGCAGGAAAAGGTTCTCTGTGCTTCCTTCGCCTCAAGAAAGACGCCAGACACTGGTGGATGACTGTTCAGATGCGGCGAGATGTTACCGCCATGGGCTGGCAAGATTTTGTGACAGAATTCCGCACCATGTACTACAATAGGGAAATTCTGGCAGCCCAGCAAGATGAGTTCGCCAGTTTGAAACAGGGATCAATGACAGTAATGGAGGCTGTCAAGAAGTTTGAACAGTTGGCCCGGTTGTGTCCGGAACTGGTTCCCAACGAAACAGAAAAAGTTAGAAGAATGATGAAGATGTTCCGGACAGATATCGCCAAGCAAGTTAGCGCTGGCAGTAGCCCACCTACCCTGGTATCCGACTGCGTGAGTCGTGCGATAAGGCCGAATACTGGATTAACCAGGATAAAGAAGCAAGGGCTCAGATCTTCAGGGCAAAAAGGGATGAAAAAGCGTGGAAGCCAACACAGCCCCGTCAGAATTTTGAAACGCCCCGAAAGGACAAGTCAGTAACCCTGCCCAAGGTTCCAAACAGTTTGGGAGGAACAAGAGAAAGGGAAATTTCTCGGGTCAGGGACAACAAAAGAATTACCTCAGAAGAGGAATAATAAGGAAATGAGGGTAATAACACTGACTACCCGGCATGCGCCAAGTGTGGAAGAAACATCCGGGATTTGTAGAATGGGGTCGAATGCCTGTTTCTGTGTGGCAAGGAGGGGCATTATGCAAAGAATTGCCATCTAAACAACCAAGGCCAGAATCCTCCATACCCGAGCCGGAAACGAACAGTCAGTTGCATGCTGTCCAAACTAGGCTTGAAGGACCTCAATCACCCAAGGCAGATTAGAGGCTCCTGAACCTCAAGCCAGGATATATGCTTACACCAGAGGTGATGCTGAAGCTGGACTTCACATGTGGTGACAGGTCAGATTCTATCGCCACTTATGATGCTATCGCCTTGTTTGATTCTGGAGCTACTCACTCATTTGTATCCCTGGAGTTCGCCCAGAAGTTAGGAAGAGGTGTGAATAGTTTAGATCAGCCCTTCAAAACCTCTTGCCGTCCGGAGAGATTTTGTGGTCCAATTCTTGGATACGAAATGCTTCCGTGACTATCTGTGGCCGAGAATTGTTTGTAGATCTCATCGCAATCAAGTTACAGGATTTCGATGTGATCTTAGGAATGGATTTCTTAGGCAAATACGACGCCAGGATCGACTGCCGAAAACGCTGTGTAACATTCAACCATACGGAAAGGAGGAGTTCAATTTCTACGGCAATCCCGGAACTCAGCAACTAAACTGGTTTCAGCAATGAAGGCTTGGAAAATGTTAGCTAATGGCTGCCAAGGATATTTAGCTAACATGGTAAATAAAGATTGTGAAGTGGAGTTGGCACCTGAAGACGTTCCCATTATAAAGGAATATGTGGATATCTTTCCGAAAGACTTACCAGGACTTCCGCCGGATCGTGAGATTTCGTTCGAAATCGAATTGCTACCTGGAGCTGCACCGATATCGAAAGCGCCTTACCGTATGGCACCTGCCGAGCTTAGAGAACTACAAGTGCAGTTACAAGAATTGCTAGACAAGGGATTCATCCGACAAAGCTACTCTCCATGGGGAGCACCAGTATTGTTCGTAAAGAAGAAGGATGGATCACTACGAATGTGTATCGACTACCGTGAGCTTAACAAGATTACGATCAAGAACAAGTATCCCCTTCCGAGGATTGACGATCTTTTCGATCAACTTAGGGGAGCGGTAGTATTCTCGAAAGTCGATCTACGATCAGGCTACCATCAGCTCAGGATCAAGGAGTCAGATATCTCCAAGACGGCTTTTCGAACACGGTATGGGCATTATGAGTTTTTGGTTATGCCATTTGGGCTAACTAATGCCCCAGCCGCATTCATGGACCTCATGAACCGAGTATTCAAAGAGTACCTGGATAAGTTCATCATTGTTTTTATTGACGACATTTTGATTTACTCAAGTCCAAAGAAGAGCATGAGCGTCACCTTAGATTGGTGATGGAGACGCTTAGACGAAACCAGCTGTATGCCAAATTTACAAAATGTGAATTTTGGCTGGAAAAAGTTCACTTTTTGGGTCATGTGGTGACAAAGGAAGGAATTTCAGTAGACCCTGCTAAGATCGAGGCGGTTAGTGCGTGGCCAGCACCCAAGAATGTTACGGAAATAAGGAGTTTCCTTGGATTAGCTGGCTACTACCGACGGTTCGTCGAGGGATTTTCTAAGATCGCTACACCCCTCACCGCTCTTACCCGTAAAGAAAAGAAATTTGAATGGACTCAGAAATGTGAGGAGAATTTTCAAGAGCTCAAAAGGAGATTGACAAGTGCACCGGTGTTGATAATTCCTGATGTTGATGCAGGAAATTTCGTGATCTATAGTGACGCTTCTAAAAATGGTTTAGGAGCCGTCTTGATGCAGAGTGGGAAGGTAGTTGCCTACGCATCCCGACAGCTGAAGATTCACGAAAGGAATTATCCCACGCATGACTTGGAGCTCGCGGCAGTAGTTTTCGCACTTAAGATCTGGAGACACTACTT
Organism: Ficus hispida; assembly: GCA_025413025.1. Classification (NCBI taxonomy): domain Eukaryota; kingdom Viridiplantae; phylum Streptophyta; class Magnoliopsida; order Rosales; family Moraceae; genus Ficus; species Ficus hispida. The sequence continues at coordinate 22,079,056 of CM046362.1, read as the reverse complement.
GTACGGGAACAAGTGTGAATCTACACCGATCACCAGAGCCTCAAGTATATTTTTACTCAGAAGAGCTCAACATGAGCAACGTAGATGGCTGGAACTTGTAAAGGATTATGATTGTGAGATCCTTTACCATCCTGGAAAGGCGAACAAGGTAGCAGATGCCTTAAGCAGGAAGTCCGTAGGCATGCTGATGTCTATTGGAATGTTTCCTAGACCACTACAAAAGGAGATTTCAGAGTTCAACTTGGAATTGATAAGGGAAATTATCTGTTCTGTCCCTCCAGTCCAATCTTCTAGAACCATCAAGTTACATCAAAGAAAAGATTCTTCTTTGCTGAAGCACAACTCTTTGACGAGAAGAACAAGGAGTTTAGAGTCTCCAAAGATGGTACTATTTACTTCAAAGGAAGGATTTGTGTTCCTAACTTTGAATTCTTAAGACCAGATCTTGTCTGAGGCACACAAGACGCCGTATTCAGTACATCCAGGAGCTTCCAAGATGTATAAAGACCTCCGACAGAGTTATTGGTGGCCTAATATGAAGAATGAGGTAGCAGAATATGTATCAAATGCCTAACTTGTCAGAAAGTTAAGGCGAACATCGACATCCAGTGGAGAACTGCAGAAGATAGAGCTTCCTGAATGGAAATGGGAGCAAATTACTATGGATTTCGTAGTAGGGCTACCAGAACTTCAAGTGGGAATGACTCGATTTGGGTTATTGTGGATAGATTAACCAAATCAGCCCACTTTATTGCGATTAAGGTCACCTTCTCAGTAGAGAAATTGGCTGAAATCTACGTATCCCAGATCGTCAGATTTCATGGAGTACCAAAATCGATCATTTCGGACCGTGATGGACGCTTCACTTCTCGATTTTGGACTAGTGTTCACAATCTATGGGGTCAAATTGAAGTTCAGTACGGCATTTCACCCCCAAACTGACGGTCAATCAGAACGAACCATCCAGACACTAGAAGATATGCTAAGGTCATGTGTGCTGGATTTCAAAGGAAACTGGGATCAGAAGCTGCCATTGATCGAATTCTCCTACAACAACAGTTATCATGCTTCGATTGGTATGGCTCCATTTGAAGCATTGTATGGAAGAAAATGCCGATCGCCTATCCACTGGCAGGAAGTGGGCAGAAGCAGCTGCAAACCACAGACTTCATTAAGAAGACCTCTGAGGATATTCAGATGATCAAGCAGAGGCTCGACATAGCTTTTAGCAGACAGAAAAGTTATGCCGATAAACGTAGGAGGCCCTTGGAATTCCAAGTGGGAGATGCGGTGTTCATCAAGATTACTCCTATGAAAGGAGTAATGCGATTTGGTAAAAAGGGAAAGCTTAGTCCGAGGTATACTGGACCATTTGAATTCTTGAACGATTGGAAAGTCGCCTATAAGCTTGCCCTACCGCCTGAGTTAGCTTCGATGCATAATGTTTTCCATGTGTCGATGCTAAAGAAGTATGTGCCAGACCCTTCCCATGTGCTTAGTCAGGAACCAGTGGAGGTTCATACGGACTTAACCTATGAAGAAAAGCCAGTTCGAATTCTGGATCGGGAAGAGAAGGTCTTAAGGAACAAAACCATTCCCATGGTTAAAATATTGTGGCGAAACCACATGGTCGAAGAAGCAACCTGGGAGTTGGAAGATGAGATGAGAAAGAACTACCCTGATTTGTTCTAATTTCGAGGACGAAAATTTTAAGGGGGGTAGATTGTAATAACTAGAATTTCACAATGTCACAATTTCTTGTATAGAAATTTAAACTGTACCATGAAGGTAATTATGAAAAGCCCGGTTTAGGGTTTTTATTCAGAATTATGAGTTCTTATGCTTTTATAAGACTCAAAAATGATTGCTTAGTTGAGCATACGACCTTTTGAGGAAAAAGGTATAAAAACGCTATGATTTTTACGAAAGTCAAAGTTTGACCCGAGAGTCAAAGTTTGACCAGAAAGTCAAAGTTGACCAAAACCGTCAAGTAACCAAGAGATCCATGTTGTCAGAATAGGCAACATTGACCAAGAAAGTCAAAGATTGGCTAGAAAGATCAATTCTTTGACGATATCGAAAAATGGTAAGCGGTATAGGAAGTATACTGCGGAAAACCAAATTTTCAGATAAAATGGTTTAAGTTAGATTCAAAACCACCATAGAAAAATCAAGCACACTAAGTAGGAGATTAAAGGCCAAAAGGCTCGAAACGAAAAGAGAACTTTTCGTATAGTCCATTATTCGACAGATAAATTTTGGACTGCATTTTATTAATCGGTACTGTAAATCAAAGACCACAGTATCAATTATATCTGTTTAGCATTAAAAGATACTGTTTATTCATGAATTAGGCCAAATAAGGCCTTAATGGTGATGTCACATTACTTTTGGATTATGACATCATTATATGGATTTAGTGAAAAATTGGAAAGAATTAGGTGGTTCTAGAACAACCATGGCCGGCCACCTCACCCCCTTTTGTGCAATTGGCTAACTTTGAAGGACTATTTTGCAATTTTAAAAGTTCAAAATTGCCTATAAATAGGAGTGCTTCCTATTCACAAAAATTGGAAAATCTAAGCAAACTTTGGCCAATTTTCTGCCCAAAAATCCGAACCTTAGGGAGCTGCCAAAGAGAAAGAAAAACTTGGAAAATCAAGGAATATCTTAGGAGTGTTAGGCATTCACTAGGAAGCAAGCCAAGAAGCTAGAAAAATTTTGGAACCAAGATTGGCCATTGCTGGCCGTTTGTGGCAGCAGCAGGGGGAAGAGAAATTGAAGGGAAACCAAGAAGGGAGGTGGCTGAGTTGTGGTGTAAGTGACCGGAGCATTGGTAGGAGTCCTCCCTAGGTGGCTGGAAAATTTCAGGCTCATTGGAGGAGCTAAGGGCCGGCTGCACCAAGGGGAAAGGAAGAGAGAAATTGAGCCAAGCAAACCCACATTGGACTAGCAAGGTAAAAATTTCTCTTGGCCCTTAAATCTCTTAATTCAAGTTCTAGATTAGAGATTTAAATGTATTACAAGCTAATTTGTAATGAGCCTAAGCTCAATTTAAATTCTGCTCTAGGTCAGAATTTTGTTAGTGCATGTGTGCTTGATTAGTTAGGGTGGTTGATTTAGTGTTTTAAGTTGTGTTTTGTTTCATGCTTAATTGTGCAATTATATGTGCTTATGAGTATGATGTATGCTAGATTAATTAAGGGTTGTATGTTTCCCCAAATCTGCCCAACAACATTTAAATGGCATGTTAGGGTGTTAGATGGAAATGTGTATGCTATGTTGGTAGAAAGCTAGAAATAAGCAAAACCCTAACCCTTAAAATGGCGTTTGATTGTTGACTTGCATGGACGGGTTTGAGCTTCATGTGAGTCAAAATGGGACGTTAGAAAAGCGTTGTATGTTGATTCTAGGCTCCCGCTGAGTTCGGTTGAGGTAGTGTGCACGAATTAGGACGAGAAACCAAGAAACGAACAAAAACTGCCAATTCGGGTTAGATCTGCCAGTTTTCTGGAAACCGAAATTTGAGGCCCTTAGAGGCTGATTTTGGAAAAACGTAAAACATGAAAGTTGTAGAGTAGGATTTTTCCTAGTGGCAACATGGACAGTTTTCAAAAATAAGGCTCCAAAGGCCTTCGTTTTTGTGAAAACCCGAGCCTGACCGTGCCCAGACCCTATGCACGGCCAGGTGAGTTTAACAGGTTAAAGGAGTGGGTTAGAGACCGATTTGGGTCTCGAGTTCAAAACGAAAGTTTTAGGATTTCGAATGCTTTAAAACTTTCATGAAGAAAACTTTTTCAAATTCGGCTTTGATTTTTAAATAGAAATTGGATTTCAAAACTGTGCAGTGAACAAGAAATTCCTGCACAGGGATGTCTAAAACAGTCAGGAAAAGGGCATTTCTGCACATCCACTGACTAATTCTCAGTGAGAAACTGTTCCAAAGGCAGTTTATGTTTTGAATGATTTTTACAAAGACCCACTCATCAGATTCTGAGTTTTAATAAAATGATCTTAAAACTCTAAGTTTTCCGAAATAAAGAAAGAACTTAAATCGAGTTAAATGAACCATAACCGGGAAAGGTACCGGGTTATTGGTTTGGGCCTAAGCCAAGGGTTATCCAACGTAACCCAATATAATAGTGAAAATGACTAGTTGGGCCTAAAAACTCGGATTATCTGAAATAATCCTTTGAGTTGTATTTTAGAAGGCGTAGGCCAAGATTTAAGAATAGTAGTCCAACGCTACTTAGAAAGGCTGTTTAGCCAAGGTTACCTGTGTGACCAATCAAGTACACTTTAAGTGTAGTAAACCCTAATTCTAGGGCTAACCGTGATACTGAGAAAGTATCCGGCCTTGTTTAAGAAGGGGGAACATATAACTACAACTAGGTATGAATGTTGATTTGATTATCAACATTCTGTAAGAACATAATTCTTACTCTATGTCTCTGATATAGCAGGGAAATAGCCTGCTGAGGCATCCTGAAGTGGATAACAAGTCTCAGGACATAGTATCAAGGTAAGTAAACTCCGCTACAGCATAGGCTTTTGTTGTATACTTGCCAAGTATGTTTGCTGTATTGCGATGCTGTTTTATATATGACTATGTTAGTCATTAGCATGAGAAAAAGATATAATGTCAAGATATGAGTATGATTTGTGAATAGTGACATCACGAAGCATGTTCACTAAAAAGAACAAGTATGAGTTCATGAAAAGTAAGTATGATGGCAAGCAAGCTTGCCTGTGTCGTACCGACCCGCGTTAGGTCGGGTTGGACTGTGGTTTGAGTTGGAATTGGTTTGGCCGCCCCAACCAAATCATAGTTGCGCGCCCGGTACGTACACTTATGATAAGGGGCCCATAAGTAAGATAAGTTAAGAATGAATACGATGGCATAATAAGAGCATAATTGGTTCATGCATATATTATGCGATGATGTGACATAATATTTATGTTATGTATGAGTTAAGCATGATATGTATGATATGAGAAGTTATGTATGAGTTAAGCTGATATGTATGATATGAGAAGTTATGTAT
>CM046362.1:21875464-22073911 GCA_025413025.1 Ficus hispida | reverse complement strand
GTTTGACCAAAACCGTCAAAGTAAACCAAGAGAGTCCACGTTGTCAGAATAGGCACATTGACTAAGAAGTCAAAGATTGGCTAGAAAATCAATTCTTTGACGATATCGAAAAATGGTAAGCGGTATAGGAAGTATACTGCGGAAAACCAAATTTTTCAGATAAAATGGTTTAAGTTAGATTCAAAACCACCATAGAAAAATCAAGCACACTAAGTAGGAGATTAAAGGCCAAAAGGCTCGAAACGAAAAGAGAACTTTTCGTATAGTCCATTATTCGACAGATAAATTTTGGACTGCATTTTATTAATCGGTACTGTAAATCAAAGACCACAGTATCAATTATATCTGTTTAGCATTAAAAGATACTGTTTATTCATGAATTAGGCCAAATAAGGCCTTAATGGTGATGTCACATTACTTTTGGATTATGACATCATTATATGGATTTAGTGAAAAATTGGAAAGAATTAGGATGGTTCTAGAACACCATGGCCGGCCACCTCACCCCCCTTATGTGCAATTTGGTGAACTTTGAAGGACTATTTTGCAATTTTAAAAAGTTCAAAATTGCCTATAAATAGGAGTGCTTCCTATTCACAAAAATTTGAAAATCTAAGCAAACTTTGGCCAATTTTCTGCCCAAAAATCCGAACCTTAGGGAGCTGCCAAAGAGAAAGAAAAACTTTGGAAAACCAAGGAACTAATCTTAGGAGGTTAGGTTTGCACTAGGAATCAAGCCAAAGAGCTGAAATAATTTTTGGGACCAAGATTGGCCATAGTGGCCGGTTGTGTGGCAGCTGCTAGGGGGAAGAGAAATTGAAGGGGAAACCAAGAAGGGAGGTGGCTGAGTTGTGGTGTGAAGTGACCGGAGCATTGGTAGGAGTCCTCCCTAGGTGGCTGGAAAATTTCAGGCTCATTGGAGGAGCTAAGGGCCGGCTGCACCAAGGGGAAAGGAAGAGAGAAATTGAGCCAAACCAAACCCACATTGGACTAAGCAAGGTAAAAATTTCTCTTGGCCCTTAAATCTCTTAATTCAAGTTCTAGATTAGAGATTTAAATGTATTACAAGCTAATTTGTAATGAGCCTAAGCTCAATTTAAATTCTGCTCTAGGTCAGAATTTTTGTTAGTGCATGTGTGCTTGATTAGTTAGGGTGGTTGATTTAGTGTTTTAAGTTGTGTTTTGTTTCATGCTTAATTGTGCAATTATATGTGCTTATGAGTATGATTGTATGCTAGATTAATTAAGGGTTGTCTGTTTCCCCAAATCTGCCCAACAACATTTAAATGGCATGTTAGGGTGTTAGATGGAAATGTGTATGCTATGTTGGTAGAAAGCTAGAAATAAGCAAAACCCTAACCCTTAAAATGGCCGTTTGATTGTTGACTTGCATAGACGGGTTTGAGCTTCATGTGAGTCAAAATGGGACATTAGAAAAGCGTTGTATGTTGATTCTAGGCTTCCGCTGAGTTCGGTTGAGGTAGTGTGCACGAATTAGGACGAGAAACTAAGAAACGAACAAAAACTGCCAATTCGGGTTAGATCTGCCCAGTTTTCTGGAAACCGAAATTTGAGGCCCTTAGAGGCTGATTTTGGAAAAACGTAAAACATGAAAGTTGTAGAGTAGGATTTTTCCTAGTGGGTAACTTAGACAGTTTTCAAAAATAATGCTCCAAAGGCCTTCGTTTTTGTGAAAACCCGAGCCTGACCGTGCCCAGACCCTATGCACGGCCAGGTGAGTTTAACAGGTTAAAGGAGTAGGTTAGAGACCGATTTGGGTCTCGAGTTCAAAACAAAAGTTTTAGGATTTCGAATGCTTTAAAACTTTCATGAAGAAAACTTTTTCAAATTCGGCTTTGATTTTTAAATAGAAAATTGGATTTCAAAACTGTGCAGTGAACAAGAAATTCCTGCACAGGGATGTCTAAAACAGTACAGGAAAAGGGCATTTCTGCACATCCACTGACTAATTCTCAGTGAGAAACTGTTCCAAATGCAGTTTATGTTTTGAATGATTTTTACAAAGACCCACTCATCAGATTCTGAGTTTTAATAAAATGATCTTAAAACTCTAAGTTTTTCCGAAATAAAGAAATAACTTAAATCGAGTTAAATGAACCATAACCGGGAAAGGTACCGCGTTATTGGTTTGGGCCCTAAGCCCAAGGGTTATCCAACGTAACCCAATATAATAGTGAAAATGACTAGTTGGGCCTAAAAAACTCGGATTATCTGAAATAATCCTTTGAGTTGTATTTTAGAAGGCGTAGGCCCAAGATTTAAGAATAGTAGTCCAACACTACTTAGAAAGGCTGTTTAGCCAAGGTTACCCTGTGTGACCAATCAAGTACACTTTAAGTGTAGTAAACCCTAATCTCTAGGGCTAACCGTGATACTGAGAAAGTATCCGGCCTTGTTTAAGAAGGGGAACATATAACTACAACTAGGTATGAATGTTGATTTGATTATCAACATTCTGTAAGAACATAATTCTTACTCTATGTCCTCTGATATAGCAGGGAATAGCCTGCTGAGGCATCCTGAAGTGGATCAACAAGTCTCAGGACATAGTACTCAAGGTAAGTACAACTCCGCCTACAGCATAGGCTTTTGTTGTATACTTGCCAAGTATGTTTGCTGTATGCGATGCTGTGTTTATTATATGACTATGTTAGTTCATTAGCATGAGAAAAAGATATAATGTCAAGATATGAGTATGATTTGTGAATAGTGACATCATGAAGCATGTTCACTAAAAAGAACAAGTATGAGTTCATGAAAAGTAAGTATGATGGCAAGCAAGCTTGCCTGTGTCGTACCGACCCGCGTTAGGTCGGGTTGGACTGTGGTTTGAGTTGGAATTGGTTTGGCCGCCCCAACCAAATCATAGTTGCGCGCCCGGTACGTACACTTATGATAAGGGGCCCATAAGTAAGATAAGTTAAGAATGAATACGATGGCATAATAAGAGCATAATTGGTTCATGCATATATTATGCGATGATGTGACATAATATTTATGTTATGTATGAGTTAAGCATGATATGTATGATATGAGAAGTTATGTATGATGGGTTATGTTTAATTGTTGCGGATATATATGTTGTACTTGCTGAGCAAAGCTCACGTGACTTACGTCTATGCTGTAGGTAAGCAACCTACCAGCAACTGATGGTGCAAGGTGGCGAGCGGGGCAGAGCAAGCTGTGAAATGTGGGGATTTTAACCGCTTCGCGTTTTGATCTTTTTATGTAAATTAAATTGTATGCAAACATCGTTATATATTGCAAGTATCCGCACTGTAAAAAAAAAAAAAAAAAAAAAAAAAAAAAAAAAAAAAAGAAGTTCCGCTGCTTACGTCAAATAAATAAGTACGCCTGTATGTATGTATGTATGGTAACGGCCTGTGTTAGGCGGGTCGTTACAGAGTTGGTATCAGAGCGGTTCCCTGCTACCCAATTTCACAGTATGCCTGCAATATATAACGATGTATATTGCAGGCATACATTGCAATATATAACGATGTATACATACATGGTAACAATATAACGATGTATATTGTTACCATGTATGTATGTATGGTAACAGTCGCTGCCATCATTGTAAGTAATTTTATTTTTATGAATAAATAATTATTACGTGATTATGTTATGATAGATACGATATTATGGATCCCGCTGGAGCGGATGGGGATCGACCTGCTGTTACGTCTTTCCATGAGGCGCACCCGATGATTTTTGACGGGACGAGACGGACGGTGTCGTTAGTTGCTTGGCTATACGACATGGAGTTGATCTTCCGACTATGCCATATAGAGGAGCGACTCCAGGTTTCGTTAGCCAATCGGTGTCTGGCAGTAGACGCACGGTTATGGTGGATGACGATAGGAGAGAGATCGATGCCGAGTCGCACTTGGCTGCATTTCCGTGCATTGTTAGTCGCACGTTTCGGACCGCTACCGGACGAGGGTGCCGGTGCTCCTCATCGCGATCCTGCGATGTATCGGGATATGTATCATGCCCGATACCTTAGTTTTTCAGCAGTGTGGCACGCCTACCCGCAGGAGCCCATGAGCCATTACTGCAGGCGGTTTCAGGAGGAGCTGTTGCCTTTCGTCCCCCGGGACCTGGCTAACCCGGGGATGATATCCCTACAGACTTTCCGGGACGGATTGCCTCCGCAGATCCGGCAGTACGTTCCCATGCCGTTGCCTGAGACGACGGTGAGGAACATGATAGAGGATATTATGGGGGCCGAGGCCGTGGTACTGGCTATGCAGGCCGCTGGGGTCGCAGAGGGCCATCAGGCACCGGTCGACGACGCTGGGATGGGAGAGCCATTTTTCGGGCCTGGTCCAGTCTTTCCTGAGGACCCAATTCCAGCCGAGCCAGTACAGGCGGTGCCGCCCCAGGACGCCGAGGCTGACGAGGTCGGGGATGATTTCGACCCCGATGATATTATAGTTGTTCCGGAGGATCAGCCGGAAGACCCTCCTATCATCGATATTTCTAGCGATGAGGAGGAGGATATGGAGCCGGAGCCAGAGCATGAGGACTGGTTCGCGGATGAGGAGGAGGATATGGAGCCGGAGCCAGAGCATGAGGACTGGTTCGCGGACGATGAGGAGGATATGGAGCCCAGGCCAGAGTTTGAGCCTGAGGATTGGCAGGAGGAGGATTTTGATGAGGACCCTGAGGAGTTTCCATTGCACGATGGAGATGATGATGCAGACTCCGACGCGCCCTCAGTGGTTACGGACGAGGATGTAGATTAGGCTAACTCTGTATATATTTTATTTTACGACTGATATGTACTAGCTTATATTTTTGGATGATAGGCTTGTACTGATGTATGATGGGAAAGTGTTAGACACTTCCATCCGAAATTTTGGCCCTATATGTACAGAAATCGTATCAAGATGTAATTACGAAATTGTGAATATAATGTACTTTTTGTAAGAATACAAAAAGAAAGTTCAGTTATGAAATATTATGATATGATGATGAAAGGCATGTTACGAGTTGTTATGTGCCATGATACGATGATAAAGTTATGATATGAAGGATTATGTTATGTATGACGATAAATGTATGAAAGAGGGGATATTTCGGGTATGATAATATCTTTTCTTATGTTTTAATAGGATCGAGAAAATGGTTCGCACACGCCAAGCAGTGCCTGAAAATCCGCCAGAGCCGGTTCTCGCAACCATTGTTGCAAATTTGCAACGGCAGCTGCTGGAACAGCAACAAGAGACAAATAGGCTGCGAGAACAGTTAATTCAGATGAACCAGAGACCTCGGGCTGACGAGGTTCCTCTTCAACAAAATAGGGTGCCTCCGGTACCAGAAGTCCAACCGGAAGTACAACAAGAAGATCTACGGAATGTTGAGATTCCGGTAGCACCTGCAGGAGTTCCAGTAAACTTACCGCCAGTACGGGAAGATTTACTGTATGAGAGATTCAGGAGGATGAAGGCACCTGAATTTGAGGGAGTAATGGATCCGATAGCTGCGGATAATTGGTTAATTGATGTCCAAGTCATCCTGGACTTCATGAGGTTATCGGAGCAGGAAAAGGTTCTCTGTGCTTCCTTCGCTCTCAAGAAAGACGCCAGACACTGGTGGATGACTGTTCAGATGCGGCGAGATGTTACCGCCATGGGCTGGCAAGATTTTGTGACAGAATTCCGCACCATGTACTACAATAGGGAAATTCTGGCAGCCCAGCAAGATGAGTTCGCCAGTTTGAAACAGGGCTCAATGACAGTAATGGAGGCTGTCAAGAAGTTTGAACAGTTGGCCCAGTTGTGTCCGGAACTGGTTCCCAATGAAACAGAAAAAGTTAGAAGAATGATGAAGATGTTCCGAACAGATATCGCCAAGCAAGTTAGCGCTGGCAGTAGCCCACCTACCCTGGTATCCGACTGCGTGAGTCGTGCGATAAGGGCCGAATACTGGATTAACCAGGATAAAGAAGCAAGGGCTCAGATCTTCAGGGCAAAAAGGGATGAAAAAGCCGTGGTGAAGCCAACACAGCCCCGTCAGAATTTTGAAACGCCCCCGAAAGGACAAGTCAGTAACCCTGCCCAAGGTTCCAAACAGTTTGGGAGGAACAAGAGAAAGGGAAATTTCTCGGGTCAGGGACAACAAAAGAATTACCCTCAGAAGAGGAATAATAAAGGAAATGAGGGTAATAACACTGACTACCCGGCATGCGCCAAGTGTGGGAGAAAACATCCGGGAATCTGTAGAATGGGGTCGAATGCCTGCTATTTGTGTGGCAAGGAGGGGCATTATGCAAAGAATTGCCATCTAAACAACCAAGGCCAGAATCCTCCATACCCGAGCCGGAATACGAACAGTCAGTTGCATGCTGTCCAAGCTAGGCTTGAGGGATCCTCGATCAACCAAGGCAGATTAGAGGCTCCTGAACCTCAAGCCAGGATATATGCTTACACCAGAGGTGATGCTGAGGCTGGAACTTCACATGTGGTGACAGGTCAGATTTCTATCACCACCTATGATGCTATCGCCTTGTTTGATTCTGGAGCTACTCACTCATTTGTATCCCTGGAGTTCGCCCAGAAGTTAGGAAGAGGTGTGAATAGTTTAGATCAGCCCTTCAAAACCTCTTTGCCGTCCGGAGAGATTTTGTGGTCCAATTCTTGGATACGAAATGCTTCCGTGACTATCTGTGGCCGAGAATTGTTTGTAGATCTCATCGCAATCAAGTTACAGGATTTCGATGTGATCTTAGGAATGGATTTCTTAGGCAAATACGACGCCAGGATCGACTGCCGAAAACGCTGTGTAACATTCAAACCATACGGAAAGGAGGAGTTCAATTTCTACGGGCAATCTCGGAATTCAGCAACTAAACTGGTTTTAGCGATGAAGGCTTGGAAAATGTTAGCTAATGGCTGCCAAGGATATTTAGCTAACATGGTAAATAAAGATTGTGAAGTGGAGTTGGCACCTGAAGACGTTCCCATTATAAAGGAATATGTGGATATCTTTCCGAAAGACTTACCAGGACTTTCGCCGGATCGTGAGATTTCGTTCGAAATCGAATTGCTACCTGGAGCTGCACCGATATCGAAAGCGCCTTACCGTATGGCACCTGCCGAGCTTAGAGAACTACAAGTGCAGTTACAAGAATTGCTAGACAAGGGATTCATCCGACAAAGCTACTCTCCATGGGGAGCACCAGTATTGTTCGTAAAGAAGAAGGATGGATCACTACGAATGTGTATCGACTACCGTGAGCTTAACAAGATTACGATCAAGAACAAGTATCCCCTTCCGAGGATTGACGATCTTTTTGATCAACTTAGGGGAGCGGTAGTATTTTCGAAAGTCGATCTACGATCAGGCTACCATCAGCTCAGGATCAAGGAGTCCGATATCTCCAAGACGGCTTTTCGAACACGGTATGGGCATTATGAGTTTTTGGTTATGCCATTTGGGCTAACTAATGCCCCAGCTGCATTCATGGACCTCATGAACCGAGTATTCAAAGAGTACCTGGATAAGTTCGTCATTGTTTTTATTGACGACATTTTGATTTACTCAAGGTCCAAAGAAGAGCATAAGCGTCACCTTAGATTGGTGATGGAGACGCTTAGACGAAACCAGCTGTATGCCAAATTTACAAAATGTGAATTTTGGCTGGAAAAAGTTCACTTTTTGGGTCATGTAGTGACAAAGGAAGGAATTTCAGTAGACCCTGCTAAGATCGAGGCGGTTAGTGCGTGGCCAGCACCCAAGAATGTTACGGAAATAAGGAGTTTCCTTGGATTAGCTGGCTACTACCGACGGTTCGTCGAGGGATTTTCTAAGATCGCTACACCCCTCACCGCTCTTACCCGTAAAGAAAAGAAATTTGAATGGACTCAGAAATGTGAGGAGAATTTTCAAGAGCTCAAAAGGAGATTGACAAGTGCGCCGGTGTTGATAATTCCTGATGTTGATGCAGGAAATTTCGTGATCTATAGTGATGCTTCTAAAAATGGTTTAGGAGCCGTCTTGATGCAGAGTGGGAAGGTAGTTGCCTACGCATCCCGACAGCTGAAGATTCACGAAAGGAATTATCCCACGCATGACTTGGAGCTCGCGGCAGTAGTTTTCGCACTTAAGATCTGGAGACACTACTTGTACGGGAACAAGTATGAGATCTACACCGATCACCAGAGCCTCAAGTATATTTTTACTCAGAAGGAGCTCAACATGAGACAACGTAGATGGCTGGAACTTGTAAAGGATTATGATTGTGAGATCCTTTACCATCTTGGAAAGGCGAACAAGGTAGCAGATGCTTTAAGCAGGAAGTCCGTAGGCATGCTGATATCTATTGGAATGTTTCCTAGACCACTACAAAAGGAGATTTCAGAGTTCAACTTGGAATTGATAACGGGGAAATTATCTGTTCTGTCCCTCCAGTCCAATCTTCTAGAGACTATCAAGTCACATCAAAGGAAAGATTCTTCTTTGCTGAAAGCACAAATCTTTGACGAGAAGAACAAGGAGTTTAGAGTCTCCAAAGATGGTACTATTTACTTCAAAGGAAGGATTTGTGTTCCTAACTTTGAATTCCTTAAGGACCAGATCTTGTCTGAGGCACACAAGACGCTGTATTCAGTACATCCAGGAGCTTCCAAGATGTATAAAGACCTCCGACAGAGTTATTGGTGGCCTAATATGAAAAATGAGGTAGCAGAATTTGTGTCAAAATGCCTAACTTGTCAGAAAGTTAAGGCGGAGCATCGACATCCTGGCGGAGAATTACAGAAAATAGAGCTTCCCGAATGGAAATGGGAGCAAATTACTATGGATTTCATAGTAGGGCTACCTAGAACCTCAAGTGGGAATGACTCGATTTGGGTTATTGTGGATAGATTAACCAAATCAGCCCACTTTATTGCGATTAAGGTCACCTTCTCAGTGGAGAAATTGGCTGAAATCTACGTATCCCAGATCGTCAGATTTCATGGAGTACCAAAATCGATCATTTCGGACCGTGATGGACGCTTCACTTCTCGAGATTGGACTAGTGTTCACAATACTATGGGGTCAAAATTGAAGTTCAGTACGGCATTTCACCCCCAAACTGACGGTCAATCAGAACGAACCATCCAGACACTAGAAGATATGCTAAGGTCATGTGTGCTGGATTTCAAAGGAAACTGGGATCAGAAGCTGCCATTGATCGAATTCTCCTACAACAACAGTTATCATGCTTCGATTGGTATGGCTCCATTTGAAGCATTGTATGGAAGAAAATGCCGATCGCCTATCCACTGGCAGGAAGTGGGGCAGAAGCAGCTGCAAACCACAGACTTCATTAAGAAGACCTCTGAGGATATTCAGATGATCAAGCAGAGGCTCGACATAGCTTTTAGCAGACAGAAAAGTTATGCCGATAAACGTAGGAGGCCCTTGGAATTCCAAGTGGGAGATGCGGTGTTCATCAAGATCACTCCTATGAAGGGAGTGATGCGATTTGGTAAAAAGGGAAAGCTTAGTCCGAGGTATACAGGACCATTTGAGATTCTTGAACGAATTGGAAAGGTCGCCTATAAGCTTGCCCTACCGCCTGAGTTAGCTTCGATGCATAATGTTTTCCATGTGTCGATGCTAAAGAAGTATGTGCCAGACCCTTCCCATGTGCTTAGTCAGGAACCAGTGGAGGTTCATACGGACTTAACCTATGAAGAAAAGCCAGTTCGAATTCTGGATCGGGAAGAGAAGGTCTTAAGGAACAAAACCATTCCCATGGTTAAAATATTGTGGCGAAACCACATGGTCGAAGAAGCAACCTGGGAGTTGGAAGATGAGATGAGAAAGAACTACCCTGATTTGTTCTAATTTTCGAGGAAGAAAATTTTTAAGGGGGGTAGATTGTAATAACTAGAATTTCACAATGTCACAATTTCTTGTATAGAAATTTAAACTGTACCATGAAGGTAATTATGAAAAGCCCGGTTTAGGATTTTTATTTAGAATTATGAGTTCATATGCTTTTATAAGACTCAAAAATGATTGCTTAGTTGAGCATACGACCTTTTGAGGAAAAAGGTATAAAAACGCTATGATTTTTACGAAAGTCAAAGTTTGACCCGAGAGTCAAAGTTTGACCAGAAAGTCAAAGTTTGACCAAAACCGTCAAAGTAAACCAAGAGAATCCACGTTGTCAGAATAGGCAACATTGACCTAAGAAAGTCAAAGATTGGCTAGAAAGATCAATTCTTTGACGATATCGAAAAATGGTAAGCGGTATAGGAAGTATACTGCGGAAAACCAAATTTTTCAGATAAAATGGTTTAAGTTAGATTCAAAACCACCATAGAAAAATCAAGCACACTAAGTAGGAGATTAAAGGCCAAAAGGCTCGAAACGAAAAGAGAACTTTTCGTATAGTCCATTATTCGACAGATAAATTTTGGACTGCATTTTATTAATCGGTACTGTAAATCAAAGACCACAGTATCAATTATATCTGTTTAGCATTAAAAGATACTGTTTATTCATGAATTAGGCCAAATAAGGCCTTAATGGTGATGTCACATTACTTTTGGATTATGACATCATTATATGGATTTAGTGAAAAATTGGAAAGAATTAGGATGGTTCTAGAACAACCATGGCCGGCCACCTCACCCCCCTTATGTGCAATTTGGTGAACTTTGAAGGACTATTTTGCAATTTTAAAAAGTTCAAAATTGCCTATAAATAGGAGTGCTTCCTATTCACAAAAATTTGAAAATCTAAGCAAACTTTGGCCAATTTTCTGCCCAAAAATCCGAACCTTAGGGAGCTGCCAAAGAGAAAGAAAAACTTTGGAAAACCAAGGAACTAATCTTAGGAGGGTTAGGTTTGCACTAGGAATCAAGCCAAAGAGCTGAAATAATTTTTGGGACCAAGATTGGCCATAGTGGCCGGTTGTGTGGCAGCTGCTAGGGGGAAGAGAAATTGAAGGGGAAACCAAGAAGGGAGGTGGCTGAGTTGTGGTGTGAAGTGACCGGAGCATTGGTAGAAGTCCTCCCTAGGTGGCTGGAAAATTTCAGGCTCATTGGAGGAGCTAAGGGCCGGCTGCACCAAGGGGAAAGGAAGAGAGAAATTGAGCCAAACCAAACCCACATTGGACTAAGCAAGGTAAAAATTTCTCTTGGCCCTTAAATCTCTTAATTCAAGTTCTAGATTAGAGATTTAAATGTATTACAAGCTAATTTGTAATGAGCCTAAGCTCAATTTAAATTCTGCTCTAGGTCAGAATTTTTGTTAGTGCATGTGTGCTTGATTAGTTAGGGTGGTTGATTTAGTATTTTAAGTTGTGTTTTGTTTCATGCTTAATTGTGCAATTATATGTGCTTATGAGTATGATTGTATGCTAGATTAATTAAGGGTTGTCTGTTTCCCCAAATCTGCCCAACAACATTTAAATGGCATGTTAGGGTGTTAGATGGAAATGTGTATGCTATGTTGGTAGAAAGCTAGAAATAAGCAAAACCCTAACCCTTAAAATGGCCGTTTGATTGTTGACTTGCATGGACGGGTTTGAGCTTCATGTGAGTCAAAATGGGATGTTAGAAAAGCGTTGTATGTTGATTCTAGGCTCCCGCTGAGTTCGGTTGAGGTAGTGTGCACGAATTAGGACGAGAAACTAAGAAACGAACAAAAACTGCCAATTCGGGTTAGATCTGCCCAGTTTTCTGGAAACCGAAATTTGAGGCCCTTAGAGGCTGATTTTGGAAAAACGTAAAACATGAAAGTTGTAGAGTAGGATTTTTCCTAGTGGGAATCGTGGACAGTTTTCAAAAATAAGGCTCCAAAGGCCTTCGTTTTTGTGAAAACCCGAGCCTGACCGTGCCCAGACCCTATGCACGGCCAGGTGAGTTTAACAGGTTAAAGGAGTGGGTTAGAGACCGATTTGGGTCTCGAGTTCAAAAAAAAAGTTTTAGGATTTCGAATGCTTTAAAACTTTCATGAAGAAAACTTTTTCAAATTCGGCTTTGATTTTTAAATAGAAAATTGGATTTCAAAACTGTGTAGTGAACAAGAAATTCCTGCACAGGGATGTCTAAAACAGTACAGGAAAAGGGCATTTCTGCACATCCACTGACTAATTCTCAGTGAGAAACTGTTCCAAAGGCAGTTTATGTTTTGAATGATTTTTACAAAGACCCACTCATCAGATTCTGAGTTTTAATAAAATGATCTTAAAACTCTAAGTTTTTCCGAAATAAAGAAAGAACTTAAATCGAGTTAAATGAACCATAACCGGGAAAGGTACCGCGTTATTGGTTTGGGCCCTAAGCCCAAGGGTTATCCAACGTAACCCAATATAATAGTGAAAATGACTAGTTGGGCCTAAAAAACTCGGATTATCTGAAATAATCCTTTGAGTTGTATTTTAGAAGGCGTAGGCCCAAGATTTAAGAATAGTAGTCCAACACTACTTAGAAAGGCTGTTTAGCCAAGGTTACCCTGTGTGACCAATCAAGTACACTTTAAGTGTAGTAAACCCTAATCTCTAGGGCTAACCGTGATACTGAGAAAGTATCCGGCCTTGTTTAAGAAGGGGGAACATATAACTACAACTAGGTATGAATGTTGATTTGATTATCAACATTCTGTAAGAACATAATTCTTACTCTATGTCCTCTGATATAGCAGGGAATAGCCTGCTGAGGCATCCTGAAGTGGATCAACAAGTCTCAGGACATAGTACTCAAGGTAAGTACAACTCCGCCTACAGCATAGGCTTTTGTTGTATACTTGCCAAGTATGTTTGCTGTATGCGATGCTGTGTTTATTATATGACTATGTTAGTTCATTAGCATGAGAAAAAGATATAATGTCAAGATATGAGTATGATTTGTGAATAGTGACATCACGAAGCATGTTCACTAAAAAGAACAAGTATGAGTTCATGAAAAGTAAGTATGATGGCAAGCAAGCTTGCCTGTGTCGTACCGACCCGCGTTAGGTCGGGTTGGACTGTGGTTTGAGTTGGAATTGGTTTGGCCGCCCCAACCAAATCATAGTTGCGCGCCCGGTACGTACACTTATGATAAGGGGCCCATAAGTAAGATAAGTTAAGAATGAATACGATGGCATAATAAGAGCATAATTGGTTCATGCATATATTATGCGATGATGTGACATAATATTTATGTTATGTATGAGTTAAGCATGATATGTATGATATGAGAAGTTATGTATGAGTTAAGCATGATATGTATGATATGAGAAGTTATGTATGATGGGTTATGTTTAATTGTTGCGGATATATATGTTGTACTTGCTGAGCGAAAGCTCACGTGACTTACGTCTATGCTGTAGGTAAGCAACCTACCAGCAACTGATGGTGCAAGGTGGCGAGCGGGGCAGAGCAAGCTGTGAAATGTGGGGATTTTAACCGCTTCGCGTTTTGATCTTTTTATGTAAATTAAATTGTATGCAAACATCGTTATATATTGCAAGTATCCGCACTGTAAAAAAAAAAAAAAAAAAGAAGTTCCGCTGCTTACGTCAAATAAATAAGTACGCCTGTATGTATGTATGTATGGTAACGACCTGTGTTAGGCGGGTCGTTACAAAAATCATCCCAAAACTCTGCCCAATTTTCTCCAAACCTCCCTAGAAACCGAACCCAAAGTGGAAAAATTTTAGTGGCCGGATTTTTGGTGAGAAAGAAAAAGTGTAGGAAAAAGAGTGGAAACCCATTTTTTTGGCTTGAATGGCCGGTTATGGAGAAGCTGGAAAAAAGCAGAAAAAAAATGCTAGGAATAGGAGGAGAATGGCCGGTTATGGGCAGCCAAGGAGAAAGGAGAAAAATGTGAACCAAACTCCTAGCCTAGCCTTGTGTTCAATCAAGGTAATCTCCTTAAGCCCTAAGCTTTTTAAGTTGAGCTTCAATTTGAAATTTAAAGTGTATTTCCAGCATTGGATGTAAGAGCATAAGCTCACTTTTAAGTGCTTGATTATGCTTAATTAGGGTTGGTGGTCTCTAGTTTATGATTTTGATGCATGCTTGCAATATGCCTACCATGTGTTTGTTATATGTTCCCATAGGTTGAGATTGAATGTATGATTATGTGATTAATGGAATGGAATGTTAGAAACGATTGCATGTGTGACCTTAGGCTCCCGCTGTGGTCGGTTGAGGTAGTGTGCGCGTTTTAGGACGAGAAACGAAATTAAGAACCGAAACTGCTAGTCTCGGGTCAAGACTGGGCAGCGTTCTGGAAATGATAATTTGAGGCCCTTAGAGGCCAAATTTGAAGAAACTCAAAACTACAAAGTTGTAGATAATGGTTTTTCCTAGACGGTAACGTGGAAAGTTTTCTAAAATAAGGCTCCAAATGCCTCGGGTTTTATGAAAATCGGCGCCTGACCGTGCCCAGGATTTATGCACAGCCAGGTGAGTTCAACAAAGAATAAAGGCATGTTAAAGTCCGAACTGGGTTTTCCTCAAAACATGAAAGTTATAGTATTATCCGAGATCTACAACTTTTATGAAGAAAGTTTTATCAAATTCGGAACAGATTTTAAAGTAAAAATTGGATTCTAAAAACTGTGCAGGAAATAGAAATTCCAGCACAAGATTTTCAGAAAAATAGTACATAAGCAGGAAATTCCTGCTCATGCACAGGATTTTCTAAAATAGTACAAGAAAACTGTATTTTTCACCAACCCCAATGTTTTGACTGTGAGAACTGTTCCAATGACAGTTTTCAGTCCTTAACAAATTTTATAAGTCAAGCAAAGGGTTTTTAAACCGAATTCACCAAATTTTCCGAGACAAAGGAAAATTGGATTTTTAAAGCCAAAGACATGTAGCAAGATAGTAACGGATGGTAACCAGGAAGGATACCCGAGTTATTGGGCTTGGACCCAAAGACTAAGTTTGACCATAGAAGGTTGACTTTGGTTGCTAAGTTTGACCAAGGTTTATCACCTTAAGGGTTACCCAACGTAACCCAATAAGATACCGAAAATTATGATCTAGGGTTATTTGTAATAACCCAATAGATGATGGATTAAGAATTGTTGGGCTTAGTACCCAAGGTTACCAGAAGTAACCTAGTTTGATATTATTTAAGTATGTTGGGCCATAAACCCTAGGGTTACGGTAAGTAACCAAATAAGCTATCGTAAGTTGTTATAGGAGGGAACATATAATATAACTAAGGCTACTCATAAATGTTGGTTAGGACACCAACATTTAATGATTATGATTTATGGTAAGATAGAATGTCTATGGCTCTTATCTTACGTCCTGTTTGGAAACCGGAGTAGGAACTGTTGTCGTGCCACGATTCGGACGATTAACCAAGAGCATTGGACGACAAGTAAGTATAACTCCGCCTACAGCATGGGCAAAAATGTTTTTATAACATGTTTTTCAAGAAATCATGAATTGATATGCATGATTTATGTTACGATGCTTACGTATGATATGTTACGATGGTTACGTTACGATGGGTATGTTATGATGGTATGATGTTATGTTACGATGATTACGTTATGATAACTATGTTACGATGATATGATGCTACGTTATGATGGTTATGTTACGATGACATGAAGTTACGTTACGATGGTTATGTTATGATACGAAGTCTATGTATGAAGATTATGTTAAGGTGATTATGTTATGGATTATGTTATGTTATGTTTTAATATAGTGACATCATGTAGCATGCTCACAAATATTTAACTACATGGTAAGAACACGGTTTAAAACAAGCTAAGGTCATTGTGTCGTACCGACTTGCCATAATGGCGAGTCTAAACGGTTTAGTCTATGGTTTGGGTTGAATTGGATTGGCTGCCCCAATCACAATCACTCCATGTTAAACAGTTTGTTTCATGGTTTGAGTTGGATTTGGATTGGCTGCCTCCCGCCACTCCATAGCTATGGACCACGGTACGTGCACAAATGACATGTAAGGAAATATAATCAAGATAATATATGAAAGTTTAATTGTGTGACGCCCCGGCTTCCCAAGCCAGGTCGACACCATACATACTTGTTCTTTACTTGAAAATTTGAGAGAAATTTTTTTTTTTTCTTTAAAACATATTCACATAAATTATCTTGTGGAGAATAATATGTCACCCATATATATATATCAAACTGAGAATACCTTCTCGTGTCTTCAAACTTTATACATATAACAAAACATAATTTACTTTAGAATATTAAAATATTTTCTTAACATCGAATGCGGAAAATCATGCGTAGTGGTATCCCACACCGCCCTTCACTCGCCGCATCGTCTGCATAGCCCACCACTTAAATTGCAGGCTTTTTACCTACAGTATGAAATATAAGAGTGAGCTTTCGCCCAGCAAGTACAAACATAATCTCACAAAAATAATTTAATCATCTTAAAACATGTCAATCATCATGTAACTTATGCATGAGCCATTTATGATTGATTGAAAGTCTTATGCTTCATTTTAGACTCAATCTTTAACTTATCTTGTCTCAACATGTGGGCCCATAGTGTACGTACTGAAAGCGCGCAGCCTCCAGACAAAGCTAGGGTTTGTAAGGCCCTAACAGTTCTGGGAATTAAAACGTGACCCTCACGCATCAACGAGAGGTAAATGTCACAACTGGTTTTAAACATGTATCCTCCTCGATCACGGGAGGTTGGTACGACACCTTCCTTGATTATCTTACCATATGATTTAACATTAGTGAACATGCTTCATGATGTCACTATGTCATATTCAAACTTTAACATTTGCCATATCATGGTATTCTTGAAAACATGACATTTTTAAAACCATGACATTTTAGAAAACATGGCATAATATGTAACATGTTATAGCATATCATCACATAACATCATTTAACATCATACAACATAGCATGTACATTTTAACATAGCATATATGAAAATAGTATTTACTATTTTCATACTGTAGGTGAGGTTCGATACTTGCCTGACTTATTGTAATCCAGGCTTCGTTGATTTCCACTCTGACCTCGACTGCAGGTTACTTCCTGCTATTAGAAAGAACATAGGATAAGAATCCTATAAAATGTTGGTAACCTTTCCAACATTATGGTTATATGTCCTTTTATAAGCCTTGATCAACTACTAGGTTACTAATTGTAACCCTAGAGATTGTGGTTAATTATCTTGACCCATTAGGTTACTTGAGGTAACCTTGGGTATTAAACCCATATGATTAGTATTAAATTACTATTCTTATTATCGAGCCTAAGCCTTAGTAACTCGGTTATCCTTCCCGGTTACCACTCTTCATCTTTTGTTTTTACACTTTAGCTTTTAAATCCAATTTGGAAAATTGGCTAGAAAATCTTTTGTTTTACTTCAAAATTCGAGGTTTTCAAAGTAAAACTTTATAAAACTCATTTAAGGCTGAAAACTGCTTTTGAAATAGTTTTCATAGTCAAAACAGGAAATGTTGATGTAAAAATACAGTTTTTCTGTATGTTTGTAGAAAATCCTGTACAGGAATTTCTTGTTCTCTGCACAGTTTTTATAGTTCAGGTTGTATTTAAAAATCCAAATGGAATTTGAAAAACTTGTCTTCACGAAAGTTCTTCTCTTGAGAAATTCTAAAACTTTCATGTTTTAAGAAAAACCCAGTTCTGCTTGGATTCGTACCAGTTTTAATTTGAAACCCACTAGTCGTGTAAACTAGGTCTGGGCAGTTTAGTCTCGGATTTTCGTAAAAACGGAGGCCATTGGAGCCTCATTTTGCAAATCCATCCACGTTGCCCTCTAGAAAAAACTGTTCCGAGCAACTTTTGTGTTTTAAGTTTTGCCTAATTCGGCCTCTAAAGGCCTCAAAATCGGCTTGCCGTAAACCTGGTCAGGATCCACCCGAGCCTGGCAGTTTTTCGGTTTAGAATTCGTTTTACGTCCTAGACGTGGAATCTAGCTCAACCAGCCACCGCGGGAGCCCTAATATCAATCATGCAGTGGTTTCTAACATTCAATATTCAACATGCAAGCCAATTTGAACAACATTCATAACCATGCAAAACCCTAAGCATTCAATCAAACACAAAGCATGCATATAAAACCACCAACCATAAAACCCTAATTAACCAAGCACATAACCTAAATTTCTTAACTAAGGCAGGGAATTAAAGTGAGCTTATGCTCTTACAAACTTTGCTTAAAATACATTTAAATTTCTCAATTGAAATTTAAATGAAAAGTGTAGGGTTTGAGGGGATTTACCTAGCTTCCACCCAAGGGTTTGGCTTGCTAGATTTGGTTCTCCCTTGGTCCCTCCTTGCTGCCACTAGGTCCGGCCCTTTGGCTTGCTTGGCTCCAAACTTTTTCAGCCACTCTAGCACCAAGATCCGGTCACCACAACCTCAAAAATTCGGCCTCCAACTTGGTTAGCTCCTCCCTTTTTCCTTTCCCTCTACAGCCGGCCTCTTGGCCAAAAGATTGTCCAAAAATTTTCCAACTCTTTCTTGCTTGCTCTCCACACAAAATCCGACCACCCTAAGCTCTAATCACTCTTGGTTTTGGCAAAATTTCCTTTCTCTCCTTCCTTCTCACTCTCGGTTTTTGGTGAAGAAAAATTGGCAAGGGTTTGGTTGCTTTTCTCTAATTTTTTTGAATTATGGGGTCACCTATTTATAGAGGTGAGCAAAGTTTCAAAAATTGGATTTTGACCCCAAGAAAAACAAGAAATCACCCAAAGGGGAGGGTTAGGTGGCCGGCCAATGGAGAATTCTAGAACCAAAAATACTTTCCAAATTTTTTTTTGCTAATTCCTTAATGATGTCATTAATCAAAAGGTGGTGATATCACACTAAGGCTTTGTTTGGCTTTTCCTTAATGTAGTCCACTTTAATTCTAGCACAGATATTTCAAATACTGCTTTCACTAATACACAGTACAATTTAGTACTGTTATTTTAAACTGCAGTCCAAAATTCATCTGTGTAGAAATGGACTGTATAAAAATTTTCTTATACAATCAAACTTCTTGGCCAAAGATAACCTAACTAATGTGCTTGATTTTCTATGGTGGTTTTTGAATCTTAAACATACCATTTTATCCGTAAAAATGGTTTTTACACGGTACAATTTTTATACTGAAAAATATTTAACCGTACCGCCTCATTTTCGATTTTTCGGGTCAACCATTGACTTTCTTGTCAATCATTGACTCTCTTGTCAAAATTTGACTCCCATGGTCAACAGTTGACTTTTTTGGTCAACCGTCGACGTTTTTGGTCAAACTTTGACCAACATGAAAATTTTGGCAATTTTGTTCCTTTTTGCCTAAAAGGTCGTTTTCTTGACTAAATAATCATTTTTAAGTCTTATAAAGTCAGAAAATTCACAATACATAATTAAAAACCCTTAACTGAGCTTTTTCCATAAATACATTTACGGTTCATTGTAAACTTTATACAAAGAATCGTTCAGTCATAAAAAAAATCAGGTATTACAAATTGATTCACAAGAAAGCATAATCGGTCAATGCATTCTTTTATTAAAATGTTTTGCGGATTGCACGTTGTACTTACTGGGCATAAGCTCATTACTTACGTTCATGCTGTAGGTTAGCAACCTACCGGCGCTACTTGATGCAAGGCTGTGAAGGCTGGCGCTACAGACTGTGAAATATGGGATGGACACCACCATGGGTTTTGAAATTATGCTGTGTAAAATATGTTTTGAAAAACATATTTGAAAGATGTGTTTTATGTTACGTTAAAGTGATAGTATGGATAAGAAACCGTTTTCAAGAAGAAAACTATTTTTAAGAAATTGTTTTCAAGAACGAGTTAAGGAATGTTTTTCAAGGATGATGGCAACAAGTTGCCTCGTGTAGTACCAACCCACACTAGGTTGGGTTTGGTCCACGGTATGATGATGTTAGCTTTCAATATGAGTATGAAAGCTCGGTACTCAAGTGAGTATATATGATTATGTATGAAGATAAGTTATGTTCAAAGTAAAGCAAGAAAAGAAAAAAAATTTACTCCGAATTTTCCGCAGTTTAAGCTTTTTAAATTAAGAAGTAAGTTAAGCAAGTAATGTAACGGCCCACGTCTGCGCAGTAGGACGCCCCTACGCGTGACGGTTCGGGGCGTTACACCTGTGTCGTACCGACCCGCTCGCAGGTCGGGTTGGACTATGTTTGAGTTGGAAATGGACTGGCCGCGCCAACCACTCCATAGTTGCGCGCCCGGTACGTACACTTATGGGGCTCATAAGCATGATAAGCAAGATAAGCATGATAAGCAAGATAAGCATGATAAGCAAGATAAGCAAGATAAGCAAGATAAGTAAGATAAGTATGATAAGCAAGTAAGACATGATAAGCTATGAAGAGTCAAGCAAGTATAATTGGCTCATGCATGATTAGGATAGAATATGTTATGTTATGATGCTATGATAAGTTATGATTGTATATGTTATGTTATGATGCCATGTTAAGTATGATAGGATATGTTATGTTACGATAAGTTAAGCTATGCCATGATATGCGAAGTCGAGATATGCTATGATAGGTTAAGTTTGTATTGTGTCGCGGTATAGTAGTTGTACTTGCTGAGCGAAAGCTCATTGTCTTACGTTTATGCTGTAGGTATGCAACCTACGTGCCATTGTTGATACAAGATGGGGGAGCGTGGCAGGGCGAGCTGTAAAATGTGGGAAATAAAGCCGCTACGCGTTTTGTTTTTTTTTTATGTCTAATAATCGTTATTCGAATATTATTTTTATATATCGCCATCCGCTCGTATGCGCCGCCATATAAAAAAAATTCCGCTGTTTTCGCTCAATATGTAAGTATGATTCATGTATGTATGTATGTACGGTAGCGGCCTGTGCTAGGCGGGTCGTTACATGATGTAAGCAAGGTGATGTAAGCAAGGTGATGTAAGCATGATGATGTAAGCATGAGGTAAGCAAATTTGGGCTCCAAGCAATCCATAATGGCCGGCCACCTCATAGGGGTATTTAAGCAAATATTTTGTTTTTAAGCCCTAATATGAAATTTTGGAAATAAAAATAAATTGTGAAAATTTGTAATTTTCACCTATAAATAGGGCTTGTAGGGGGCGATTTTTGGCAGCAAAAAACACCCCAAAACTCTACCTAATTTTCTTCAACCCTCCCCTAGAAACCGAAAAAAAAAAATATATATATATATATATATATATATATATAGAGAAAAAAAATGTGAGGGTTCGGATTTTCATAGGTGGGGAAAATGAGGAAAATTTTCCCTCACCCTCTCCCCCTAAAAGCCGAACCTCAAAGAGAAAGAAAGAAAAGTGAGAGAGATAGAGTTCGGTTTTGGTGTTGACTAGTGAGAGGAAAACTTGCAACCAAGGGTAGATTCATTTTCTTGAATCTTGAGCTAATCCTCTCTACCCTCTAACTTTTCAATTAAGTTTTGGTTCAAGTTTAAGTGTATTTTCAAGTTGGGTTTTGTAAGAGCTTAAGCTCACCCTTTATTTTCCTAGCAAAGCTTTGAATGCTTGATTATGCTTGATTTGGGTTGGTGGTCTCTAGTTTATGTTTTGATGCATGTTTTGATGATATGCTTGTGAGATATTAGGGTTTGCAAGTATGCCTACCATATGTTTGTTATATGTTCCCATAGGTTTAAGAATGAATGTATGATCATTATAACATTAGTATTACGCTGCATGCTTGACAGTAGGCTCCCGGTTGCGACCATTTGAGGTAGTGTGTGCGTAATTTTACATAAGAACCAACCAAAACAAAAACTGCCAGTCTCAGGTCAAGACTGGGCAGTATTCTAGAAATGGTAATTTGAGGCCCTTAGAAGCCGAATTTGAAGAAACTCAAAACTACAAAGTTGTAGATAATGGTTTTTCCTATAGGATGACGTGAATCGGTTTTCAAAATAAGACTCCAAAGACCTCAGTTTTTATGAAAATGCGAGCCTGACCGTGCCCAGGATTCATGCACGGCCAGGTGAGTTCAACAACGAATAAGGACATGTTAAATTCCGAACTGGCTTTTCCTCAAAATATGAAAGTTTTAGGGTTTCTCAAGATCTGAAACTTTCATACAGAAAACTTTTTCAGATTTGACCTAGATTTTTAAATAAAAATTGGGTTTCAAAAGCTGTATAGGAAACAGGAAATTCCTGCACAGGATTTTCTAAAACAATACAGGAAAACTGTATTTTTCACCAACCCCAATGTTTTGACTATGAGAACTGTTCCAATGGCAGTTTTCAGCCCTTAACAATTTTTATAAGACCCCACTTTGAGTGGTATCAAGAACCATGAATATTTATAAGTTAAGCAAAGGATTTTTAAATTGAATTCACCAAATTTTCCAAGACAAAGGAAATTGGACTTTTAAAGCCAAAGATAAGTAGCAAGACAGCAACGAATGGTAACCGAGAAGGATACCCGAATTATTGGGCTTGGCCCAAAGTCCAAGTTTGACCCATAGAAGGTTGACTTTGGTTGATCAAGTTTGACCAAGGTTTATCACCTCAAAGATTACCTATAATAACCTAGTGAGGTACCGAAATTATGATGAACTAAGATCTAGGGTTATTTGCAATAACCCAATGGATTATGGACCAGGAATGTTAAGACATGGGCCCAAGGTTAGGATAGTAACCTAACCCTACCTGTATGGATGTGGGCTTAGCAATGAGGTTACTTATTGTAACCAAGTAAGATATCTTGTATATGAAGGGACATATAATTAAGAATATGAACGCATGTTGGTTAGGTCACCAACATTTTTTGGTAATGACCATAGACCCTTACCTATGTCCTTCATTCAAGCAGGAGGTAGCCTGCAGCTGTATCCGGACGTGGAGCAGCATAACCCCGGACATAGTGTACGAGGTAAGTACAACTCCGCCTACAGCATGGGCAAAAATGTTTTTATATAACATGTTTTTCAAGAAATCATGTATTGATATGCATAATTTATGTTATGGTGCTTACGTATGATGTTTATGTTATGATGGTTACGTTACGATGTTTATATTACGATGGTTATGTTACGATGCTTACGTTTTGATGTTATGATACGATGGTTACATTATGATGTTTATGTTACGATGGTTACGTTATGATGGTTATGTTACGATGCTTACGTTATGATGGTTATGTTATGATGTTTATGTTACGATGGTTATGTTATGATGGTTATGTTATGATGGTTATGTTATGATGATTTATGCTACGGCATTTATGTTATGGTTTGTATTATGTTATGTTATATATTTTAATATAGTGACATCATGCAGTATGCTCACTGATATTAAACTACATGGTAAGAACACATTTTAAGACAAGCTAAGGTCATTGTGTCATACCGACTTGCCATGATGACGGGTTTAAATGGTTTAGTCTATGGTTTGAGTTGAATTTGATTGGCTGCCCCAATCACTCCATGTTAAACAGTTTGTTTCATGGTTCGAGTTGGATCGGATTGGCTGCCTCCAGCCACTCCATAGCTATGGACCACAGTACGTGCACACATGACATGTAAGGAAACAGAATCAAGATAATATATGAAAGTTTAATTGATTCATAAGCAAGCATAATCGGTTCATGCATTCTTTTCTTAAAATGTTTTGCGGATTGAATGTTGTACTTACTGGGCATAAGCTCATTACTTACGTTCATGCTGTAGGTTAGCAACCTACCGGTAATACTTGATGTAAGGCTGTGGAGGCTGGCGCTATAGACTGTGAAATGTGGGATGGACACCGCCACGAGATTTGAAATTATGTTATGAAAATATATGTTTTGAAAAATATATTTGTAAAATATGTTTTACGTTATGTTGTGATATAATAAAGTGATAGCATGGGCAAGTAATGATTTTCAAGAAGAAAACTATTTTTAAGAAATTGTTTCCAAGAGCAAGTTAAGGAAAAGTTTTTAAGCATGACGGCAAGCAAGTTGCCTCGTGTCGTACCGACCCACACTAGGTTGGGTTTGGTCCACGGTATGAATATGTTAGCTTTCAATATGATTATGAAAGCTCGGTACTCGAGTGAGTACATGTGAATATGTATAAGGATAAGTTAAGTTTCAAGTAAAGTGAGAAAAGAAAAAAAAAATTTCTCTGGAATTTTCAGTAAGTTTAAGTGTTTTGAATGAAGAATTAAATTAAGTAAGTAAAGTAACAGCCCAGGTTTACGTAGTCGGCCCCTACTTAGACGGCTGGGGTGTTACAGACATAACCCTTCAAAACCTTCATGTACCTTTCAAAAGGATACATCCATCTCAAGTACACCAGTCTACATAGCTTCACTTTCCAGACTAAGTGCACCGTTAGATGAATCATTATATCAAAAAATGAGGGTGGAAAATACTTCTCAAGCAAGCATAAAGTCTTAACCAACTCTGATTGTAGCGAATCTAGTGTCAATGGATCAATTACCTTGGTGCATATCGAGTTGAAAAATGAACATAATTTGGCAATTGCGAATCTCACATCCTTCGTTAAAACTCCTCGCAAGGCCAGCGGTAACGACTGTTGCACCAAGATATGATAATCATGTGTTTTCATTCCAATCAGCCTCGATCCTTCATAGACACCAACCTTTTGAAGTTGGAAGAATACCCGTTGGGGACTTTTATGGAAGTGAGCCACTCACGAAGCTTTCTTTTTTCTTGTCTTGATAATGTATACTTCACCGGAGGTAAGTAAGTTACATTCCCTTTATTTGTAGGGATCAAGTTAAGTCTAATCTTCAATTCTTTAAGATCTAACCGTGCTTTTTCACCATTTTTGCTCTTATTAGGAATGTCTAGCAATGTGCCCACTATTGATTCACAAATGTTTTTCTCAATATGCATCACATCCAAGCAATGACGAACAAAAAGTGTCCTCCAATATGGAAGTTCGTAGAAGATTGACCACTTTTTCTAAGGTCCATCGACCACGGGATCATTGTTACTCCATTTTCTTTTCCCGAGCACCACTTTCAAATCCTTAACCATCTCATAAACATCTTCGCCCATCAAAACCCGGGGAGAGATTCTTTCTTCCGTTTTACCATCGAAAGCCTTTTTCTGTTTGCAGTATCGATGATTTTGTAGTAAGAATCTCCTACGACCAAGGTAAACGGTTTTCTTATCATTCTTCAATCAGATGGAAGATGTTTCTTTCATACAAACAGGACAACCGATAGAACTCTTGACTGAATAACCAGATAGATTTCCATAAGCAGGAAAGCCATTAATTGTCTACATCAACATTGCACGGAGTGTGAATGTCTCTTAACGGTAAGCATCTCTAACTTCGATCCCCTTTTCCCATAAGCTCTTTAGATCATCGATTAGTGGCATTAAGTACATATCAATGTCATTCCCTGGTTGTGAGGACCAGATATCAATAAAGTCAACATCAAGAACTTCCGCTTCATGCTCAACTTCGGAGGGAGATTGTAGTTTATAAGTATGACGGGCCAAGTACTATGCCTACTACTCATATTACCATGTGGGATCATTCTGTCCGCCGACAAACCAAGACGTAGATTCCGTGGTTCCGCAATAAATTCAAGATGATCGGCATCAAAGGTCTTCCATTATGGTGCATCGGCTAGATGTCTAAGCATGCCATCTTCAACACGTTTATCATGGTGTCAAGTCAAATTCTTGGCATGATCGGCATTACGGAATAAACGTCACAGATACGGTGCCGGAAGAATGTACCATAACACCTTTGCTGGCACACCTTTGCTGCCATTCGTTGGATTCTTGCCCTTCTTCCATCTTAACTCGTTATAAACCGGACATTCATCCAAATCCTCATACGCATTTCGGTAAAGAGCGCAATCATTTGTGTAACGCCCCGAACTGTCACGCGTAGGGGCGTCCTACTGCGCAGACGTGGGCCGTTACATTACTTGCTTAACTTACTTCTTAATTTAAAAAGCTTAAACTGCGGAAAATTCGGAGTAAAAAATTTTTTCTTTTCTTACTTTGAACTTAACTTATCTTTATGCATAATCATATATACTCACTCGAGTACTGAACTTTCATAATCATATTGAAAGCTAACATAATCATACCGTGGACCAATCCGACCTAATGCGGTTCAGTACAACACGAGGCAACTTGTTGCCATCATCCTTAAAAACCATTCCTTTACTTGTATTTAAAAACAATTTCTTAAAAATAGTTTTCTTCTTGAAAACAGTTTCTTCTCCATACAATCACTTTAATATATCTTAACATAACATAAAACACATCTTCCAAATATATTTTTTCAAAACATATTTTACATAACATAAATTCAAAACCCGTGGCGGTGTCCATCCCACATTTCACAGCCTGTAGTACCAGCCTTCACAGCTTTGCATCACGTATCGCTGGTAGGTTGCTAACCTATAGCATGAACGTAAGTAATGAGCTTATGCCCAGTAAGTACAACATGCAATCTGCAAAACATTTTAACAAAAGAATGCATTGACCGATTATGCTTTCTTGTGAATCAATTAAACTTTCATATATTATCTTGATTATATTTCCTTACATGTCATGTGTGCACGTACCGTGGTCCATAGCTATGGAGTGGCGGAAGGCAGGCAATCCAAACCAACTCAAACCATGAAACAAACTGTTTAACATGGAGTGATTGGGGCAGCCAATCCAACTCAGCCCAAACCATAGATTAAACCATTTAAACCCGCCACTATGGCAAGTCGGTACGACACAATGACCTTAACTTGTCTTAAACTGTGTTCTTACCATGTAGTTAAATATTAGTGAACATGCTACATGATGTCACTATATTAAAACATAACATAAACGCAGTAACATAATCTTCATAATATAACTTCATATCATAACATATCCATAGTAACATACATCATCGTAACATAAACATCGAAACGTAACATAAACATCATACGTAAGCATCGTAACATAAACATCATACGTAAGCATCGTAACATAAACATCATACGTAAGCATCATAACATAACTTATGCATATCAATGCATGAATTCTTGAAAAACATGTTATAAAAACATTTTGCCCATGCTGTAGGTGGAGTTATACTTACTTGTCGTCCTATGCTCTTGGTTAATCGTCCGAATCATGGCACGACAATAGTTCATACTCCTGTTTCCAAACAGGGTGTAAGATAAAAGTCATACATATTTTATCTTACCATAAATCATAATCATTAAATGTTGGTGTCCTAACCAACATTTATGAGTAGCCTTAGTTATATTATATGTTCCCTCCTATAACAACTTACGATAACTTGTTTGGTTACTTGCCGTAACCCTAGGGCTCATGGCCCAACATACTTAAATAATATCATACTAGGTTACTTCTGGTAACCTTGGGTACTAAGCCCAACTATTCTTAAATAGTTCGGGTTAGGTTACTATCCTAACCTTGGGTACATGACTTAACATTCTTTATCCATAATCTGTTAGGTTAATACAATTAACCCTAAATCTTATTTTATCACAATCTCGGTACCTCATTGGGTTATATTGGGTAACCCTTGAGGTGATGAACCTTGGTCAAACTTAGTCAACCGAAGTCAACCTTCTAAGGTCAAACTTAGTCTTTGGGTCCAAGCCCAATAACTCGGGTATCCTTCCCGGTTACCATCCGTTACTATCTTGCTACATGTCTTTGGCTTTAAAAATCCAATTTTCCTTTGTCTCGGAAAATTTGGTGAATTCGGTTTAAAAACCCTTTGCTTGACTTATAAAATTTGTTAAGGACTGAAAACTGTCATTGGAACAGTTCTCACAGTCAAAACATTGGAGTTGGTGAAAAATACAGTTTTCTTGTACTATTTTAGAAAATCCTGTGCATGAGCAGGAATTTCCTGCTTATGTACTATTTTTCTGAAAATCTTGTGCTGGAATTTCTATTTCCTGCACAGTCTTTAGAATCCAATTTTTACTTTAAAATCAGTTCCAAATTTGATAAAACTTTATTCATAAAAGTTGTAGATCTCAGATAATACTACAACTTTTATGTTTTGAGGAAAATCCAGTTCGGAGTTTAACATGCCCTTATTCCTTGTTGAACTCACCTGGCCGTGCATAAATCCTAGGCACGGTCAGGCTCGGATTTTCATAAAAACCGAGGCCTTTGGAGCCTTATTTTGAAAAACGGTCCACTTTATCCTCTAGGAAAAACCATTATCTACAACTTTGTAGTTTTGAGTTTCTTCAAATTCGGCCTCTAAGGGCCTCAAATTATTATTTCCAGAAAGCTGCCCAGTCTTGACCCGAGACTGGCAGTTTCGGTTCTTAATTTCGTTTTACGTCCTAAAACGCGCACACTACCTCAACCGACCACAGCGGGAGCCTAAGGTCACACATGCAATCATTTCTAATGTTCCAATCCACCAATCACATAATCATACATTCAATCTCAACCTATGGGAACATATAACAAACACATGGTAGGCATATTGCAAACATGCATCAAAATCATAAACTAGACACCACCAACCCTAATCAAGCATAATCAAGCACTAAAAGGTGAGCTTATGCTCTTACATCTAATGCTGGAAATACACTTAAATTGAAGCTCAAATTAACAGCTTAGGGCTAAAGGAGATTACCTCAAGATTCAAGAAATGAATCTTCCCATGGCTGTCCATAACCTAACCGGCCTCCTCCTAAGTGTTACCCGAAAAATTTCTGTCCTTGGGTTGTTGTTTCCCACCAAAATCCGACCACTCCTTCAGCTTTTTCTCTTCCTTTTCAGCTCATCCACAACCGGCCAACATGCCAAACAAAGGTCCCTAAAATTTCCAGCACCTATCCTTGCTTCCAAAACTGAAAATCCGATCTTCCCTAAGGGATTGTCTCTTGGATTTTTGTTTTTGGTTCTTGCTTTTCTTTGGCAGCTTTGGGTTCGGTTTTGGGCAAAGAAATGGGCAGAATTTGGCTTGGTTTTCTGATTTTTTTGAATAAAATCAGCACCTATTTATAGAGGTTTTTGGACTTTGCTTAATTGCAAAATAGTCCTCCAAAAACCAACTTTTTGCACTTTTTGCATGCTAGGTGGCCGGCCATTAGGGGTCCTTGATGGCCAAGTAATTGTCTTACCTCATGCTTGCATTATCTTGCTTACATCACCTTGCTTACATCACCTTGCTTGCATCACATTTTCTTAAATTTGCATTTTAGTCCCTAAATGACAAAATATTTACCCATTTATCCTTGTAGGTGGCCGGCCATTACAATTTGCTTGGAGACCAAGTTTGCTTACATCATCATGCTTATGTCACCTTGCTTACATCATCAAGGTAATTTCTTAAAATTACACTTTGGCCCCTATGGACAAAAATATTTGCATTTTAGTCCTCCAAGTGACCGGCCATATGGTGCTAGGTGGCATCCAAATATTTTTTCCCCACTTTTCTTTAATCAATAATGATGTCATAAATCCATGATAAGGTGATGACATCATAAGGCCTTGTTTGGCTTGATACTTAATATGCAGTCCATTTTTATACTAACACAGATATTTCCATTACTGTTATTAACTAATAACAGTATTGTACACTATACTACAGTCCAAAATTTATCTGTGTAAAAATGAACTGAATAAAATTTTTCTCATTTCTTGGCACCTTTCTTGCCCTTAATACCATACTTGGTGTGCTTGATTTTCTAGGGTGGTCTCACAGCTTATGCTTGCTAAATTGACCGCAATGAAGGTTTACCACAGTATAATTCCATACTGCTTTGCCGTATCTCAGCACCTTCATCTAATTGACCTTCCTGGTCAACCTTTTGACTTTTCGGTCAACTTTGACTTTTTCGGTCAAACTTTGACCAACATGAAATCATAGGATTTTTCTTCCCTTTTTGCTCAAGGGTCAGATGCATGACTAAGCAAACTGCTTATTGAGTCTCATAGCTAATTAAACGATAACTCAAATATATACTGATATTTAACTCAGATCGTGAGTTTTATATCGACATCCAAGAGTAAGACTTAGGATTTTCCTTGTCTAAAAGGAAATCATAGGTTCATCGAAATTCTGGGTATTACAATTTGGACATGCATGAATTTTTTCATATTCCATTCCCAAAGTGCTCAACGTCTTCTTAGCTTCATACATACTAGTGGGTATTTTATTATCAACCGGTAGAACCTCTCTTAGAAATTCTAAAAGGGCCGTGAAACTAGAATTTGTCCACCCTCGAGATGCCTTCATGTTCCATAATTTGACCAATGCAGACAATTTCGTATATTTACTACACCCGTCATACAAGGGCATCTCGACATCATTCATCATTGCTTCAAATAACTCCAGACGATGCACAAACTGTTCTTCCAAATCATTAATTATATCAAATAAATTATCTCCTACATCTTCCTCAACAATAGGTTCTTTCGCTTTGTTCTTCGATGATGGATTAAAACACATTTCACCATGTAAATACCATGTTTGGTACGAACAAATAATCCCACGGGCAAGCAAATGTCTTCTAACTTCATCAACTGAATGAGATCTATGATTTCCACAATCCACACAAGGACATCGAATCTTATCATTCTTCATGTGAGTTTTGGCAAATGACAAAAATTCTTCAACACCATCTCGATATTTTCTAGTCAATCTATTAGCCCACATCCATTTTCGATCCATTTCCAAGAACCCGACCTAAATCGATATTAAATATATCATACAATTCATTCAATAATCAAGTTTTTGCATTTAAAAATACAACATGTTAAGCTATTGAAAAAAATTCAACAAATCATACTCAAAGAAGAAAAACAAACGAGAATATATACCATTTTGATATCTACAATAATTCGTCAATAAAAATCAAATAACTAAAAAGAAGAATAAGTAATAATCACTATGCTTACAAATAATTACTATACGCGAGTGTTGGTTTCGCAGTAGAGGAGACGTGGTTTCACAGGTCTCTGTGATGTTTTTTGCAGCTGCGTGATAGTTCTGTAAGATAAAATCAGGACTGCTGCTAGGGATACAAAAATTAGGAATACACGACGGGTTTTTAAAAAACCGTCGTGCAATCGTAGATATTACACTACTGTTCTAAGGAACCGTCGTGTAAACTAGGGGTTTACACGATGGTCCCATGGGACCATCGTGTAAACTCGTCGTGTGAACCCCTAGTTTACACGACGGTCCCATGGGACCGTCGTGTAAACTTAGTTTTACACGACGGTTCCAACGAACCGTCGTGTAAACCTCTGTTTACACGACGGTTTTTCGAAACCATTGTGTAACCTCCGTCGTATAATTCGTCTTTTGTAGTAGTGTATTAAGCTAGTAAAGGGACCAATTAGACATATATATAATATAGGCCCCTATAATCTATTTAATTAATTATTCTATACCAAATAAATTAATTACATAATTATTAGTTTCAGAGTCACTCTACTATAAACCTAAAACTGCACTCTCAATTATATACCGTATTACGTCTGTCAGTGTGTAGTCGCAGTCCAATGACCTTGTTATATTTGCAACACCATCATATAATATCCATGATCAACTTAAAGTCAAAGTCTATTCAACCTTTTGATCATGCTATCTTAAAGATCCATTATACATCTAATAGGAAAATGATTATTCACCCAAAGTGAATAATTAGTCATTTGCCTAGCAAACAACTTGAGGTCTCGTCTATTTTCACATCCTGTGTAATGCCGTTAAGAGGATAACCTTTACTCTTTATGAGAAATATGATTCCATATCTATGAGCAAAGCTCACATCAAATATAAGTCAAGTACGTAACGAACTGGTCTAATAGCTTACTACTCCGAGACGCTTTAGCTTTTGGAATATCAAAATGCACAAGTCATAAACACGAAGTCATGTACTTACTCAAGATTAAGGTTATTGCATAATGAACATCAAAAGTGAATTAATATAATCAAGCGGACTTTTAAATTAATTACACTATAGTCCAGTCTAATATATCACCACCACTAGATAATATATCTATATCATTACTTGGGAGTCGGCTCACTCCAGGCGGTCAAGATAAACCATCTTCCAAATTGACTTTAGACAACATGATAGTCTTCATATAAGTTTGATACTCATTCTAACTCCATAGACTATGGACTATAGATTTAGACTACTTACTTTAGAACATTGTCTTCTTGTATACAAAAATCTATTGGATGCAACACTCAAACAGTTTAAACACCAAGTAGTTAATGAGTCATATTTGCTTATATTTACTTTAACATGTAAATCTAGATGAGAACAATATAGTAAAGATGTAATGAAAAAACCTCAAATTTATTATTAATCAGATCAAAATAAATAAAATACAACTAAAATGTCTTTTACTCTTAGGGCATTCTCAATAGTGCGGCCACGCATGCCTCTCAGCCTAGCTAAGGGCTACAGGGCCTTAAGTGCTCAAATGCTCCAAACTTTTGTTCCACAATTCTTCTAGTCCCAAATTCTTAATTTCCTATATAACATATCACATAAAAAAATATCAAAAAACACAAATGCTTGAGGTTTTCATAAATACCTAAGCTCAAAAATACTTGATTTATAAGTACAATACTCATTCATCAAATACCCCCAAATTTAAGCATTTGCTTGTCCTTAGGCAAAACCAAATGAAAGAAAATAAAAATGAAATTCACCACGGCTTAAACTAACAAGAAACTTAAAAAGAAACGAAGTGTGAGTTTTATGTCTATTTGACAACCAGACATATATCTCAAAAGCCACGCAATGCTCCAAAGCTCCAAAGGAAATGCAAACATTGAGATTATCTAGAATTTCTACATCAAACACCAATTTCACCCTACTCAAGACCCTCTATATGTAAGTGTGTGCCAAATCAATTCTCACTTGATCAATTGAACTCCGGATAGACCTATGTTCTTAGACGGGCAATGAGAAATCTCTAGATAATGAAGTTTAGAACAACCATAAGCCTATTTTTCATGTTCCTCTCCACTAATATGGGTTAGTGTGTCATCAAAGATGAAAAGGACTTTCATAGCTTGTAATATAAGGCAAGGGTAACGGCTAGGGGAGAAGGATACTTTTCGGCTCGGATCACCCTAGACATGTTATGCACATTATGGACCGTGCATGAACTAATGACAAATCACATACTAACTCCCAATCTTTCCTCTATAACCAATCATTCCCACAAAACTTTATTCACAAATTCACAAAGACACAAAAAGCAAGAAATTGCACATAAACTTTATTTTTGTCCTCTCTCTCTCTCTCTCTCTCTCTCTCTCTCTCTCTCTCTCTCTCTCTCTCTCTCTCTCCTCTCTCTC
Organism: Ficus hispida; assembly: GCA_025413025.1. Classification (NCBI taxonomy): domain Eukaryota; kingdom Viridiplantae; phylum Streptophyta; class Magnoliopsida; order Rosales; family Moraceae; genus Ficus; species Ficus hispida. The sequence continues at coordinate 22,040,634 of CM046362.1, read as the reverse complement.
TCTCTCTCTCTCTCTCTCTCTTCTCTCTCTCTCTCTCTCTCTCTCTCTCTCTCTCTCTTCGAATTGAAGCAACTCCCCGAAACTTATTTCGTTTTATACATTTGGGTGTTAGGGGTGTCATCATCAACAATTTTCATTCTTTTCTCTTTTTTTTTTTTTTTTTTTTTTTTTTTGCTTTTCTCTCTTTTTCTCTTTTTTTTTTAATATATAAAGGCAAAAAAGAAATAAAAAGATAATAACAAAAACAAATTAAAGATACAACGAAGCCATAAAATGAAATTCACACCACTTTTATGCTTGCTTTCAACAATTAATCTCCAAATTCATGCAATGATGCAAGCATGTCTATTAGTGATAGGTTAAGTGAAGGGAATTCATTAAACGGCTAGATCAAGCTATGTGAGTAATGAAAGAAATAGGTCTAATTGGCTCAACGGGGGAAACAATTGGTGAATTTTTCCATAGGTTAGCTTGAAAGGCCCAATCGATCCAAGAATATGCCTAAATCATTTCTTCAATAACATTTAACCTAGGATTTCACCTTGAGGTCCACTCGAATGAGTTCTAGATTTCATGAGATGTCAAAGCCTATCTAATGCACATAAGTGATCTCCAAATGCTCAAAGGATCAAGTGATCATGATTCATGGTATTCAAATGTAAAGAGTCAAGAGTGAACTTCAATCAATGCTAGTCAAGCACACCGAAAAATCTCAATAAATTACATTTTCAAAGACCTAAGAGAACATATTAGCTATATTTATCATCAATATCAAGGCATCTCATCTCAGTAAAATTCACAACTTATTCAAATAAATTAAAAGAAAAGCAAACAAAAGTGTGGCCAAAAGAACACATACTAGGAGGCAAGACAACATCACCTCCTAGCAGTGTGGTCAGCGAAGATGCTCTAGGCATGGTGGTGTGCACTCGGGTTGGTGTGGGGCTTTCCTCAATAACTTGTGTCTTTAGGCTTAATTATTCAAATGCCGAGGAAGCTCATCAAAAAGTGGCTTCCACTTATAATACATGTCATACAACACGTCAAATGGGTCTTGATTTCAAATACCCTCAAGCTTAGTGAGATATGGATGTAAACGGCTTGTATGCTCAACTCTACTAGGCTCAGGCGCATGTGCATGGTGGGCTTGAATGAACGGAGCTAGGATAGTGGAGGAGGTGCCGGCCACATTGGATCTTCATAGACATGATTGTACTTGATCGTTGGTGGCTCAACAATGGAGATTTTAGAAAGTCGAGGCTTATAGACATCTTCTTGTGATTCTTCATCAATACGTAAGTATCGTTCTCTTCCTCTCTCGAAGGGTCATCATCAAACAACTCCCATTTCTCTTCCCTTGGTGTCGACTGCTCATGGTGGTTCTCCACCTTCTCTATACAAAGCCTCATTTCCTCCGAAAATTGGGCGAAAAAGGCTTGAAGATCAAGAGAAGCCTCGGCATGGTAAAGTTTAGTGTCATTCCATGGCTCCAAAATGTTAGAACTCTCCTCCCAACCTTGGTTGTTCGGTGAATGATTCCAACTCCAATTGTCATAATCGACCATGTCTTCTAATAAATAATCGGCTTCATTCACGGATAATTAGTAAAAAGAGGCAGTACCATTTCCTCTTTCGACCCAAGTACTTGTTGTGGAACATAACCCTCGAGGAAGTTTTGTAGTTGACACTCCCTTCGAGAACCATGATTTGGGAACCAAATGAGAAATTTCTTCTATCTCCACCATGCACAATGAAATGGCTCTGAGTCTCATTGAGCAAATCTTAAGAGCACTTGTTGATCAATCGTCTCTAAGTACCTCACAAAACAAACAAACTCTCAAATGAAAAATTAAAAACAGGAAAACAAAATAAAAATCAAAGAAACAATTTAATTAAAAACAAAGAAAAGTAAAGATACAAAATAAAAAATTAATCCTATATCTAATTAAAAGTAAAGAAATGCCTAAATTAAAATCGAGTTACTTACTAACAATATTAGAAACAATCTAAAACATCATTCCCCGGCAACGGCGCCAAAAACTTGTTGCATGAAATCTCGCAAGTGCACGAGGTCGTCAAGTTTTGATAGTATAAGGTGAGTGAATATCGTATCCACAGGGATTGTTTCTTACATTGATGCTAAGTACTATAATTCTCGCAACCCAACTTTATCTAGGCAACCAGTAATAATGAAAGTAAAAGAAAATCATATTGGCATAAGTGTCGTTATTCATGATGAGAAAAGGAGCATCTTAGGTGCCGTGGCAAAATCAGTGGAGGGGACTTTCTCTCATTTTTTGGCTGAGTGTATAGCTCTTTGTGAAGGTTTGATGATTGCGAAGGAATTGGAGAATGTTACTCTTGTGGTGGAAATGGATGTCATCAATGTCGTTTCTGCTGTTTCGGATAATCTAGAGTTTTCCTTGGAAGGTCCGATTCTGGAGGATATTAAACAGTTGTTTGCCCAGTTGCGGAACGTAGGTGTTTAGCACATTTGTCGTAATCCTAATCAGGTAGCTCATCTTTTAGTTAGATTTGGGTTCAATTCCAATTGTACTAATGTGTGGATTTGTGAGACTCCTATTATAATCTCTAATATTGTTTACTTTGATGCTACTGTTTAATAAAATAGCTCTTATCCTATAAAAAAAATTTTAAATAATTTGTAAAAATAAAAAATAAATCATGCTAGCTCTGCGAGAGGATCGCAGCCTCCACCCGATTCGACGAGACTCCCATCAAATTGTTAGTCAGGTATATATGTTATAACGGATAAATCTAATTCTTGGTTTTTTAAGTTTATTCAATTAAACTTCATTATCATTTTCAATCTCTAATATTCATAATTGTTACAGCAGTAGATACAGTAACTCGACAACGAGGTAGGGGGAAAACTCTGAATTAATCGAGCTATATTCATAATTGTTATTTCATTTTATCTTCTTTTTCATATTTATTTATCCAGACCTTTAGTATTGTGTTTTATGTTTCTATACTACATACTGCTATTCTTTCCTTAACAATTAATGATAATATTATGTTCTATTTTATTATTACATTTTGATTATTTACATATCAAATTTGATTTTTAATTTCTTCAAAAAAATTTATTTCTATTAAATAATAATTTATATTCAATCCCTAAAAAAAAATTATTTGCGACGATAGTATAAAGTATATCGTCACAAATAATGTCATCTACGTCATCAATTAACAATTTATTTACGGCGACAAAAATCAAATAAGTCGTTGTAAATAATATATGTCACGTCATCATCAACAAAATTATTCTACGAATTAATTGTGATGACTTATTTGTTACGACTGTCATCGCTAATGTATTTGTGATGACTCTCTCCTTGTCAATCGTCGTAAATATATTATTTGCGACCAGTTATTTGTGACGACTTTTTATCATCACAAAAGAGTATTTTTGTTATAGTCTTTGGGTGTCTACTTATGAAGTTCAATCCAAATTAGTTCCTTAAGTGTTTCATTCATATTTACATGTGAAACCGGTTATTTATTAGTGTTGTGTGTTTTCCATATAACAAGATCCTATTAAAATATGAATAGGTGCTTGTATTGTTTATATATATATATATATATATATAAAGAATATAATTCCATTTTTACAAGAAAAGGAAAAAAAAATTGAATCCCATGTCTTCATAATTAAAAGTTGAAAAGTTATGGTTGATCGAATAACTTAGTAGTAATTTTATACCTATTCCACTAAAAATGCAGAATTTTAATCATCTACCCTGATATTTGAAAAAAAAAACAAACAAAAACAAAAACAAAACAAAACTCCCCACCTTCAAATTTAAAGAAGAAAAAATAATAATAGTTGAAACTATTAGGACTTCAGCACCAGCGAAAAAATCTAATAAAAATAATATGGAGTGTTTATTGACACTCATTTTTTTTTTGTTTTTCCCACCCCTCTACATAAACCACCAAATACAAATATTTTGAACTTTAACTATTATTTGTTACACCACTTTTTTATTTCAAAAGACCCTCGAATCAAATTTTAATATGTATCCGTTTTTCACCCGCCAAACCACATCCACTAAACCAATGTTAGTTTTTTTTTTTTTTTTTTCTCCTACATTTTCTCACTCACCAACCAAATCCCACGTTATTTCTTTCTTTCTTTCTTTCTTTTTTATTTTTCAAATATCCCACGTTTTATTGTTTATCATCTTCTGTTTTTTATTTTTTGCATTCCTGTGAAAAAATTACGGCAAAGAATTATACTTAAAAAAAAAAAAAACTACAGCAGCGTGAATAATGACAAAGATATATTGGAACAAAACTACATATATAAGGCAACTATAGCATTTATCAAAAGAAAGAAAAGAAAAACCAACAATGGTTATATGATCAACAACATGAAAAAGCGACATACACCAAATATAACTACATATATATATTCTACTATTCTGCTGAAAAAAGATCAAAACATATTAAACGACTTCAAAATATAAGAAAAAAATTAATGAAAAAAATAGTAAACGAACTTAAAAAAAAAAAAAACAAAACAACAAAAAAAAACAAAAAAAAAAAAGAGAGAGAGAAGAAGAAGAAACTCCAAAATAAAAACAACGAAAAAGAAAAAAATTTAAAATTTCACAAGCGAAAAAAGGACTAAAATGAAAAATAAAAAATTTGTTTGGAAGACAATATTTTAATATTTTAATAAATGGTGTTTTCTTAAATCAATATGATTTATATATAACGAAATGTGTAAAGAAATTACAAAAAAAATAGAAAATTTTATAAAATATGAAATATATCTTTTCTTGAAATATGAAATATATCTTTTTTAAAAAAAATAATATAAAATAAATATTTATATTAAGAATAAATCTTAAAAGATGCAAAATATAGAAATTATATTTAAATTTTAGAAAATAAATGCAATGAGATAAATAAATTATATGTTATAAAATTTTATATATATAACGATTTTTTTTTCTTACTTTTTAAAAAATTGATCTTACAAATCCTACATGATATATATTATTTAGTAATAGTAGAAGAGCATTCAAACAATCTTCTCTCTCTTTCTCTCACTCTCTCACGGACTTCACATGTTCCCCCTCCCTCCCTTCTTTCTTTCCCAACGCATCCCCTCTCTCTCTCCCACCCCTCCCACAAAAAAATAAAAATAAAAAAATAAAAAAAAAATCCTCTTTCTCTCCCTCATACTTCATGACTCCACATATTCCCCCTACCCCCATTTCTTTCTTTCCCAACGCATCTCTCTTTCCTTCCATGTATCGATCAAAAAAATAAAACAAAAAACAAAAAAAGGGACAAAACGCACATTTTAACCAAAATGTACGTCAAAATGTACGTTTTGGATGAAAATAAATTTTTTTTTTTTTTTTTACACTTTCTATATATTGTATAGATCAAGTAACAACCATTTCTCTTGTATTAATCTCACGCAACTCTAAAACTTATTTAATTAAAATCTACATATTAGCAAACTTCTCTTTATTTATAATATTAAAAAAAATGAGATTTCTTACTGAAAAAATTCTCTATTATTTGAATACCAGTTTGAACCGCTAAAACGTTTATCAGATTTTATTATGTTTTATTTTGATGTGATTTTGATTCAAATTAATGTTGTACTGCTTGTCTCGCTCTCGCAACAAATATGGACAAACCAAAAAGGAAAAAAGACGGGCATAATTTGGTGAGTCACATGGGTAACACTTGTACCCAAGAGCGGGTTGTCTGATGAGATTTCTGTCCCTTTACCCTTTTAAGTATTAAGCAAGCGCGTTGAAGCTTCCTCAGTCCCTTCTAAGTTACATCTTCCCTGTTCACTTTTCAACATTTCCCCTTCAAATTTATACACAGATATCTAGAGATAGAGAGAGAAAATAATCGAATAAGAGGAACCGATGACAGATAATGATTGAAGATTATTTGAGAAAACCATAAATGGTATGGGCCCCCCTTTTCTTTCCAACACCACAATTCCTCTTTATGGTGGTTTATGAAAATTAATAATACTCCTCCAAACTTCTACTACTGTTCTTTTCCTCCTCCATAAACATATATACATGTATTTGTGTGTGTGTGTGTATACACACAGAGTGTATAACAACATAGAACTACATCAGTTTCTTGAATTTTTTTCATCTGGGCTGTTGTTGTTTTTCTGTAATTGTCTCCTCCAAATCGGATCTGCAGGTTATTTCTTCAAGGAGAGATCAGGGAAAGCATAAACATGTTTACAGATATCGGAGATTATTTATAGCAAAGAAAGATCTTTCTTTCTCTATTTTCTTTTATTATTTTTTTTTTTCTATTTGCTTTTTTGGAGTTCTGTTTTGGGTAATAAATCAATGGCTGGGATGCTTCCTGGAGTTGAATGTGCTCGGAGGAGAAGATTCCATCAAAGTGGAGGAAGCTCGGATTGTCTGACTGCACCTGCTTATGGCGGGACAAGAAGACCTTCCTTCTGTCTTTACACAAGCAACAATGAAAAAACCCACCACATCACCTCTACTTCTCTAATGGTACTTATATATACGCAGACATCTATTTATTTATGTATTTATGTAGTGAGGACGCAGTTATACGGCGTTAAAACCCCAAGAGAGAGAGAGCGGGTGGTAGGTTGCCGGCGCCGACTTTGGGACGAACGGGCAGAGTGTTCAGACGGCCGCGGATGGTTGGCGGAGAGAAAGTCAAAGTCGGCGGCGGACTCGGTGACAGTTAGAGAGACGGAGTCGTCGTCGGTGAACAGGATGTGGGCCTTCGCCGGCGGCGGAGGGCAAATGAGGTTGGAGATGGGTTGAGTGGAAGGAGAAAGGGGAGAGAGGTCAAGAACATGGAGGTCGCCTAACGACTCTCTTTCTTTCTCCGGTGACTCTCCCTCCTGGGGTTGTATCGCAGTCCACATCAGCTCTCTCTCTCACTCTCTCTCTCCCTCATCAGCGCCCTCAATTTTTCATTTAACGGCGAAGAATGCCCTGCCCCTTCGTGTCTAATAATTTGAGGCTCCCGTATAACTGAGCTTTCCTATATATATTTATATCTACTATTTTGTCATTTCTTTTCACACCCTTTTTTTTTTGGTCTTCAATTAGATACTTATTCTCTTTTTCTTTTTTTTCTTTTTATTTTTAAAGAAGCAAAGAAGTATTTCAATCCAAGTAAACCAGGATGACCAAAAGCTAGGAGTAGAAGCCAGAGAAGCCAGGGAGAGATTAGATGGGAGGCTGAGAACACAAAGAAAATCAGAATCAATAAGGCAAGTAAACTTCACAAAAAATAAAAATACCACCAGCAATTAGAGTGTACGTAAAAACATACACGTGACATGAGTGGTTTTAGGCATAGTTTAGCATTAATATCACACCAAATTTCATCAAAACATGTAAAAATTGAACTCTCATTTCCAAATTCAAAACATAATAATAATAATAATACCACCATGCGATATGATTTTCCATTCTTCATTGTTCTATTGATAATTGTGTTATACTGAAAAAATAATAATTTTGAAAACAACAAAAAAATCAGGAAAAATGGGAAATCAGTGGTGAAAGGAGATGAGGTGCAAGTGGAGGTGTATGGAACAAGGAGGAGTGGGTCAAGGAGGTTCAGCTGGGCAAATCTGAGCTGGAAGGCGTCAGACCAAGAAGAGTGTGCCATTTGCTTGGAAGGGTTCAGGGCTGGTGAGACCCTGGTGCACCTGCCTTGTGCCCACAGGTTCCACCATGGCTGCTTGGTGCCTTGGCTTGAGAACAATTCCCACTGCCCTTGTTGCAGAACGGTGGTAAGTGTTATGACCCAGATTTGATCTTGCTTTTTTGATATTCAAACAAGCAAGAACACATACAATCTCATAAGACAGATCGATCACAGAAGGAGGAATTTAAATTTGATCTTGCTTTGGTGTATTGGAAATTGCTATCTAAATCAAAACTGTCTTTTTTTTCCCCCTTTTTTTTCAAAGTTTTGAAGGGTAAAATCAAAACTTCGTTGGTGTAATAGAATTGTTATAAATAGAGTTAAGTTTTGTTATGTACGTGTATGAATTAGTCAAGAGTACGTATTTTGTACCAAATTGTAAAGTATTGTAAGAATTGGTTTTAATATTTGAAAAGCAGAAAAGAAGAACAGGATCATGTTGGAATAAGTGGTGCATAGGCTACTTAATTTAGGCATGACCATAACAGTCCGTACCTTTTAAAGAACTAGTATTGCATGAGAACGTTTAATTCAATAAGGCCAATTTTACCACAAGGCTGTACACGTGAGCCTAGTTTCGTTCAAAGAAATACAAGAAACTATAATTTAACGAATCTCGGATTTATATATAGATATATTATGAACTAGCACTATTACTTTTTTGCTCCTAAATTCTTAGTTTTTTTGTTTAACGGGACATAACTAAATATTCCAAATTTTGAATTCAAATACCGGTGTAATTTTGAATACGGATACCGGTGCAAGATTGGAAGGAGTCTACAATTTTGAATCGCATAACACAACGAATAACATAGATTAAAAAAAACACACACACAAACATTGATAGTTATCTACTAGTGTGTGTGTGTGTTTTTTTTTTTTTTTTCGAAGCGTGAAAGGTTGATGAACATCACACATAGACACAAAAGATGATTATATTTGATGAGGACAGCTCTTGAATTATTTGTTGAAATATGTGAATCCCACTGAAGAAAGCATCACTTTCTATCTAATCTTTTGCCCCACCATTCAAAAAAATAATTTTCATATAATGCAGCCCTCCACTCCAGCCCATCAAGTGGCCCCACAAGTGCATGTTGCGTTTTCGATGGGAAGTTATGTATTTGGTGAAACAGCCCTAAGATGATTACTATAATTGAAATTCCTACCAAATACGTTACATATATTGGAAAACTAATATAAAATTTTGCTCGTGTAAAGTTGGGCTTAAAAAAAAAAAAAAAGTTGATCTAGGGACTAGGTGTTTGCTAGATTTTTAGACCATCACTCGCATATTGGTCTTGAACATTATAATAGTAGTGAGGATAAAACTATATAAGGAGGTATTTAGTAATCGGGTTTAACTTCAACTAAATTGTACTTTTTCATCTTAATTTTTATATTTTTTTCTGAAAAGTCAACAAAGTTTATAACTACTTTTTAAAAGTCAACTTAACTCAAACTTAAAAATTTCAACTCAACTCATTCACCAAACACCCTCTAAATCTTGATCTGCATTTATCCTTTTTATCTTGATGGTCAAAGCAATTGAAGTTGGGCAAGTACGATCTTATCGAACCAAGCTTTATTTGACTTAAACTTTCTTCCACATTCTAACAAATCCCGCTTCCTTTATACGACATAAATTATCCTTTTTTATTATTAGTAAGAATTATCGTTTTAGTTATTAGATTAAGTTTTTAATGTTTTCATATGTAAATGATATGTGATCATATTAAAATAGTTTACAACATGTAATATAAAATTAGTCCAAGTTATAAATCATTTAGTTGAAAAATTAATCTAACAATTAAAATTATAGTTTTGATTATGAAAAATGATGATAAAAAAAAAAGATTATGAAATTGAAGAGTTCTAAAGGTAGAAATCTCGAATTTTACTTCATATTTTTGTTTTGTAGAAAATGACAACTACTGAAGCTGAGCAGCATATTGTTTCTTAATATTTGTCAAGAATACAAAGAAAAATCTCCTAGAGTGAGCTGTTGGGAGAGAATGGATTTGAATTGAGCTATCAGATTTATAATATGATGTATTTCGATATTAATCAATTGTAATTCAATATAATTTAAAATATATATATATATATATATATATATATATGTCTTTGTCCATATTACGGTTACGGTGTTCTTTGATTTGATTTTTTGTCTAGTTGGAATTGACTAGAGTCTAGTATCTTCTTACTCATGTACCCCACATGAATGTGGTCGATTTGTGATTTTTCTCTCTTTAGTTAGTTTTTTTTTTTTTTTTTTTTGGAGTAAATAAATACTCATGTACCCCACATCGTTCTTCTTTTTTGGGAGGAATTTATTTTATTTTCAAATAGCTTTTTTGGCAGAATTTGTTATTTTTGCGAAATTAATTGCAAGAACATGCTTCATGTCAAATAATATATCTAAACTGATATTGCCAACAGAACGCATAAAATGACGTCGTTTTCTCTCACTAGGAAATTACAATTTTACTCCACAAGACAACGGCTAGTTGTTAGGTGACCGTTTTCTGTCCTAAATTCAAAATATGGAAACAACGCCTATCATTCTGTTCATGAAGCTCACCACAGACAATGAAAAGCTCTCTCCGATTCAAATCCAGACCACCCAGAAACCAAAACCAAAAATTCATCCGAAAAGTTGAAAGAAAAGACCCGGTATCTCCGAAGAAATTCAATCTTTTTCAAACAAATTTACCTATTAACACCAAGAACGAAAGAATCGAAGATGGTATACTCGTACACACCCACATACTACTCTACACTCCATGACTCGATAACCTCACTGTGCAAGACAATTCTTCCCTTCAACTTAAAGAAGCGGCGGTTGCCGGCAGCCGAACAGAAGCTGTCGAAGCTGCAGTCCGACAATCTCAAGTGGCAGCAAGATTCTTTCCACCAAATGCTGAAATTGATGGGTCTTCACAAAGAAGGAATTTTGGCTGAAATCGAGGTTTCAGCTTTCCGATCACATTTGCTCGAGATCCTCATCGCTTCTCCGCCAGAGCAAGAGCAACCCGTCATATTGAGAGACAAATTGCTATTCTTGCAGGTAGTTTTTTGTTTTTTTAATTAAAGTTAAAAGACTTTTTGCTTCCCTCGAGCTTTTGAACGTTTTATAAGCTAAGAACTTCAGATTCTAGTGATTTGGGTTTAACTCGAACTGAATCGGATTTCTATTTATTGTCCCCTCAATTTTTGTTGAATTGAGTATGTGATTGAGGTAAAATTCTGATGGATTTATGGTTTTGAACCTAGGAACTTAAAATTCTGCCGATTTGAGCTCAACTGAAACTAGAATCTGAGTGTTATTGTTTTGTCAAATTTCCTTTCCTTTTTATAAATAGTCAAATGGGAACTAATTGACATGAATATTTTTTTAGGAGCTCTTGTACGCGAAGTGCATTTCTTTGGAGGAATACCACTCTTCCAAGAGGCCATTGCTCCAGCGATTGGCGGTTCAAGGAGCTGAGATTGAGGCCAGTGATGTAATCGTCGGAACCTTACCAAAAGACCCGAAAGAGAATTCAGACGAAGAATGGTGCGTGATTGACTTGAAGGACGAAAACAGCTTGCTAAGAGAAGAGAACTCAAACTCAAAGAGCAAATCGTCGAAGCATAGCTCGGCAATGAAGCAGATCAAAGGAGCAGCCTCTGTTTTCGGGTTTGTTTCATCTTACAAACCCGGGAAAAACAGAGAAGAGAAGAGCATATTCGATTTGGAGGCATCAAAAATCGCTTCCTCTAACCAGATTTGGGATGGAAATTTGGAGGGTAAAGAAAATGGAACGAGCTCAATTCTCATGCCTGGAAGCTTCATGCCAGTTCTGGCAAAGGAAAGTGCTGGTGGCACCGATAAGGCAAAGAGGAAACCTTTTAAGTCTCTGTTTCAGAGAGATGGACATGGTGGCAGCAGTGGCGTCAGAGCAGATTATGGTTCTAACTGTGTTGAAACGGCGTCAAAACCAACGAAAAAGCATTGGGGTTTAGATGGATTCAAGAAATGGAACAAAAATGATTCGGATGATGAGACAGCTCCTTTGCCTCTCAACGAAAGATCCGACTCCGAGGCTTACACCAATTCATGCCAGCTCGTGGCGAGCCCCGTTGGAGGAGGGCCAGACACAAAGTTAATTAAGAGAAAGCTTCACAAAGATGGTGCTCCATCTGATTTCTTCATTGACAAGGTTTCCACGAAGTCCTTAATTTTTATCTCTTTTAGTTCTTGTTTCTCAAACGGTTCACCTATTTTGACTCGGTTTTTTTATGTCTGAGCTGAAAAATGAACCTTGGTTGTTTCTGTATTTTTTTTTTTTTTTTAAGGTTTTAGGGGATAAGATAAAGAAAGAGCTCTCACGAATTCAATCAGAACTCAGCACCACAAATCCCAATCTCAAGTTCTCGTAAATATTCTCTCTGATCTTTCACATTTTTTATATTTTTCTATGTTTTTTACCACTTCAAAATAAGTTTTTCTTTTGGCGTTCTTGTTATCAATCAGTAATGACCAAATGCAAGCAATTTCCACCAAGCTTCCGGTCGACAAATCCGATCTCAAGAACTTCTTCCCCAAGTAAAGCAACCTGTTCTCTCTCTATATGTGTGTGTGTATTAGGATTTAGTGATGTACAAAATGTTGATTGTTTTTCTATGTTCTTGAAGGTCGTGGTGTGATAGGTATGGTGATGTTGTTCTCGACGTGGTGAAGAAGGAATTCAAGGACCATGTTGGAGAGATGGAGAACATGAGAAATGAAGCAAGAGGAAAGCGAAACAACAACAACAACTCGAAGCGCTGGACGACATTTGACGACGACGATAGCGAGAACTTTCACCCGAATCTGTTTGCTCAGAACAATAACACCCTATTTGATGACCATAACAGAAGTAATGAAAGTAGGCTGAGATCTGAATCAGCTTTCCTCCAAGACCAGAATCCGTTTTGGTCCCCGAGGAATGGTTCTTCCTCGATGTTGTCTTAGATGTAAAGAAAAGAGCATAGAATTCGTATGTTGTGCTTCTGAGAGCATTGTCTTTTTAGAGCTTAGTGAGTGATGTATGAAGTTGTTATTCTTGAATGATGGATATGTGGAAGAAGAATTATGTTCTTCGAGTACCTCAAACACTACTCTTCATTTTCTAACCAAGTTATTATAATATGTTGAAAGTTTTGTTCCCATTTACTTTTCAAATATAATTTTCGTACCATCTGGTCTTGTGATTTAGATCCTGGCAAAACTGTCTGATGTAGGAGCTTCCAAGAAGACGTTGCTTCGGGGTCGAATCCTTCTTAAGCAGGGGAGCCTGATGTAGAAACATCTGTGTTTACTTGTCGTTTTCTTTTCTTCCTTTGTTTGCTCGTCTTTTTTATTCCTCTGTTTCAGCCTTCTTTTTTCTTGTCGTTTGGCTACTTAGTGTGTCGTTTGTTAATGAAGACCAAAACATGCTCGTTTAGCTGAGCGTAGCCTTGGTATTTGTAGCCTTGGTATTTGTTTCTCTCTATCGTGAAGTTGAAGGCAGACTTGAAGATTGAAAAGAAAAAATTCCGATTTAAGTCTCATCTTTCCGATTGTGGCGCCGTTTTATTTTTCCTTGATCGGTGATGAATCGATCGAGTTTTCCCGGTGGTTTGCTCAGCAATCTTTTCGGTAAAGACTCCTACGTCAAGTGGTATCAGAGCCTTGCGGAACCTAACCTTGGTTTCTGATGGCACGAAGCTGTGGTAGTCGCCACTCCGACGACGACGATCGTGGTGTGAGGGACTTCTGGGCAGATCAAGAGCTCCAATGGAATCGACGGGGAGAGTTTGCTCGCCATTGACAGGAGGGTGCCCGAGATCCGGTGTACGGCGCTGCAAATCTCGACCTCGAACCGAGCAGCGATCGTTTTCGTGACGGGAGGAGCTTGACCCAAGCTTCGGCGGCGGCCCATGGGGGACGGAGGATCTTAGCTTCGACACCGCTGTACCTCGATCCCTGAGCAATTCATTGACATTTCAACAACCCAAATTGGGTGACTCATTCCTATCCTTCGACAAGGGGAAGTAGTTCAGCTGGAAGCACCAAAGACAATAGTCCCAACCATGTGTTCGATGAAAGTCCTCACACCGAAACCCAAGCTAGTTCATTTTGGTGTTTGGGAATCAACCCAAATCTTATAACGGCAGGTCCTATTTCGGCGCTTCAAGGTATTCTTCTACACCAACCCTAGAGTATGATGGCTTTGATATTCCGATGTTTTCTAGGAGTTTTTGTGAAGAAGATATCTTAGATTTGATTCAAATTGTGGATGAGTTGTTTGAATGTGTGTCTGTGTCTTTGGAAAAACAAGCTAAAAGCTAGTTGGATCTAAAAAGAAAGGCTGATAGAGGAATGAAAAAGACAAGCAAACAAAGGAAAAGAAAATGATTAAGTAAACACAGATGTTGCTACATCAATATCTCTCCGGACCTGTTGGGTTTGGTAACATGGTATGCGGAAAGCTCTTTTTCAGAGAAATTACAGCAAATAGACCATTTCTTCTTTTTTTTTTTTTTTTTTTCAATGTGGTAAATAACATATTTGAAAAAAAGTTTGAGGTAAATTTCATATAATTGGCTAATTGTTTATTTAAGAGAATTTTTAAGGCAATTTAATTGTAAATATGTTTCGTAAATGACGGTACTTCTATGCATTCAAATATTGAGAGACACATTCCTAGTGAAGTGCCAAACATACTAGACTTCTTCTTTGGAAGTAAAAACAATATATAAAAAAAAAAGTTCGTTAAAGCTTGATGCAATACACTTTACTGTTCTTACCAAGTGTGCACCACGGTTGGGGTTGGGTGGGGTGATGTAGAATTAGAGAGAAGAAGAAGAATGGAAATTTGATTGAGAGAAGAATTTAGGAAGAAGAAATTTAGAAAAAGAGATGAGAGAGGGAAATTAAGAGGAAAAACAATTCTGAAATTCCATTGAATCGTCCCGTTCCTATGTAACAATACAGACAATTTATTGGTTTATTACACAATCAAAATGAGAAAGTGATAAATGACATTAAATGAATAAAATCATGAAAATTCTCAAAATCAAAATAAAATCATCCATAATTTATTCCTATAATTGCACCTAAAATAGTTCTGCAATTTTGCTCTTTGATCCTATTAGAGAGATTACAAAAACTCCCCTCTTTTTTCACCTTGATTTTAAGAAAAGCCTTATATTTTGGGAGATTACAACGTGATACCCACAAATTCTACTTTTGCTGCACATCCCTCCCTTGTCAAAATATTTGGTCCAATTAGGATGTAAAATATGGAATTTATCCTATAATAAAGTACCAAATATTAGCGATGTAGGGTGGCTTGTCATTTTGGGAGGCTGCTCTTTGCACAACGAGCCGTTTAGCTTCTGGTGTTTATGTTTTTGTCTTCGTCGTTTAGTCTTTTACAATTTTGTTGTCGTTCACCTTTTCTTTTTCTTATGCCGTTGTCTTAGTAGAGCTATGGGAATTAGTACTGGTAAGGGCTCTTCTGAGAAGGCAAACTTGACAATTGTATTTTGACCTTGAGCTTTGCTCTGTATTTCCATGGAGTATTTCCTCCAAATTATCTTATCTTGAAGGCTTGATTCGATAAGATCGACCTTCAATTAGGTAGCTTAAATTTGGTGAAAGGGAAGGATCCTTTTTAGTTTTAAGTGTAATAAACTTTTCGTATTTAATTTCTTTTTCATATATACTAGTTGAAAGCACATCACATTAACATTTATATTCAGCCCATTGAATTCATTTGGCCAATTTTTTATATGCTTTATTTCGGCCAAAGTCTTTTTTGACCAGGAAAAAATTAACAGAAAACTACTATGCTATGTTTGGTAAGGTGGAAAAAAAGGAAGGAAGTGAGTTGAGGAAAAATTGGATGGAAATTGATTGAATTGTTTGTTTGGTAAGAAGGAAAAGAGAGGAGAAAGGAAAATAGAATAGAAAAATATTGTAATTTGGTCCACTTTTTTATTGCCTTCAAAAGTGTGAGAAAAACTAAAAATCCATTTAATAACTACTAAAAGCACTTTTTAGTCCTTGTTTTTAAAGTAAAATAATATATATATAGAAATAAAATAGTAATTACACAATCTTTTTTTATTTTTTATTTTTCACCTTCCACGATACCAAAGGCCATAAAGGAAGGACAAAATATTTTCTCTCTCTTTTATTTTCTTTCACTTCTATTTTTTCTTTCCCTCTTGTTTTCTTTCCTTCTTACCAAAACATGGGCTAAGAGTTACATTTAAAAAGGAAAAAGGATGTTTAAAAAGGGACACATTTAGGAACATTAGAAGGAAAAATAATTTAAAGGTCACATCCGACAAAAAATATCTTAAGATTGTATGAAAATGCTTAAGCGGTGACTTTAGTTCAGAAATTTGTTTTTGTAGGAACAAGTTAGGAGAAAAAGTGTTTCAATTAGACACATTTAAAAATATGTGTACTTTTAAGGGAGAAGCCAAAACAAAACAAAAAAAGGATGGTTGCAGGCATACCATAACGGTAATATCATATCTTACTTCATTTAAAGGTACGGAGTTCAAATGTTTCGCCCCCAAGTTAAAAAAACAAAAAACAAAAACAAAACAAAACAAAATGGGACCAAAATGAGAGAAATAAAATTTTTAGGGAAAAACAAAAAATGAAGGGCGGGGGTTGACAAAAGTTTGATAAAATAATATCTCATAGTATTGTACGGAAAATATTTTAGTGGGGATGTATTTGACAAAATTTATTTAATATGGACAAATTTGAAGAAAAAGTATTTAAATGAGACATATGTAAAAATATATAAATTTTAAGGGAGAAGCCAAAAAGGAGGGACCAAAATGAAAATAATAATAATAATAAAACTTTAGGGGGGAAAAGCAGGAAAAACAAAAACAAAAGAAGGACAAAATTAAAAATGGGTAGTGTTCATTTTGGTCGAAACCCATAGCACATTTTATTTGACAAATTTTATTTTACTGCGGAGAAATTAAGACAAAAAAGTAATTCAGCTAGGCACATTTTAAAATATATAAAATTTTAAGAGAAAAACAAAAAAAAATAGGGGACCAAAATAAAAAAAAATTAATTAAATTTTAGACCAAAAAAGCAAAAGAAAAATTGAAGGACTAAAGATTAAAAATTGGAGGATTTCAACCACGGTTGGTTGAAACCCATGAATTCTATAAATTGTTTAGATGTAGATGTTGATAAATGTAGCTCAATTTGGATCGCATGTTCATTTTCGAAAAAATGAATTTTTTTTTTTTGTTTTAAATAAGAGAGTTTTTTCATTTTGAGAATAAGATAGTATTTGGATGTGTAAAAAATTTCTTCTTAAAAACAAAAGGTTGTTTGGAATGAGAAAAAATGGTATTGGGAATTGTGCATTATGAGAAAATTTTAAAAAGATTCCCTTTTTTTTTTTTCAAAAATGATATTTTACAAGTTACGTTTGAAAATGAGATAGTTTTCTTTTTTCAAAAAGAGAGAATGATGGAAAAAATTTAAAAAAAAAAAAAAACGCTTATTTGCAAAAATTTTCTAATTTCTAAAATTTGATAGCTTATCCAAACAATGGAAAATTTTTTTTCTATCTTCTATATACCATAGGATAAAACGTAGTTGTTTGGACAGAAGAGTTTATACACCTTATCCATGTATGGACATGATTTAATAGGAGTAAATTCAACATTTTAATTGTAGAAATATTACGTGGCGGAATGTTAAAATTTTTTTAAGATCGAACAAACTCGTGATGCTATATACAATAAATTACCCTTAATCTACGTACTTTGTGAATCAAGAATCTCCACGAATTATTCAAGAACCCAAGTTGAAGAGCTTCAAGTAACTAGTCTTCTTTACTATATTCTAATTCCCGAATGGTGGAGTGTGTGGGCAACCTTACCTTTATGGGAGTATGAAGCTCTTTAGAGTCTATGGTCTACCCAAAAATAGAAGAACAACCTCCTATTTATAAGAAAATAACTAGATGGTGTTTGAATTTGAGTAGGACTCCTTGAAAAGATTTTTCTCATTCCTCTTCATCAATTATCTTGAAATTTGATATTTTATTTATCTAGATATATCTCATAATTTCAATTTTAATTCAAATAAAATAATGATAACTTTATTTGAATAAAATAATTATGTAATAATTATCCATAAATGAAATCAAGAAGGAGAAAAAATCTCTTCCACATCCTCTCTAAAAAAAATGCCTATATAAAGGAGATTAAACAATATTTAATTTCAATTCAAGTCTCTTTGGTATGTTATCCATATCTAATCAACTTTATTTAGTTAAATAATATTCTCTAGATATTTAAATTAATTATTCAAATAATTAATTTATCCCTATCTATTAATTTAAATTAAGCTCCATATTTATAACAAAAGATAAATACTATTAATTTAAATCATTAATCGTAAATAAATAAATCTTATGAAAATTTTAAATAATTATCCAAATATTTATCACAAATATATTAAACAAAACAAAATCTATTCTCCCACTACTTGTACAAGCCTACTATCACACTGGTGACTATGCTGGGCGCGTCATCACAACACCGTTGAGAATTTAAACTGCATTAGTAATTTGAATTACCATCCATTAGTGAAATTATATTGAGTTAGTGAAGGGACTAATTAGACTATATAATTCAGACTCTAATAATCTATGTGACTAAATGTTCTATACTAAACCTATTAATCACATAATTATTAGTTTTACAGTCACACCACTATAAACCTGAAACTTTACTCCTGATTATATACCGTATTACGTAAACTTATAAATAGCCTAAGTCCATGACCTTGTCAAATATGCAATACCCTCATATGATATTCATGATCAATTTAAGGCTAATATCCGTTTACATTCTTGATCATTTTATCTTAAATATCCAGTTTACACTTTATAGGAAAATGATTATCCATACCGAAATGAATAATAAATTATTTATAGAACAAATGACCAAGGCTTTGACCATTTTCCAATTCCCGTATAATGTCTTTAAGAGAATATCCTTAACTCTTTTAATAGGGCTATGATTCCATATCTATAAATAAAAACTCTCATCTAATATAAGTCATGTACCAAACGAATTGATATATAAGCTTACTATTTTGAGACGCTTTAGCCTTGGGAATATCAAAGTACATAAGTTATAAACATGAAGTCAATTATTTACTCAGGAATTAAGGTAATCACATAATGAATGTCGTAAGTGAATTAATCTATATAAACGGACTAATTAAATAGATTAATTACACTTAACTCCCAGTCTAGTACATCATCACCACTAGGCAATATATTTATGTCTTTACTTAGGAGTCGGTTCGTTTTAAACTGTCAAGACAAACCATCTCCCTAATTGGATTTATACAACATAATAGTCTTAACATAAGTTGGATGCTCAATCTAACTCCGAAGAAGTAAAGAAAGGTGCCACAGTCTATTCTATGTACAACAATGTGTTGAACTAAATATAGACTATAAATTTAGATTACTTACTTTAGAATGTTGTCTTCTTATATACAATATCCATTGTATGCAATATTCTAACAGTTTAAACATCAAGTAGTCAGTGAGTTATATTTGCTTATATTTACTTTAACTTGTAAATTAATGAGAACGAAGTAACAATGATATTATGAAGAACCTCAAATATAAATTAATAATCAATCCAAAATAATCAATAAAACACATAAACTGTCTTTCATGTTTAGGATATTCCTAACATTAATTTTTGGAGAATGAATAGTAAATAATTCAAGTAAATACTATATTTTAAAAACATTTAGAGTAAATAGTCATAAATAATAAGTTTATTTGATAAAAAGTTATTTATTTTAATAATTTTATTAGGTAAAAAGTTATTTATTTATAGTAAACAGATAATTTACTTAGTAAGTTTGCTATTTATTATTACTTTTTTTCAAATATTTTAAAATAATTTTTTTTTTTTTGAAAAAGGATATTGCATTTCAAATCAATAAAATACGAAGATCAATATTTTGAATAATCTCATAACACAAGGAAACTTAATCCTAATTACAAATCGGTTTTACCAGTAAATTCTAATGAAACGCGCAAAGGAGTAAAAAGTGCATTGAAATCCATCATCGAGCACACATTGTTTTTTTCAACAACACCGCAAAATTGATAGAACTCCGATCATTCAAAATCAAGAGATGCATAGCAAAAAAGTTGCCTCCAACACCGCGTATAATTAACTCTAGCGAATTAGAAACATAAACAATACAAGAGCGTAAGGAGACCACCTCCGTTATTACAAAATAAACACAAAAATAAACCAACAAAACACAAAACAGAAATAACATCACCTTTATTTTAAATAAATAATTATAACAAATAAGAGAAAAATCTCAGATATAATGGATAATATCTCCAGTTACAAGCCAACAAACACGACTAAAAAGACTAAAATGCATCCCCTCTGACCATAAATCATCCCTTCCACCAAAACCATCATGCTAGAATCCAAAGCATCTTCTCTAAGGCCGGTAGTCCAGTGACCAACCAAGAGGTGGTGCTGGCCTCCGATCCCAAAGGAGAAATGTGAACGGTACAAACCTTAGCACACAAGAGAAAGAGAAAGAAAGAGAGAAAAGTTTAAAAGTATTGATAAAATTATTGTATTTACTTAATGTAGTTATGTAAAAATACTATTTACTACCGTTTCGGTTCAATATATTTTACCTAGCTCAAGTATCTCACCAATATCATTTTTTTTTTACTAGACTTATCACTACAAAAAGTCCAAAATAATTTCAAAAAAAGAAAAAAATAAAGTCCAACAAAACCGCATCATCAACAAAAAGATGCCACGAGATACATGGCATCAATTCCGGGCACAAAAAGAATATTTAAGAAATATTTTTTTGACAGAGAAAAGAAACATGGTTATTCATCATCATTTACATGACGAGAATTGAGTTCTGTAGGAAAGTTTCTTTACATTTTTATATATATACAACTCTATCAGACAGAAGGTATCTCTGAGCTAGAGACAGAACACTCTGTTAGACCCTCACGAACATCTCCCCGACAAAGCGGACATACTCTGAGAGAAAAAAGCCAAGAAAGAGGAAGGAAGCAGATAAATAAGATAATGACATACGGAAAGCTAAGGTGACAATTTTTCGACATGAATCATATGGAGGACGAAAAGGGGAATGAAAAAGCAAACGAGGATTACCCATGAATCTCTTTAAGCCACTTATCCACACATGACATGTGATACTCGTGGTGGCAAGGCAGGACTCGGATTTTGTCGCCTTCTTCGTATTCAGCAAGGCAGATGTAACACCTGTTCACTTTTTACTTTAGCATTTTGTCAAATGGAGAACCAGAGCAAAACCAATCGGAAACTATGTATGAATGATAACGGAGAAAAAGAAATTGCAGCAATTTGCATTCATGTTTGGTGCAAAGATTAGATTGTGTGTTGAACTTACTCTGAAACCCCATCCCCGTCCTTGGCCTTGTCAAGCTTTGAGTGGCTCTTGAGAGGGAATGAGTCGACAACAGATGCCGGGGCAGGACTTGATACCATAGATAGGGAAAGCGACACGGGTTGGCGATGAATTTCATCCAGAACCTGTAGGTTTTACATTATGACAGCAACTATGTTAATAAGTTGAGTCGAAAGGGGTGGTGGTCCATGTGTGCAAGATTTAACGACTATGCTATTTCCATTACCGGACAAGTCAAAATGGAGTTAACAAGAAGTCGTATTAGAAGACAATAAGGACAGAACTATTCAATCAGATGCAGAAGAGAGAGCGCTTGGAAGAAAAGTAGAGAGAATTAAGAACATGAAAAAATAACAGGACAGCCAAATGACAGACTAGACAAGATGTAGCCACAGAGGAATTTAATAGAAAACAATATCTGCAGAGAATAAAAATTATTGCTAATAGACATGATAAGGAACATAATTAAAAAAAAAAAAAAAACGAAACAAAAAGAACTCTTCGGGAGCTTGGTAGTAAAGCAAATAGCAGAGACTGATAATATCCAAAAGGACACTTGAATGCAGGCACGAAGCCGATGCATGCCCAGTCAAGCCCCCACTAAATTTTTTATCTCAAGAAAACAATCTGTCTATGATATGTATTATTTTATAGAAATACAAACAAAAGCACCCACTAAATAATGTAAACCCCCCATTAACTATATCAAGCCCGATGCATAACAAAGCTATAAACCACATTAATTCTACCAGCTGTCACTACTATTGTGGAGAGTATTTTCTCCTATGAATTTTGTTCAGAAATCGACTATACGAAAGACATCATTTATAGTCTCGAGAGACAATTGATATAAAATGTGTTTATCAATAATCTTTTAAATCATTCGTCCCCATTGACAAAAATTCGTGGCTCCGTCACTGCTTGAACGCCATGTTATTTTGTAGGCTGAGCTCAAGAGCAACATTGATATTACAGCCTCCAAGTAAAATGGCTACATACTTTGGTCTTTTAGAGAATTATACTAAATCAGACAAAATCCACTTAAAACATTATCAAGAATCATGTCCGACAAGATGGACAGAATATTTTCATATGGAACTCAAAATATTTGTAAAACATAAACTAAAGCTCAGCATGAGACACTCTGAAAAGAACTACTTGCTAGTACCTTTCCAAATTCTCGTGAACAGAAATAATTAAAAAGAATGCATACATGATTATCTAAGGAAAATAAAACCTGCGCAGGTAAGGGAAGATAAGTACCTCAAACAAAGCTTCAGCAAGCATGACAATTCTTGATATACTAGCACGAGTACTTGACTCTTCACTCATCAATAACGACTCGCATGAGCATCTACCATCCGCGTGGAGCCCAGACGGACAAAAAGTATTCCGTCTACCGTTATCATCTAGACCACCACGAAGCCTCTCCCAGACCTGCAAGCAATAATGCTGACACAGGTCAATAATATTTGATACATTGATTCAGCTTCTTACAGAAAACTAAGGTAGCCAATGCAGTGAACTGGAAGAAAAATTAAGACTTCAAGAACAATTTTTCATTAAGTGCTGAAACAAAAAGATAAACACTATTAACAATACAGAAAATTCCATAAGATCCTACAAAAAATTAATATTTTGGAAAAATTTCAGAGCATCTTATGCTATTATCATAGATGAATGTTGTTTTTACCTCAGATCTTGAATGCCGCCTTCGTTCACTCGAATATGGAAACCTACTACCTAGGTATCCAGAATCAGTTCCAATCCCATCATCAAAAAAGTCACCACTGAAACCAAGTAGCCAGCGATCATGAGATCCTAGCTCCCCATTATCATCCATCGAGAAAACAATGGTTGGAGAATCAATAAGCCTTCTGGAACTGCGTCGTGAAAATGCATCCCAGAACATTCTTCTACTGTTCCTCCTGGCCTCACGATTACTAGCATCTGGATTGCTGTTAGACAATACATTGGAAGAAATACTCACGACATCCACTTGAAGTACCCCACTATCAGCTCGGCCCCTTTCCCTGTTGGAGACAAGGAATCCTAAACCTGAAGGTAATACCTCATGAAGGGGTTCGCTTCCAAATGGGTGAAAAGTCACCGGCGGAGTGGAAAGTTGAACAGAACGAGAATCAGAACCAGAGCTATCAGTGGCCATTACTTCAGACACGTGATTCTCATCAACAGGGGCTGCTTCTGAAGATGAAGTGCCAAGTCCCTGAGAGGAGGAACTGCTTGGATGCATAGCCTCGGAACCATTGTGGACTGAACTACCAATACCATTTACTGCACTCGTGTTAGGAGAAACATTGACAGAGACTGTGTCTGAAGATTGTTGTTCTTTAAACAAAGTACTAGACGGAGTAGTACTAGGATTAGTATCCCTAGAAGATTCATCATGACCACAATCAGCACTCACCTGATGAGGAGAAATTAGCTCCTTACATTCAGACAAGTTTGTACTAGTATTGCTTGTTCTGGTACTAATTAAACCATCTTCAGAAAAACTATCTAAATTAGTTCTGGTTTCCGTATTTGAGATGGTAATTCCTGCTCTTGAACTGGCAGAAAGTGATGATTCCACCCTTGGGTTCTGAATTTCATGGATTTGTTCACACTGTTCTTCCGTCTTAAAAAAAGAAGAAAAAAAATCAAAGCATTTCAGTAGCTTTCTCAAGTTCTCAATTAGCTCACAAAAAATCCCATATGTTTCTTTCAATTCTAATGATAAATTCAAATAAGGAAACAGGCCCAGAAAACCAGAAAGGTAAATATGAAAAGGGTTTCAAATAGATTCATAAACAAGAAAGAAAAACAAGAAAAGGCTATAAGAAATGAAAAAGAAGAATAAAAAATAACAATAATAATAATTAAAATAATAATAATAAGCATTTCAGGTGCGAACACCTTCTCAAATCCCCATATGATTCTGCTTAATCTCAAAAGGTAAATTCAAATTTAGAAACAAGCCCACAAAATTATAAGTGAAAACAAGGAAAGGATTTAA
Organism: Ficus hispida; assembly: GCA_025413025.1. Classification (NCBI taxonomy): domain Eukaryota; kingdom Viridiplantae; phylum Streptophyta; class Magnoliopsida; order Rosales; family Moraceae; genus Ficus; species Ficus hispida. The sequence continues at coordinate 22,016,356 of CM046362.1, read as the reverse complement.
ATCTGAATAAGAAGTTTGTTCTCTCGATTATTAAATAAGGAACTGATCTTCTAAAGAATCAAAACCCAAATACTTTTTAAGAGCCAAAAAGAAGTAATTTGAGATGAATTGAGCAATTACGAGATACAAGGGAAATGGGTATCGACAGTTGACATAGAAGATTGAAATTTTTTTCAGTTGACGATGATGATAAATATACCTGATATGTAGAGAGACAATTGGAGGCACCGCAGATGAGAGAGGAGATTATGGAGCGGTTGACTCTAGGCCGGTGACGACGCGATCCCAATCGACTGTTGCTCGAACCCATTTTAGAGAGAGAAGGGAGGAGAGAGAGAAAGAGGGAGAGAGAGGCTAAGAGGCGAAGTGAAGATGATGACGATAATGGAACTATGTCAGCATACCAAAGAGGCAAGGCAAAGACTGAATTTTTTTTTTTCAATAAAAGGAAAACATTATGCTATTTTTTTTATCTTTATCTTCTTTTTTTTACCTCTTAATTGTCCATTATTAATTATTAAAAAATACAAGTAATTATTTTAGTGTTAAAACATATGTAAAGATTAGGAGGACTAGACAGGGGAAAAAAAAAAAAAAAAAAGAGGAATTCAAGGAATCATTCAGTAATATGATCAGTCATGAAATTCAGCTCGTGTATTTATTTTTGTTTAATTGGTTGGTTATGGTGGATGAAACATTGATTAACAATAAAAATAAAAATAAAAATAAAAATAAAAATAAAAAAAGAGTTCGTTCTACAAAGAGATCCCTTACTTTATCCTATCAATAGGATAAAACCTTTTGACTCTTGGATCCTATTACGTGGTTGAGATGTTATTTGCACACAAAATTTATTGTGCACCTAACTGCATCTGATTATGCCCATAAACAATTACCAACAATTACGCTCATCAGATTATGCCCGCCATCTCCGTCGCCCTCCGGCGTTGCACAAACGTCGTCCACTCTACCTCCCTCTGCACCCTCGAACCCTATGGGACCCCCACGCCGCCCTCCTCTCCCTCGCCATCTTCTCTGACGCATTCACCGCCGTCGAAGCCATTGCGACTGGCCGCTGCCTTCCCCTCCATCAGATCAGTCGACCCACGCTGATCGGAAACGAGGAAGAAAGCTGGTAGTTCGGCTGAGCAGGTGAGCCCGCTGACCAGCTCCGCCTGGGGCTCCTAGTGGTGCACGGCGATGGTGGCTGTGGCTTCGAGTTATTACCGTAGGGAACGAACCCCAAGCCAACGAGAATTGACGCGAGGTCGCGAGCTCAGGCGACGGGCAACATTGGATGGGCGGCCGATTCCAGATCTATCGGAGCCTCCGAACCCCTAGATTGCAAACAACTTCGATCGTCTATATCCGCGCCGGCGGAAGTGGGTTTGTTGGTTTTCCAGATCAGTTGGCGATGGGGACGCCGGCCATCGCTATTTTCCTCAGCAACCCTCCGGCGCCACAATCGCAGCGGTCCCCAACGGCGACGGCATCTCACGGCGGCACGAACTCTTCACCACCCAAACACCGCTGACCATCGCTAACACCTCCAACGACTCGTTAGATGCGGCGCCCTTCGACATACGCAACGGTACTGCCAGCGACCTCACGATGGCCGGCATGGTTTGGGCAGCCCAAGCTCTGTAATTTTTTTTTTCAAAGAGTTTTTTTTGGTCTTTTCAAGTGTGATTGTGTGTTACGATCTTAAAACAGTGTTGGTGAAACTTTTAATCTCAACCATTGAAAGATAATCAAATGGCAAAAATTTCTTGCCCCATTGATGGGGTAAAGCAATGGGTCTCGTTGTAGATTTATCCCAAAAAAAAAAGTATTGATTATAGAACTTTTTCGTTTTGATGCGTTAATTAGTCCAAAATTAGATTGAAATCACATATTTGAATTGGTTATTACCCTCTTTTGTAAAATAAGAGAACATATAGTTAAAAATATAATTTAATAATAATTTTACATACAATTTTATTATAAAATACATAATTCAATTTCTACTTCAAGTTTTTTATTAAAAAATTGAACCTACGAAAATACTTTTTTTTTTCCTTTTTAAAACACAAAAAAAATAATTCTTTTAAAAATTACTAACACATAATTGCTACGGAATATATACTAAATGTGGTGTTTATGATAATTGAAAGTATAGTTAATTTTACACCTAACTACAATATAAGATATACAATTTGAATTCTCAACGTTAATTTTGAAAAAAAAATATATTATTTACAGAAACTAAAATAAGTAAATAACATATTTACTACAAAATTTATTTAATTGACTCATAATAAAAAAGTGTTTATTATAAATTTGTTCGGTTATGCGATTGCAATCATAATATAGAGATAATTCTATATATGACTTTATCATAAAATATGGAGTTTCAATCCCTATTTTAAATTAAAAATTTTATTTGAATTTTATAAATATATTATTTATTTTTATATTTCTTATTCTTTTAATTTTAATAAACATGATATTTACCTCTTTATCTTTAAATTTTTTTTTTAATCCTCTCTCGTTGATGGCAAACACACAACTTTTTTTCATGAAAAAAAAAAAAAAGAAAGAAAGAAAGAAAGAAAGAAAGAGTCCTCACACGTAGTCTAATAACGTGTCTAGCATTGGGGTTGAAAAAAAAAAGTCTCGTTTTTTGTCTCTTCTGTATTTACCGCTTTCCTTTCGTTTTTATTGTCGTCTTGTTTCTATTATGAGTGGTTTGGGTCTTTTGGTGACGCCCTTTTTTAAATTCATTACAGACCGGACAAATAAAATTAAAAAAATCACATAATGATCGAAAAAAAAAAAGAAAAAAAGAAAATTGCATTATTAAAAAAGAAGAGGTTGTGATAGGGTCTTTTATAGAATAATTATCGGTAAAGTTTTTTTTTAAATCGTTAAGATTTAATCGAATGATTAAAATATTGTTGGCGTATTATACTTATCATACACCTTACCTCATATAACCATTCCCACCCCAAGTCTTATCCGTCGCCAGCGGCGTACCCCCGCGCCCCCCCCCCCCCCCACCCCCCCAAACCTCAAGCCCCAGCCCCGGCCACCCATGCCTCGGCACCCCCACCCACCCCCCCCCCCCGGCCGGCCCCCAGCCCTCACAGTGCCCCCTCCCCTCGGAGCCCCCCCGACGAGGACCCCCCACACCCCGACGCGACCATCTCCCCCTGACGAGAGAAGAGAGAGAGAGGTCTCCCCACCACCTGCTCTATCTTTCTCTCTTCCCCTCTTTCTTCTAGGCCAGCCGCCGCCCCCCCCCCCCCCCCCCCCCCCCCCCGTGGACCCCCATACCCCGAAGCAACCGACTCCCCCAAGTGAGAGGAGAGAGAGAGAGAGGAAAAGAGAGAGAGAATGGGGGTCCCTGTCGGGGCTGGAGCTGAGGTGTGGTAGGCGGGGTCGGGGCAGAGAGAGGGGAAGAGAGAGAGGAGAAGAAAGAGAGAGTGGCGCCGAGGGGCCTGGAGAGAAGAGAAAAGAGAGAGGGGGCAAGGGAGGCATGGGTAGGGGGGGCACCGGGCTGAGGGGGTGCCAGGGAGTGGGGGGGCCGAGGGAGGGGGGACCTAGGGTGGGAGTGGTGGTAGGGGGTGTGGGACTGGCCGGACCTAGGGAGGGGGGGTTACCGGTGATGGGGTGGGGGCCTGCCTGACCTAGGGTAGGGGGTGTGGTGGGTTCACAACTCGAAATCCAACCCCGATCCCCATCTCAAAACCAGACCTCGATCCCTATCCCAAATTCTGACCTCGACCCCCATCCCGAAACCTAACCCTGACCACAACCTTTGTCCCAAAACCCGACTCTGATCCTCCATCCTAAAACCCGACCCCTACCCTCGTCTCGAAATCCAACCTGACCACTGACCATGAAACCCTACCCCAACCCCCGTCTCGAAACCCGACTTGACCCCCGACCCTAACCCTTGTCTTGAAACCTAATCCTGACCCTTAAACCTAACTCCGACCTCCATCCTGAAACCCAACTCCAAACCCGTCTCAAAACCCGACCCTGACTCCTATCTTGAAACCCAAGACCGAGCCCAAGCCCGAGCCCGACCTCGTCTTGAAACTCGACTTGACCCTGAACTCTGACCTTGATCCCAGTCCTGAAACCCAACCTCGAAACACGTCCCAAAATCCCGAATCTGACCTATGTCCTGAAACCCGATCCCGAACCCCATCCTGAAACCCAATCTTGTCACCAAAACCTAACACCGACCCAACCCTCGTCCCGAAACCCTACTTTTGTGTTGAAATCCATTATATTTTATTTTTTAATATAATTATTTAGATTAAATTATACAATACAACCTAATACAAAAATTTTGTTCTCGTATAATATATCACAGTCCGTATTGTATTAATTTTTAATTTCGTATTAAGCTATACAATACAAAGATATTATCAAACATTGTATTATTTTAAATACTACAATACGGAGTGCTAATACGGTGTACCAAACATGCTAGGAATAATTAAATAAAATTTTAAAAATTATAGCTAATTAAGATGCATAAAAATTGTGTGATTGCAGATATAGCCTATCAGTAATACTATACGTATCTCAACCTAAAGATGTAGAGTTTGAATCCCTACACCCTCAATTCAAAAATAAAATAAAACAAAAATTATAAAATAACTTAATGAAATAGCATTATCATGTTACATGAGATTAGTCCAACAAACATCGAAGAAACACCAATTGAGAGAGAAATGGCTCAGTTTTGTACTCAAACCACTTGTAAAAAAGGAGTAGAACAAAAATGATTTTGTTCTACTTGATTAATATTCAGGTTGAAGAATATGAAGGATTGAGACGATGACAAGATTAAACGAGTGTGGAAATCTAAAAAAAAGGAATGCATTATAATTACCGAAGTTAGTTTAGTCTGTGAGAGCTATTAAAATAAATTTCTAATTAAACTATGTATATGTACTTTGCCAATCAGTCATCTTTAAATACAACACATTAATTTTTTTTTCTTTGAAAAGAACATAATTCTCGATGTAATTATAATTAAAAAAATTATTACTTTTGTACATATTTAAAAAGAAACATATTCAAAAGGGAAAAAAAAAAAAAAAAAACTTGTACAACAAAATGATTAGGTATAAGCAAGAATCGAAATTGCTGATTTATTCATTTAATATCCTTCTAATTATCTTCTTTTTTTCTTTAAATGAAGTTTCCAATTGTTATTTGATTGGTCTAACTGTTATATTTGGTTAGTCATTGAAATGAAAATGAAATGAAATAGTAATTGCTTCGACAAAAATACACCTCCATTTAATTAATAAATGTTTTAGGATAGTGAAAGGCTATTTAAAGTATGTAATAGAACATTATGATAACTCACTTGGTAAGTAAAATATTTTAGTAAAGTTTAGTTTTCATAATGGAATAACCATTTATTGATTCCTCTTCATAACGGCTATTCAATTATTGTGTTGGAATAGTAATTTCATAAGAACAGTTATTTTTAAATCTTCTGTCCAACCAAATATAGGAACGATTAGATTTTAAAAATTGCCATTCCATCAAACTAAATGATACCTCAAGTTTTATTGTTATCCTTTAACCACAATTAGAAGAATTTGTTGGGAATTGCGGATAATTTGCTGTTTGTTTATACATATATACAAATACATATACATATATATTAAAAGAAGTTAGACAAGAACACTTCGTCAGACTTCAAATTGATATTGATTTAGTACAGCTGTTAAAATACACACTTTTTGTAAAAAGATCGGGAAGTTCAATTTTTGCCAGCGTAGAATATGAGAATCTTCTAGATTATTATTATTATTTTTTAAAATTCTCAGTGCAAGTCTACTGATCACTTTATTGCTAATTGCATATCACTTTATTGTTAATTGTAGATATAATCAATATATGGAAGTAACTAAATCATAGAATGACATTACAGTAGCACCCAATTAGGTCCAGCTTCATTGTTCGAGTGAAGTTCAACAAGGCAAAGATCCGCCCCATTTGTATATAAATATATATACATATAGATGAAAGTCCTTTTTTTTTTTTTTGATAAATATAAACGACCTTGATTTTGTTTTATTATTTTTGTTTAGTTGAAGTAAAGATGGGAAAAAGATGTTGACAGAAACCAGGAATCTATGAAGTGTAAAATGGGTAAGATTACAACCAAAATTCTTGACGACTTAGAAGTGAAAAAAGGGTCAACATTTGAATTTAATGGAACTGGTAATTTAAAGCAAAGAACTACTTAATTAGATGACTGTTGCACAACCCCTCAAATGTCATAATCAAAATAGCTGAAAAATTGACTAAGAAACACAGTCAATATTTGCTAAAAATCAAGTTTTGATAACTGCAAAAACCACTTTTTTTTTTTTCTTAATCTAAAATTATGGTACCAAACCCCACCTTATCACCTCTCTCTCTCTCTTATTAAAATAAGCTTTTTGCAGTAGTACTAATGGTTGCAATGGTCAAAATCACAATCCATATACTTGAAATGCAAGCATGATAGGGATGATATCTCCACAAGGGACTATATAACATTTCACCTTCCCCCTTCTTTCCTTATTTCTATTCTTGGAGTCTTCGAAAAACCAGAGTCTGAAAGTTTCCCAAGACATTTGAATCTCAGGCAAGATTTCTTCCTTTCTTCTTCGTTTTGAGTAATTTTGATTTGGTAAGGTCGTTTATGTATTGTTTCCTAGTCTATTTTGGTTATTTTCCTTCATGTCCTTTGGGTGAGTGATTTGGCTAGGGGATTTGTCGTGTTTTCCTCGGTTTTCCTTTGAGTTCTTGGTTTGTGGTTAGGGTCGACATTGAGTCGATGTGTTGTCACCTCAGGGTCAATGTCAGGCATGTCGCTATATGTTGGGGTCTAAATGTGCCATAAGGATAGAAAATCAATGTTAGGGATTTTCTGTAAATATGACATTTTGATATTAATAAGAGGAGGTTATTCATGTTTAATAAGTTGTGTCCTATTTACTTTCATTTGTTGATTGTATGTTTGAGCAAATATAAAATACTCCTTGACTGTTTGTAATATATCAGATTACTATATGTATACGGGGTATACATAGAAGACATGATAATTTGATAACAATCAAAATAAATAGTCCGCAATCGATGGGATAAGATTTGGGGATCTTATTCATGATAAGATTGTAAAGGTTGTCTACTTCCTTGGAGGGATGGTTTGTCTTGACCATCGGATAAGTTCCGAGTGAAAACTTTAATGTATACCAGTATTGAGGTATGACATTGGACTGGACCTATAGTGTTAATTGATTTGGTTTAATAATTCCGTTTATAAGAATCAATAACGTTTTGATTATCATCATGTATTAATCTTAATCCTGAAATGATTACTTGAGTTCGTATCCATGACTTATGTACTTTAATGCACTACAGGTGAGACAATGTTAATTTATGGTCAATATACTTGTGTTTTGGGTGCATGACTTATAGATGGAGAAATCAAGATTCATAGATATGGAATCCATAGCTATCTTAACGATAGTACATGTTATCTACTTAAAGATATTATTCGGGGATTGAAAGATAGTATAACAAGATCTTGGCCATCGGTTTATTTTGTGTTCTCTGATGGTTTACCAATTGTATGGTTTTATAATTGGTAGTTCTTTCAATGGAGAATAATGGAACTTTAAGTTAAAATGATTGAAAAGGTAAAACGGAAAAAGTCCTTAATTCAATCATAGATAACATATGGGGATTAAGCAAGCGATGAATAAATCATGGAAGAAGCAATACGTGAGAGAGCTTTCGTAATACGGTATGTAAACAGGAGTTCAGCTTCAAACTTTTAGTGGAATAGTTTTGAAGTTGATAATTGATGAATAATTAATCTGGGATTAATTTTTCACAATTATAGGAGCCTCTTTACATATTTCCATCGGGTCCCTCTACTAGCTCATATAGTTCCATATAGCGTATCGGGATTTGTTCCTAATAAGATCGGTAAATTTAAATGGAATTTTGTAATGTCTATTAAGATATGGCACTCTCTAACATGCAATCCGGAAGAGGATTGGACATGTAAGATTGGTGTAGACAAATAATATGATTTGTCAATATGTGATTGGTTAATTTGAATTTTGGAAATAAGATTGTGTTTGAATTATTTAATTTTGGAAAACAAAATTTTTCTCTCCTAATCTAAATGTGGTGCACGGTTTTTAGATAGGTGGAGGGAAGAAAATTTTGTTTCAAAATTATTCAAATATATTCCTAACATTAAATTATTAATTTATTTAAATAATGGAGATTATTTCATGAATTTTTCTCTCCTAATTAAAAGAGGTGCACGATTTTTGTGAGGAAAGAAATTTGAAATATTCCATTGATTTAAATTAATTAATATGGTTGATGTTTGTGGAAAATATTTATTCAAATGAGTGAATCTTATTTAAATTCAAAAAGGTTTAAAAGAAATTTGAATCTAGATAGGACTAGGATCTTTTCACTAGTCTAGATTCTTGATTTAAAATTTGAACTATCAATCAAGCTTGAAACTCAAGTGGCCGAATTTTTGAGGAGATTTCCTCTTGGAAAAACGTTTCTAGGTTCAATGAATCTAGCCCTAAAGTTGTATGATCTTTTGGTTCAAAATTTATTCAGAAAAATAATTATTAATTATTTTTCAAGAAGGAATTAAATTTTGAAAAGGATTAGACTTCTATATAAAGGCTAGGAATTCTTGAGAAACCAATTTTTAGTATTTTTCAAGGAGAAAAACGTTTTTTTTTTTTGGGAAAAAAAATAATTTGGGTTTCTTCTACTTCATAAAATTCGGCTATCTTGTGAGAAAGAAAAAGAGAGAAAATTCCATTGAATCAAAACTGTGAGGAAGGTTAAACCGAGTGATAATTTTCATAGGAGGTTAACTGGTTCCTGTTTTGTAGTTTTGAAGAAAGAAATTGGATTATATTCTCAACAAGGAACATCCGAATTGAGAAGGAGGTATCTAGACTTCGGAAAGTATTACCGGTCGTTTGGATTCATAGAACGTGTGCCCACACACATTCTGAGATGTGGAACTCGAGAATAGTAGAGAAGACATGTTGGTCAAATATTCTAGTAATTCCAGAATCCGAGAAATAAGATACACTTGATCATGAATTTAATTTATTGTTATATGCATCATGAGATTCTTTTCGGAAACGGCATAAAAATTTTAAAACTTCCGCTACGCCGTAACTCCAATCACGGATCCGTTTTTTCCGACAATTGGTATCAGAGCCTACTCATGATTATGCATATAACATAAATTATTTGATCAAATAAATTTCTCTCTATGCATTAATGAAATATTTTAGAGAGTTGGCCCTCTAGGTTTTATTTTGTGTATGTTTAATATATTATGAATGGATGTATGGTTGAATGCTTATATTATTTTTATAATATATGATGTTTATTCAATTTTACCGGTCATGATTCCATAGAGGTTTAAATTTGTATCTAAGTTTTTCAAGTGTAATAGATGCGGTCTATTATCACCGTTAGGTCGTTCTTTCAATTCCTAGAATTTTTGTAAGTCGGAAACGGCATAAAGTCACAGAATCTTTATGAAAATTTAATTTTCTAATGATATGTGATCTTGATAATTTGGAAATCAAAATGGAAAATTTAAATTTAAATTTAATGGATATTATTATGAATTTTAAAATTTTGAGATTTAAATTTGAAATTTGAAATCTCAAATTTTTTTTTGAATTTTAAAATTTAATAAACCGGATTTTTTATTTAAATTTTGATATTTTATAATTTTAATTAAAATTAAAAATCACATATAATCTTTTTTGAAATTTGAATTTTAAATTTAAAATTGAAAAAGATGTAACATTGGAGAAGGAAGACACATTGAAGAAGGATATAAGGCATGGATCTACAAAAGAAGGCTGATATATGTTTCGGTTAATTTTTGTAAATTTTGTAATTTTCTTCTCTCTAGGATGGAATCATGATCCACGGCTATTTACATATTTTGCAAACCATGGATGATGTGTTGCTAGATGAATATGATATACTATTTCATGATGTATTGATAACATGCCATGTAGACTAGGGAGTGCCACTCAATAAATATTATTTATGGATGAAAAACAAAAACCCTAATTTAAAATATTGAGTGGGAGAAGGTTTTATACACTAAGACCTAGGTCTCCATCATTGGTCCAATAGTTACGCATGGTAGTGCCTACTACTCGGTTTTAACCTGGGAATTCCCTTCGAATAGGTATCTTACCTAGAGCGTGTAATACCCGGAATTTTGATGAACCTATGATTTCCTTTTAAATAAGGAAAATCACAAGTTTGAATCTAGTATGTCGATATGAAACTCATGATCTGAGTTAAATATCAGTAAATGTTTAAGTTCTCGTTTAAGTATCTACGAGACTCAGTAATAGCTTGCTTTAGTCAAGCGTGAAGCCTTTTGGGAAAAAATGGCAAAATAGGAATTTATGATTTTATGCCGGTCAATGTTTGACCAAGTTGATTTTATGTTTGTCTGAGACGAAATTGTAGTATAATTATCAGTATGAAAATTTTACTGCGACAAACCGTCATTGCAAACAAATAAGTAGTTTCAAGTCTTAAGGAAATCCTATACGCAGTCCAGTTAAGTATAGATAAATTCTGGACAGTGGTCCAGTACAAATTATACTTTTGTTAGATGAAAACAGTATTTGAAATGGACTGTATTTAAGAGGATAGCCTATGGGGCCTTATGGGTTGACACCTCGTCCTTAAATGGATGACTAAGCAAGAATTGGAAGCCAAGTTTCATTACCAAAGCCGGCCACCTTTAGGGACTAAAGTGCAAATGTTTTGCCTTTAAAGGCCAAAGTGTAATTTTGTGAAAATTGTGGTTTGATAGATAAATTTGTAAATTTATGGAACTATGGATTTTTCTAGTTAGATTTCCTAGTTCAATTTAGCTTATGATGATTTTTAAATTTGGTTAACCTAGTTGGAAACCAAGGAATCAAGTTAGGTTTGGATTGGTTCAAAATTGATCAATCATTTGCCTACACTTGTACTTAAGGGAACCCGGCCACATCAAGGGTTAATGAGCTGATATTTTGCTCTTAAGGACCAATAGGCAAGGTATGAAAAATTTGATGTTCATTAGAGATTGACACTTCACAATTTTAGCTTTGCTCAGTAAGCTTGGTAGCTTTACCTACTAAGCTATGTTGCAAACCCTACACCTAGCATTGTATGGCCGGCCACCTCTTGTAAGTCACAAGGAAATTTTGTGTTTTTAAGGGCTGATTAGTAGATAGGGAATTAGGTGTTTCTTTATGAGTTTGACGCCTAAAAACCTAGCCTTGCTTAGTAAGCATTTTAGCCATGCTTACTTGGCTATTTGTGATGTATCATCAAGCAAAAATTTGTCCATATGGCACACTAAGGAACCGGCCACCACCTTGGCTAGACACATCATGAAACTAGCCTTGGTGAGCAAGCACTCTAGCCTTGCTTATTTGGCTAGCAAAGCCAAGCACACCAAGCCACCTAAGGCCGGCCACCATAAGGTTTAGACACCTAATGGCCTAGCCTTGGTGAATCACCCTTCTAGCTTGCTTATTTGGCAAGCCAAGCTCTTGCCAAATCAGCACCAAAACCGGCCATTTGGAGGAAGAGACACCTCATGGCCTAGCCTTGATGAGTCACCCTTTTAGCTTGCCTCTTTGGCCAGCCAAGGCCTTGCCAAATCTGCACAAAAATCCGGCCAATTGGAGAATGACACACCATGATGTAGCTTTGATGAATCAGCATTTCTAGCTTTGCCACCATGGCTAGCTAGGATTTTGACACATCATCACTCTAATGACCAGCCATCCTAAGGGCAAGGCACATCATCTAGTAGCCTTGGTGAGCCATTTTAGCCTTGCTTACTCATTTCCTAGGGCCAGCCATGGCCGGCCAGCACACAAGGATTTGCTGGAAAAAAAAAATAAAAAGTTTTGGAGGACTAGTTGGCAAAGTAAGAACAAGAATTCATCTATAAATAGGTGAAGGCAAAATCTGTAGGTTTCTTTTAGTCCACCTCTCAGCCATCAAGCACCTCTTTTACCCCTTAAGAGCCGAACAAAATTATGAGTGAAAGGTGAGGACAGATTCGGTTTTGTTGGACTAGTGAAAAAGAAAACCTCCAAAACTCTAAGCTGGAATTTGTTTTGTGAAGCTTGAGGTAAATCCTTTAACCTCTAGTTTTCATTCATGTTTTTGATAAGAAGATTATGAGTGTGATGTTATGTATAAGCATGAGTTTATGAAAAGCAGATTCAAGTACTATGCTTTATGTGTAGTTGATAGTTTTCGGTTTCGATATGCTAGTTTCGAAATAGGATTTTTATGCAAGTTTAAGATTTTTGTTTTACAAAAGTTATATGAGTAAGATCTAGATGTATGATTATGAAATGGTTAGGTAACGCCTGCATGCTTGAAATAGGCTCACGGGATATCCGTTTGAGGTAGTGTGCACGTTAGATTACCTAAAACCCAAACCGAACAAAAACTGCCAGTTCCGGGTCAAACTGGACAGTAAATTTGGAAAGTAAATTTTGAGGCCCTTAGAGGCCGAATCATGGAAAAGTCAAAACTACAAAGTTGTAGAGAAGGGAAAATCCTAGGGGCCAACGTGGACATTTTTTGAAAATAAGGCCTCTAAGACCTTCGTTTTTACAAAAACCCGAGACCAAATTTTAGGGTAATGAAAATGGTCGAAGAATTTTCAAAGGCAGAAACAAGCATGTTTAAGTCAGATTTGAGTTTTGAGTTAAAAAGAGAAGTTGTAGGAACCTTCAAGGTCTACAACTTTCATGAAGGAAATGTTTTCAAATTCGAAACAGATCTGTTAGAAAAGGATCAAATTTAAAGACTGAATTCAAATATAGTTCTCAGAATTCAAGGGTTTTAAAAGATAGTAAGTTTTAAAGTTTATGTTATGTTTTTGATACCCTTGTACTAAGATAAGTTAATAACTAGGGTTATTCATGAATGTTGGTTAGGATATCAACATTTAATGATTATGATTTATGGTAAGATAGAATAGGAATAACTCTTATCTTGCACCCTGTTCAGAAACAGGAGTATGAACTGTAGTCATGCCATGTATGGACAATAAACCAAGAGCATAGGACGATTGGTAAGTTCAAACCTCACCTACAGTATGGAAAATAGTAAATACTATTTTCAAGTATGACTGTTTTCATGTATATGCTATGATTTATATGTTGCCATGTTAAGCCATGTTTTGTCATATTATGCCATGTTATGACAAGTCATGTATTTTATGTCAAGCTATGATATGTTATGATAAGATATGCCATGTGTATGTATATACTAGGGTTGATATACATTATAAGATAGTGACATCATGAGGCATGTTCACTAATAAGATCACACGTAAAGATTCTTAGTCTTGGGAATGTAACCAGACTAAGACTAAACCGAGACAAGTAAGGTGTCGTACCAACCTCCTGTTGATGCAGGAGGATCATGTATGTTATAAGTTCAAGTTTATGATTATCAACCTCTCGTTGATGCGTGAGGGTAAAGTGATAATCAACCTTCTGTTGATGCGTGAAGGGTTATGTTCATGTTTTCCAGAATTGTTAAGGGTCTTGCAAACCCTGACGTTCTGAGGCTGGCAAGCTTTTGGTACGTACACTAAGGGCCCACATGTAAGCAAGATAATAAGTTCAAGTCAATAAGTGATCGTAAAAGATACATAATTGATCATAATTGGTTCATGCATAAGTTGCACGATATTTGTTAAGTTTTGTAAGGATTATGTTTGTACTTACTGGGCGAAAGCTCATCAGTATATTCCATACTGTAGGTAAATGCCTGCAGCTTTACTTGGTGGGCCATGGAAACAATGCAGCAAGTGAAGGGCGGTATGGGATATCACTACGCAAGTTTTTCCGCAAACTATTTAAATTATCAAGTTGTATATGTATGTTTTAAGGAATATGTACCATGTTACATATGTGATGTTTTTAAGTTGTGATTTTAAAATAAAGTTTAAAGAAGAAAAGAAAAATTTATTCTGAAATTTTCTGTAAGGTTAAGAATAAGGTTTAAGTTAAGCAAGCATGGTAACGACCCACGTTTACGTAGTCGGCCCTACGTGGACGGTCGGGGTGCTACAGAGCGCACACTGATTTGGATTTCTGAAAGGATAACAACTTTGGGCATATTTTATGTTTATAATCACCCCTCGGTTGCGGATGTAAAATATGGATTCAAAATTGGAAATGATGGTTATACACTCATGCTACTTTATTTATTAATCCTCCCCCGAGGCTCTGATATGTAAAGTAATGGCCAAATAAACTATAGTTAATATATATTTAATGGAGTTTGCTCCATGGACGAATATGTAGTAATCGGAAGGGATCCATGTTCTTGGCTAGTTATTCTATGACTACCCCTCGGTAGCTTAGAAAGCAGAAGCTAGGAATTATAGTTGTAAGGTATGTGTTTTAAGGGTTTTACACATAAACATTTAGATTGCATATAGATCTTTCTGTTTCATTACAAAATCATATTTTATAAATTGATAGGATGTTTGCTCGCACTTATTACATATTTTCTTATTATAGATCAAAATGTCGAGCTCTTTATCTGTTACGCAAAACAAATTAACTGACGAAAACTTTAATGACTGGAAAAGGAACTTGCTTATCGTCCTGAATTTTGAGAAACACAGTTTCATCCTAACCCAACCCAGAACACCTATGCCTGCGATCGATGCTCCTGATAGGGAATTTGTAGCGCTTGAGCACTGGAACAATTCCAACCTAAGTGCCATGTGCTATATTCGGGCGAGCATGTCTAACGTGCTCCAGAAACAGCATGAGGAATATCAAACTGCTAGGCAGATCATGGATAACCTGGAGGAGATGTTTGGTGAATAAGCTATCCAGGCTAAGACCGATGCTATCAAAGTTCTCATGAACTGCAGGCAGAAGATTGGAACTCCCATCAAGGAGCACATGATGAAAGTCATGGCTTATTTGTCTGAGGCTCAGACAAATGGGGCTGAGATCGATGCTGCAACTCAATTGGTTATGGTTTTCCAAACCTTATCCAAGGATTTCGATTTATTTCAGGCATCCTACAACCTTAACCGGAAGAAGATGTCTTTAACGGAATTGATGAAAGAGTTGCAAGCCTTTGAGAACATTTTTAAAGGTTCTGGATCTAAAGCTGAGGCAAATGTGGCTGAACCTAGTTCGCCTGCTCCTAATCCTAAAAGGAAGAAAGAAAAGGGGAAGAACAAGGGAAATGCACATGTTTCTAAGAAGTCTACCAAGACTAAGAAGCGAAAGGTGGATTCCAAAAAGGTTAAGTGCTTTCACTGTGGGAAGAAAAGACATTTCAAGAAGGATTGCCGAGAATACCTGGCTTTGCAAAAGCAGAAAAATAATTTCAATGTCCTGTATCTTGAGGGTTGTTTAGTGGAAGAATCTAAGGACAATTGGGTTATAGATTCTGGAGCCACTAACCATGTTTGTATTTCTCTGCAGGGGTTCAAGGTAACGAGAAGTCTGCTTGAGGAGAACTTCACGTTAAGAATCGGTGATGGGACGTTGGTGCAAGCTGAAGCAGTGGGAGAAGTGCATCTTTATTTTGATGAATTTAGATTTATTGTTTTGAGACATTGTTTTTATATTCCTAGTTTTAAGAGGAACCTAATTTCGGTAGCTTATTTCATTAAAGATTCTTATTCAGTTTCTTTTAATAATAAAGTTGTTATTAGAAAAAACAATTCTCTTATATGTAATGAATGGATGCATGGAAATTTTTATTTTATCAAACCTAAGATGCACTCACTGCTTGATACAGAATTGGAAAAGAACTCTAAAAGACATAAGTCTTTTCACTCTAACAAATCATATCTTTGGCATTTACGACTTGGTCACATAAGCCTTAATAGAATTCAAAGGATGGTAAAGGAGGAAAGCCTTGACTTGTTTGAGGTTGAGCCTTGGCCACAATGTGAATCCTGTTTGGAGGGCAAGATGACTAAACAACACTTTGCTGCTAAGGATAGTCGTGCCGAGAAACTTTTAGAACTTGTGCATACGGATGTTTGTGGTCCCATGAACATAGAATCACGTGGTGGGTATGAGTATTATATCACTTTTATTGATGATTACTCAAGGTATGGATATGTCTATTTGATGACCCGCAAAAGCGAAGCCTTTGACAAGTTCAAAGAATTTCGGGCTGAAGTGGAGAAACAATTAGGTAAGTCCATTAAGACACTTCGATCGGATCTAGGTGGAGAATACCTATCGGATGAGTTCTTAGGATATTTGATAGAGAACAGGATACAATCCTAGTTGACTGTACCAGGTACTCCTTAATAGAATGGTGTAGCTGAGAGAAGGAATAGGACCCTATTGGATATGGTCTGGTCTATGATGAGTTATCCACATTACCTTTGTCATTTTGGGGGCACGCCATACAAACTGCATGCTATCTTCTGAATAACGTTCCCTTCAAATCGGTTCCTAAAACTCCTTACGAGTTATGGACGAGTAGGAAACCTAATTTGAATCATATTCGAATTTGGGATTGTCCGGCACACGTTCTGGATAAGGAAGCGAAGAAGTTGGAGTCACGATCAGAAGTGTGCTTGTTTGTTGGCTATCCAAAAGGGACGAAAGGTGGTCTATTCTATAATCCGAAGCAAAATAAAGTCTTTATTTCTACACATGCAACATTCCTAGAGGAAAGTTATATGGAAGACTTTAAACCTCGTAGCAAAGTAGTGCTTGAGGAGATGACTTCGGGTTTAGAAATTCCTAAAGTCATAGAAAACCCTGTGGAAAAACCACTAAAGAATCAACAACCACGGGAGCTTTATCGTAGTGGGAGGATTATCAGGGAACCTGAAAGGTACATGTTCAATGGTGAAGTTTTTGAAGCAGAATCCATAGAACATGTTGATGATCCGGCTACGTATAAAGAAGCTATGTAGGATGTTGGTTCTAGTCTTTGGCAAAAAGCTATGAACACCGAGATGGAATCTATGGATTCCAACAGGGTCTGGAAACTTATAGGCAAAACTTGTAGCAAAGGGCTATACGCAGAAAGAAGGAATTGATTATGAAGAAACCTTCTCGCCTGTAGCAATGCTCAAGTCAATCCGCATTCTTTTATCCATTGTGGCTGCTCTCGATTATGAGATCTGGCAAATGGATGTCAAGACAACTTTCTTGAATAGCTCTCTTGAGGAAGATATCTATATGATACAACCAGATGGGTTCAAGGCAAAGGGCCAAGAAGACAAGGTGTGCAAGTTACTTAAATCCATTTATGGATTAAAGCAAGCATCTCGTTCTTGGAATATTAGGTTTGATCAAGCAATCAAAACCTATGGATTCGAACAAAACATTGATGAACCATGTGTTTATAAATGTATCAAGAACGAGAAAGTGGTTTTCCTAGTACTTTATGTGGATGATATATTACTTATTGGAAACGATGTGGCAATGTTATCATCTGTCAAAGTTTGGTTAGCCAAACAGTTTGACATGAAGGACTTAGGAGAAGCTAGTTATGTTCTTGGAATTCAACTCTTTAGAGATAGAAAGAACAAAACGATAGCACTCTCCCAAGCTTCATACATTGATAAAGTACTTGAAAAGTTTTCTATGAAAGATTCCAAGAAAGGTGTCCAACCTTTCAGGATTGGAATCAAACTTTCTAGAGATGACTGTCCCAAGACATCGGAAGAAAAGGAGCGTATGAATAATATACCTTATGCATCTGCGGTAGGTAGTCATATGTACGCTATGTTATGCACAAGGCCTGACATTTGTTTTGCGGTTGGTATGTTAAGTCGATATCAGTCGAATCCAATACCGAACTATTGGGCTGCGGTCAAGCATATACTCAAGTATCTACGGAGAACGAGGGATTATATGCTAGTGTATTCCGGTCAGGACCTTGTTCCTATAGGATACACAGATTCTGATTTTCAATCAGATCAGGATTCAAGGAAATCGACTTCAGGATCTGTCTTTACCCTTGGAGGTGGTGCCGTTGTGTGAGGAGTATTAAGCAATCTTGCATTGCTGACTCGACCATAGAAGCCGAGTATGTGGCAGCCAGTGAGGCATCAAAGGAAGCGGTATGGCTCTGCAGGTTCCTTGGTGACCTTGAGGTCGTTCCTGGTATGGATAAATCTATGGTGCTCTACTGGGACAACAGTGCAGCAGTAGCTAATACCAAGGATCCTAAGCATCATAAGAGGAGTAAGCACATTGACAGAAAATATCACATCATCAGAGGCTTTGTTGAGAGTGGAAATGTGCTGATTTGCAAAATCACATCAGAGGACAATCTTGCCGACCCGTTCATGAAGACTTTAGTGGCCAGAAGATTCGATGAACACGTCGAAGGCATGGGGATGCGTAATATGTCACATTTACTCGCTTAGGGCAAGTGGGAGATTGTTGGGATCTAAATGTGCCCTAAGGATAGAAAATCAATGTTAGGGATTTTCTGTAAATATGACATTTTGATATTAATAAGAGGAGGTTATTCATGTTTAATAAGTTGTGTCCTATTTACTTTCATTTTTGATTGTATGTTTGAGCAAACATAAAATACTCCTTAACTGTTGGTAATATATCAGATTACCATATGTATACGGAGTATACATAGAAGATATGGTAATTTGATAACAGTCAAAATAAATAGTCCGCAATCGATGGAATAAGATTTGGGGATCTTATTCATGATAAGATTGTAAAGGTTGTCTACTTCCTTGGAGGGATGGTTTGTCTTGACCATTGGATAGGTTCCGAGTGGAAACTTTAATGTATACCAGTATTAAGGTATGACATTGGACTGGACCTAAAGTGTTAATTAATTCGGTTTAATAATTCCGTTTATAAGAATCAATGACGCTTTGATTATCATCCTGTATTAATATTAATCCTGAAATGATTACTTGAGTTCGTATCCATGACTTATGTACTTTAATGCACTACAGGTGAGACACTATTAATTTATGGCCAATATACTTGTGTTTTGGGTGCATGACTTATAGATGGAGAAATCAAGATTCATAGATATGGAATCCATAGCTATCTTCATGATAGTATATGTTATATACTTAAAGGCATTATTCGTGGATTGAAAGATAGTATAACAAGATCTTGGCCATCGGTTTGCTTTGTGTTCCCTGATGGTTTATCAATTGTATGGTTTTATAATTGGTGGTTCTTTCAATGGAGAATAATGGAACTTTAAGTTAAAATGATTGAAAAGGTAAAACGGAAAAAGTCCTTAATTCAATCATGGATAACATATGGGGATTAAGCAAGCGATGAATAAATCATGGAAGAAGCACTACGTGAGAGAGCTTTCGTAATACGGTATGTAAACAGGAGTTTAGCTTCAAACTTTTAGTGGAATAGTTTTGAAGTTGATAATTGATGAATAATTAATCTGGGATTAATTTTTCACAAATATAGGAGCCTTTTTACATATTTCCATCGGGTCCCTCTACTAGCTCATATAGTTCCATATAGCGTCTCGGGATTTGTTCCTAATAAGATCGGTAAATTTAAATGGAATTTTGTAATGTCTATTAAGACATGGCACTCTCTAACATGCAATCCGGAAGAGGATTGGACATGTAAGATTGGTGTAGACAAATAATATGATTTGTCAACATGTGATTGGTTAATTTGAATTTTGGAAATAAGATTGTGTTTGAATTATTTAGTTTTGGAAAACAAAATTTTTCTCTCCTAATCTAAATGTGGTGCACGGTTTTTAGATAGGTGGAGGGAAGAAAATTTTGTTTCAAAATTATTCAAATATATTCCTAACATTAAATTATTAATTGATTTAAATAATGGAGATTATTTCATGAATTTTTCTCTCCTAATTAAAAGAGGTGCACGGTTTTTGTGAGGAAAGAAATTTAAAATATTCCATTGATTTAAATTAATTAATATGGTTGATGTTTGTGGAAAATATTTATTCAAATGAGTGAATCTTATTTAAATTCAAAAAAGTTTAAAAGAAATTTGAATCTAGATATGACTAAGATCTTTTCACTAGTCTAGATTCTTGATTTAAAATTTGAACCATTAATCAAGCTTGAAACTCAAAGTGGCCGAATTTTTGAGGAGATTTCCTCTTGGAAAAACGTTTCTAGGTTCAATAAATCTAGCCCTAAAGTTGTATGATCTTTTGGTTCAAAATTTATCCAGAAAAATAATTATTAATTATTTTTCAAGAAGGAATTAAATTTTGAAAAGGATTAGACTTCTATATAAAGGCTAGGAATTCTTGAGAAACCAATTTTTAGTATTTTTCAAGGAGAAAAACGTATTTTTTGGGGAAAAAAAATAATTTGGGTTTCTTCCACTTCATAAAATTCGGCTATCTTGTGAGAAAGAAAAAGAGAGAAAATTCCATTGAATCAAAACTGTGAGGAAGGTTAAACCGAGTGATAATTTTCATAGGAGGTTAACCGGTTCCTGTTTTGTAGTTTTGAAGAAAGAAGTTGGATCATATTATCAATGAGGAACATCGGAATTGAGAAGGAGGTATCTAGACTTCGGAAAGTATTACCGGTAGCTTGGATTCATAGAACGTGTGCCCACACACACTCTGAGACGTGGAACTCGAGAATAGTAGAGAAGACACGTTGGTCAAACGCTCTAGTAATTCCGGAATCCGAGAAATAAGGTATGCTTGATCATGAATTTAATTTATTATTATATGCATCATGAGATTCTTTTTGGAAACGGCATAAAACTTTTAAAACTTCCGCTGCGCTGTAACTCCAATCACGGATCCGTTTTTTCCAACACTATGTGACCATGCAAGATAGTCTTGGTTGTCTCAAAGAAAATTTACCAACTGACAACGAACTGTATCATCGAGCAATAAATCAATATTGATAAATCGATCTGGCTTATTGGGATCAATCTGAATCTCGTCCAACTGCTCAACATCTGATCGTGCTTGATTGCTTGATTCTTCCTTCGCCTCTAATTGCTATAAGCAATCACTTTTCTTCATCTTCATCTTCATCAAATGAATGTAACAAGTTTGAGTAACTTCCTGGCTTCCTTTTATTTATCGTAGTCCCCTCCTCGTAGGAAACCTGATTCTCTAGTGATAGGTGGATAGCACTGCTTTCATTGCATGGATCCATAGCCTATCGAGGATGATGTTGTAGTCTGATGGGCAATCCAATACCAGAAACGTCGTCATCTTGTTTTCTCCTACTGCAAAAATAGGTAGTTTTATCTTTCCGACAGCTATAGACGATTCTCCATTGAAGCCGGTAAGGACCGTTGTGGACTTTTCAATCTCAAACTCTGACAACTCCATCTCTCGCAAAGTTGAGAGAAAAATCATGTCGATTGATCTTCCATCATTGATGAGAATTTTGCTGACTTCGCAATTCAATACGTTTAGCGTAAGAACCAATGCATTATCATGCAGTCGACTAAGGTCAATAGCCTCACTGTTATGAAATGCAATCGAATGCTCGCCTAGATCGTCTGGGAGGATGGACACTATAGGCTGTAAGGCCCTCCTTCGGTGAGCCTTAATTGTAGTCACTGTCTCACCACTGCACGCTAAACCACCACAGATGACATCAATAGTTTTTTGAACTGGCAGTGGCGAAGGTGTATCCTCGATCTGCTGTACCAACTTTCTCTCTTTTGACTCGCTGTCGAGTTCGTACATTTCTCTTCCTTTCTCTGTAAGGAACTCTCTAAGATGTCCCTTTTTCAATAGCTCGGCAACTTCAGCTCGAAGAGCCCTACAATCAATGGTGTTATGGTCGTGGTCCTTGTAAATCCGCAGTACATCATCATGTCCCTTGCTAGATTCTCCGGTAATTTTTTCGACCACGAAACGTAATCCCAGCCTTTCAAATGAGAAATCAGCTCTGAAGGGTTGATGCCTAATGCATACTTGGGCAATGAGAATGGATGCTTATGTTCACGCCTCGATGTCCGCTCTTCTCGTGGTTCTGTGCGTCTTGCTACACGTGTACATTCGCAAAATTTTTGGTATATCACATAATTTTTTTAAGAGTTTTTTCCCCAAACTCACATTTCCAACTCAATATTCAAAACATTATCTCCAGATGTTCACTCAAACGGATCCTTTGTTTTTCATGTTTGTTTTAGTGAACAGTTCAGAATTGAGTACTAATGGTTCTCTTTTTCACTTCCATTTGATATTTTGTTTCTTGTACTCTTATTGTTATTTAAACTCTGCACAGTTTGTGCTATCTTTTTTCTTTTGTTTTTTTTTTTAAATAATCTAATTCTTCGTTAAAATGATATGTTTGGTAAGGAATAA
The DNA here is from genome assembly GCA_025413025.1 of Ficus hispida. Lineage (NCBI taxonomy): Eukaryota > Viridiplantae > Streptophyta > Magnoliopsida > Rosales > Moraceae > Ficus > Ficus hispida. Next base: position 21,993,943 of record CM046362.1, on the reverse strand, counting down.
GTTGTGAAGCATGATGTTTTAGCAAATATGATCACAATCCTTTTGTTTATACTTTTAGTTAACTGTAATCAGAAACTAAATTATAATTTTGTTTTTAGTCCTAATGACCATAAGCCATAACATGCTCCTTCGTACATTGTTTTTTGTTGTGGCTGAGATTTCGATGTTTTTGTTTGATTCTTTTCGTTCTTATAAAGGCATAATTTTATAGTGAAATATCAAAAGTATTATAGTAGAATTCAAAGAGCATTCTAGTATAATTTAAAGAATATTTTAATAAAATTCAACAAGTATTCTAAGAGAATTCAAAGAGTATTTTAGTAAAATTCAAAAAGCATTCTACGAGAACTCAAAGAGCATTTTAGTATAATCCAAATCCAAAAAACATTCTAATAAAATTAAAATAGTATTCCAATATAATCCAAAAAGTAGAGTTTTTTTGTTTTGTGATCTTGTAGCCTTTGGATTTCGGAATACATACAAATTCAAACAGCATTCTTTTTTTTTTTTGGTCAAAAAGCATTCTTTTTTTAATCCAAATTCTACAAATATATATATATATATATATATATATATATATTTGAGGATCTTGTAGCCTTTGGATTTGAGAATACATTTTTTTTTTTTTTATGATGCAGTTGTGGCATGTGAATAACGACTTGTTGATGGTGGCGAGGATGGCAGCGGCGGCGGCTTGGACCTTGTAGCCTTTGGATTTTGGAATACATTTTTTTATGATGCGGTTATGACAAGTGAATAACGACTTGGTTATGGAGACGAGGATCGCGGTGGTGGCTTGGACGAGACTCCGACTGCGCGACTCCTAGAGGGAGGTTCGTCAACTACTTCTACTTTGAAAAGTTTGGTTTGTTTGTTTGTACAAGCTCAAGTTGGGAGAAATTGTCACTACGATTCCCAGCATTGTTATGCTATCTTTTTTATTTTTAATGTTCTAATTCTTCATTGAAATGATATGTTTGGTAAGGAATAAGTTTGTGAAGCATGATGTTTTTGCAAATATGATCATAAGCGTTTTGTTTATACTTATGGTTCACTGAAATCAGAAACTAAATTATAATTTTGTTGATAGTCCTAATGATCATATGTGCAATTGATTTGTTTTAGTGGAATGTTAAAATGCATTCTTGCATAATCAAAAGGGTATTTTGATAGAATCTGAAATGTATAGACATTCCAGAAGAATCCAAAAGGCATTCCGACAGAATCTGAAATATATTCTGACAGAATCCAAAAAGTCTCTCAAACACTGGAGATGGTCCAGTCATATTTATTAAAAATAAAAACAACATTTTAGATTCGAACATAATCTCTCCGGCCATCTGAGCTGGATACATTTGGCCATTATTATTGAAATCCAAAAAATATTTATTATGTTAGAATCCATTTTGGATTTTAATAGAATCTCTTTGACGACCGACATTGATGCCAGTGACTAGAGCCGGATACGTGCTGTCATCAATGTTGAAATATGAAAAAAAAAAAAATATCAGAATCCATAAAAGATTCTAAAAGGTCTGATTGGATTATGAAATTTTATCTACATTGGTTCACTCTCTCTAAGTTAATAAAGGTAGCCATAAGACCATCGGTATCACTCCTTGAAAGTATAACCAAGATGACTGCTGCACGAAGTTTTCATCTTAATCAATCAAAGCAATTTGTAAGATTCTACTTTTATTTCAGCAGCAAGTAACGGTAGTTTTTATTATCACATACTATTATTCTTTGAATAAAAGAATCAGGCCAGCAATGGCGACTGATAGGCGAATAGAGTCGGAGATATATAAATAATATTACAATAAATACAAAAGAAAAGAAAATAAAGAGGTAAGGGTATTTTTGTTTATTTACTTTTTTTTATTTAATTGTTTAATTAAATATTATGAAATGATAAAATTATTAACTTAATTTTTGTTGTGGACAAAATTATTAGAATGTGTCAAATTTATGGCATTCTTGTAAATCCCTTGTGAATGTAATTACGTTTTGGGCCAACAGATAAAGACACGGACATCATGCATAACAATGTGCGGACCGAAAATGGCCCATTGGTTTTGTTGCATTTCAACTAGTGCAGTTTGAAAAGAAAAATGGTTCATTTCAAATTTCAGATCTCGAGAAACATATACCCCTTAGCTAAGCTTATCAAATGTTTTACTATTAATCTCTATATGACAGAAACGTTAAATAAATAAATAAATAAAAGATGAAATAAAACATGCGAGATTCATGGAATAAACGGGAGGAGAATATGGTAAATGAATGTTATGTAGTTGATTGAGTGGGTAAATTATAAGATATTTATATAATCTAATTAAATCAAATTTATGATTTTCATATGTTAAATTAGTTAGATAACATGAATCTAGTTCAATATTTACTCGGATAATCAACCACCCCAACATTTATTGTACCAATTACACTTCACTCATGCTTAATTCCAATTCAACTTAATTTTTCCTTTTTTTTTTTTTTTTTTATCTGCATTACATTCGTTTTTTCTCTTTTCCGATCAGCAATCTAAAAAAATTCTAAGAGTTGGAATTTTAGGTAGAAACCTACCAAAAATTCTATGTGCGAAATATACCCCCTAGTTTTCTAGACTAGTCTAATTCTAAGAGTTGGAATTTCAGGTGGAAACCTACCAAAAATGTCATTTTCTGACTTGCAGTTGGCGAATACAACCACAAACTATTATCGCAACTCACAAAAAAGCAAACTTCAGTCCACTCCTAACTTTTTATGCTATAAATCTACGGACTTTCTTTAGATTCCTCCATACACAAAGTTTAGTACCATCTAGAAAAGTACTATAGTGCCAAGCAAAACAACTGCAGACAAGAAGACATGCCTGATCCTCCACCACCAGGTCATCATCACGGCCCCCATCACCACCCGCCACCGCCAGGGCCTGAGCACAGTCCCCCAAATCCTCCTCCGCCCGGTCCCAATGCACCGCCGCCAACAGGTCCCCACGCACCGCCGCCACCAGGTCCCCACGAGCCACCACACCGGCCAGGCCCTCCCGAACCACCTAAGCCCCATCATCCTCATCACCACCACCCGTGAATCCCCCTTAATCTCATTCTGCAGCCTCAAGAGCATATAAAAGACATGTGCGCATGTACAGTTTATATGTATTGATCATTATTACTATTGCGCTCTATAGTTTGTATGCATCTAAGAACACTGGCTAGTTTGCACTTATGTTTGTGCACTCCTTATTTCAATATCTTACTGCTGTTATGTATGTTGTACTTATTATCATAAGGAACTATATAAATAAAAACTAGATATTTAGGACCTGTTTGGCCATGTCTCAGTTTTCAGTTTTCATAATTGTGTTTCCAAAATGAAAACAAAAACAATTCTCACATGTTCTCAAAAACTTATGGTGTTTGGCAATTGTTTTGAGAAAATAGATTTATAAAATAAAAACAAAATATACATGTTTGGATTGAGATTTTTAAAAATATTATTATTATTATTAATTTTTTTAATAAAAAATTAAACTTTCATAGTTTATCGAGGTCAGGGTTGGGGTTGGGTATTGGGATGAAGGTTGGGGTCGGGTTTTGGGATAGGACTCCAGGTTGGGTTTTGGTATTGGGAGTCAGGGTTGGATTTCTAGATGGGGGTCGATTTTAGATCATGAGACCATATTAGGGTCGAGTTTCAGAACTGGAGTCGAGTTCAAGTTTTGGGACCGAGGTCGGCATCGAGGTTGGGTTTCGGTACCGGGGGTATGAGGTTGGCTTTCTGAATGCAGAGAGGGAGGAGGGTTCAGGTTGGGGTTTCAGGACCAGGGACGGGGTCAAATTTTGGGACCGGGGTCGGTTCAAGTTTCAGAACTACAGCCAAGGTTGGGTTTCCGGACTGGGGTTGAGGTCGGATTTCGGGACTGTGGTCAGGGTTGGGTTTTGGGACCGAGGTTGGGTTGGGTTTTTGGACGAGGGTGGGTTTGGGTTTTTGGACCGGGGTCAGCTTCGACATCGGGTTTCAGTGTCAGGATCAAGTTTTGAGATAGGGTCAGGTCAGGTCAGGTTTTGGTGCCGAGGTCGAGTTTCGAGATAGGATTTAGGGTTGGGTGTTAGTATTGGGGGGTTTCAAGACCGGTTCAGGGTCGGGGTCGAGTTTCAAGACCGGGGTTGGATTTTGGTACTAGGGGTCGGGGACGGGTTCAAGTTCGGGTTTCAGAATAGAGTCTAGGTCGGATTTCGAGACCAAGGTCAGGTTCGGATTTCGAGACCAGGGTTGAGTTTGGGGACAGTGGTCGAGTTCGGGGTCAATTTTTGGTGACGAGGTCGAGGTCAGGTTTTGGTACCAAAACTCGACTCCAACCCTTGGTAACAAAACCCAACCCTAACCCCCATCCCAAAACCTAAAACCAAACCCGACCTCAACCCTGACCCCGGTACCAAAACCCGACCCCGATTCTTGTCCAAAAACCCGACCTCGGACCCCTATATCGAAACCCGACATTGAACCCAACCCTGACCCTCGGTACCAAAACCCAATCCCGATTCCTATTTTGAAACTCGACCCCGACTCTAACCCCGGCACATAGACTTGACCTTGATCCCATTCCGAAATCCAACCCCGACCTCGACCCCGACCCCTGTCTTAATACCTGACTCCGACCTCGACCTTGAATCCCTACCCCGACTCCAACCCTTGTCTAGAAACTTGGTTTCTACCTTGCCCCCGTATCCGATCATGGATCCCAATCTCGAATCTCGTCTCCAATCCTAAATATTGCGTCGACCTCGATTCCGATTCCCAACCTAGACCCTCAAATCAAGTAGAGTTTTTTCTTTTAAAGTTTATATGCATCCTAGTAAAAGTTGTTTTTAGAAAACTTCGAAAATTACAAAATGTTGTTTATTGAATTTTATTTTATTTTTATTTTTTGTAACTCTGGTTTTTTAAACTATTCTCAAAAAACAATAACCAAACACCTTGTTTTGATTTTAGAGAACAAAATTAGTGTTTAAAAACAAAAAAAAAAAAAATGTTTTTAAATTGCATGGCCACATGCCTTTAGCTTGGTTTTTGTTATCTGTCTTGATTAGCTTACTCTAGAAAGCATTCTGTGTAATTGTGTTCTATAGTATATGGACTTAATTTATACCAAGATAAGGGAGTTTACTTCAATGGTAAACCTAAAAAATTAAACATCTCAAATTTAAAACCAGGCTATGCACCTATATTTGGAAGCGGAACTAGACATATATATTTCATTAGGGGCTTAAACCAATTTTTTTTTTATTAAATAAAAAAGAATTTTGAATTTTTAATGGAGAAAATCATAAAAATCATAAAATTTTTTAGATAGGATTAATTTTAGTAGGGGTTGTATATGAATTTTAAATTTTTAACAGCAGCAAAGTATAAAAATAATAAAATTTTGGGGATTAGAACTAAAAGAAAAAAAAATTTTAGTGGGAGCCCCACTCGGCCCTCGTTACAATTTCCACTTATGTTGTTGAATTACTTCTTTCTAGAATCAGAAGTGCCCCTTGGAAGTTTTTGTTGAGATGGGACTATACGCTATTAATTCTCTCAACTAGATTACTTATCGGGCTTCACACATTTACATGGAAGGGAATCAAGTTACAAATAGGCTTTTGCTTCACATACGGTTCATTTTGATAACGAGGCTTGGTGGTTCAACACTCCGGCTATTTGTTCGTTTTTTGTCCATAGTTATTTAGCATGTTTTTCTAGCAATAGATTTTGTACTTAGCCGACTCTAAAAGTAAGTTAATATTTATTTATTTTTCTCCTCTGGTCTTTTTTTTCTTTGGCTACGTGATTTTCAATAAGACATATTTGAAATTATTTTTAAGGAAAGAGTTTCAGCTCAATCCTTAGATATTGTCTTCTGGCTAAGCTCCCCATTCCCATTTTTTTCTTTTTTCTTTTTTTCATTTCAACCCTTTTTTATTTCTTTATATTTTTAACGAAAAGGGTACAAATGGAGTTAAAAAGACGTTGATCTAGTCAAGATATTTTTGTGTATTTATTGATATATGTCACCATTATTTACATAAATAACGAATACAAAAGCTGTGTATATGTATACATAACAAATACTCTTTGATTATTTACTCTTTTTCTTGAATACAAAAGAGTGTTTATTATTATACATAGCAAATACTCTTTTGTTATTTACTTTCTTATGCATCATTTTCTTGGTGCACCTATAATATTTTTGATTATTTTCTTTACTCTTTTTTTTTGGTCCTCTGATCTCTCTCTTCTTAGTCGTATGTTTTTTGCGCCAACTCTCTCTTTCTCTCTGTCCCACCACCTTCTCTATCTCTCTCCATCTCTGCTCTTATTGCCATTTGCTATATAGCCAATTACTGCCTTGCTAATGCCACCGCCTCCTTGCCTTGAAGACACCACCCAGAAAACACTAGTTTTGCTGCTCTAGTGCCAAGCACAGTTCCATTACGAGATCTGTGATGCATATCACATGCTCGACCAAATCAACCTCCTCTGGCCAGGTATTCCCCTCCTTCCCCTTTGCCAATCTGATTGATTGGAAAATGGACACTACCCATTTTAATATATATATGGTTACTCTAATATTTACTCATATATGATTATTGTTGTTTTAACTGTAAGATGTTGATCGAATTATTGTAATAAATTAACCAGCTGATCAAAAAAATTAATGATTATTAATGAACATAGAACTTAGAGAGCTTGTTAAATGAAATCCAGATAGGCTACTTCTTGTTAAATTACTGGCATTGCTTTTTAAAGTATTTTTTAAATAAGTTATAAAAGTAAAATACATAATTTTTTTTTTTTTGTCCACAAACACATTACTGTAGAATTTTCTTTTTTAAATAACAACAAAATCACAATTGTCAAGTCTTTACTTTTTTATTGTTTTTTTTTTAGGATAAATCGTGATTTTTTTTTTCATTTTTGCATTAAAAAAAACACACAATTTTTAGTCATAAAGACAATAGTATTTAAAAAAAAAAAAAAACCACCCTTTACTAAAATTTTAAATTCAAATTATTACTTCTTACAGTATTCCAAAAATATCCTATAATTAAATCGTATTTTTTTTATCTTTTACACCCACCAACTAATAACTCCTTTTTTATTTAACAACCGTATCGTTTACGTTCTTAAAATAAACACATCTTTATCGTTTTTTTCCCCCTTCCACAATTATTTCTACAGAAGCTAATGGAATTACACACACATGTATATGTAACTCTTTATTTAAACAACTTTATTTGTATGTATGTGTTTTGTTTGTTTGTTTTTTTTTTTTTATTTACTTATTTTTTGTTTTTTATTTTGTTTGTTTTTGTTATTTTATTTTATTTTATTTTATTTTTTTGAGATCTTGTTAGCACATGGAGTCGTATATTTGTATGTTTTTTTTTAATTATATACGTTTCTAAATTATCTTGAACATTATGTTGTTTTTCCTCTTTTCAAATGGAAATCCAATCTTATTTAATTACATCTGTTTGCTGGGATTTTTTTTCATTGCCAAAGTTTATAATGATTTTATTATGGAACTGTAGTTTTAAAGATTTTGTGGTAAAGAAAAAAAAGCTTTTCGAAACCACCTTTTTTTTATTATTTTTTTTGCTTTATAAGATTACCTATTCAATTTTCAAAAAAAAAAAAAAAAAAAAAAAAGGGATTCAACTTTGCTAGATGCCATCTTACATTTTATTTATTACTTAATTAGGGTTAATATCTAATCTATAATGTATCTAAAAAGTTGTATCTTTTTAAATATTTAGAGTTAGGTGTGTAGAGAGTACCTTTTAAAAATATTTTTGTCCTTAAAAATAATTTTATTAATGGATAATCTAGTAATAATAAAAATTAATTGAATAATGTTTGAAAAAATTAGATTGGGGTGTCAATAGACTTCCCTAAAAAAAAATCTATTTAATCATAGTTAAAAAGTTAGCAAGTTGTTTAACCTACAACAAGCATCACATCATCAAATGTAATTATAGAATGCACTGATTTTTATAATTTTATCTATAATCATCCATGGTTACAAAAAAAAGAAAAAAAAAGAAAAGAGTAACCATTAAAACCACACTTTTATATATATATATATATATATATATATATATATATATCTGACATAAATTAAAGGGGTAGCCAAACTTGATCCCCAGAGGCAAAGTCAAAAACGTATTCCAGTGGGGTGCGTACTAAATTTTTTTTTTAAAAATAAATTTAAATGGGGCTACGTTAGTATTTTTAATTTTACTGGGTTTATGTAAGAATTTTTAATTTTAAAAGGAGCAAAGCAGAAAAATCATAAACTTTTTTGATAGAATTAACTTTAGTAAGGGCTATATGAGAATTTTGTTATTTTTAATAAGAGTAAAGTAGGAATTATATGTGAATTTTTTATCTTAAATGCGGGAAAATTAAAAAAAATATATATAAAATTTTTAGCGTAAAAAGGAAATAGCAAAAAATTAAGTGGGTGCTGCCGCCGCTCATATTCATGTAAATCCACCCCTGCCGATCACCCACCCCGATTTTCCAAACTTAAAAGTGTTCCTTAAAATTATTTAAAAAGAGTTATAACAGCTCAAACAGATGGGGAAAAAAAAAAGTTATTAAAATTCAGATTTAAATCCCAAATAATAGTTAACAAACAAGTTAGCTACTAAAAAGAGCAATAAATGACATATACTAAAATTAGAGTTAGATTTTGTTTTTGTTTTTGTATTCTGTTTTATACACCTATCCAATAAGAGTTAGGATCTATTTGTTTCCTAGGTTCATTTTCATTTGAAGATGAAAATGAAAAACATTGGTTTTGAGTTGACAAGTCTTTTTTGTTTGGTTCTGAAATGATGGTTAGATATGCAATTAAAGCCTCACTCTGAAAAGGAAATATTTTTTGAAATGATATTTGGATATGTTGAAAGTAGTTAGTTGAAGTAGTTACATGGATAATCTACCAATAATTTTACATCTAACTTCATTATAAGGTGATAAATTTGAATACACTACCACAGGTTAAAAAAATAATTATTTTAAAAAATTGGTTTTCTAATAAATTTAAATAAAATTTTAATATCCATAATATGTTAAATATGATAAATGAACGCGGATATATTCATCTTTTCATTATGAATACATTAAAAAAGATAGTTGTCTTAATAAGAAATACAAATAAAAAGCTTATGTTCCAGTGGTCAAGATAAGTCATTTCCTCAGCGGGACGTAGATCCATTAGAAAAGGAAAAAATAAAAACAGAAAATAAAACCTACGGAATAGACATATATAGGGGGGGAAAAAAAAAAAAAATCTTCGGCGTTTAGCGAAAATTGCAGAATAAACACAGGGCGGAACAAGAACAAGAAGAAAGAAGAAAACTCCTCCATCTTTTGTCATTTAGCAAAGAAAAAAAAAATCTATCTTATCTAACTATCTATTAGCAATCTTTCATCTATAAATAAACACCTACACCAAATAAACAAGAATAGAAGCAAGACTTTAAAAGCTACTGTATGCATATTACTTTCTTTTTTTTTGTTTTTTTTTTTCTTGTGTAGTTCAACCTTTCCTCTTCCTTGTTCGTCAATGCTTTAGCAGATTGTATGAAAACAATGAAAAATACGTAAAGTTTGTCACAACTTGCAAATATAAACTTTAGAATTTTCTCTCTGCTCTTAAAAAAAAATATAACAACAGAGTTGCAGTAACAAGTGAAATAATAGTTTTAATAAGGCATCCTTGAGGAGATTTTCTTACGAAATACTACTTGTTTGAGCGAATTATTGACTATTTATGCAAATTAGGGAGTTTTTCGTTTCGTTTCATTTTTTTATTTTTTATTTTTATTCTTTTTCTTTTCTTTTGGTTTTATTGCCTAATGTGGGCAGATGCATTTATGACTTTCTTCCTTGTAATTATTTATTTTTAAAATTTTTCAATACCATTGAGTGCAGAATTTGGCAGAGGATCTCACAATTAGTGAGTAACAACTTAGTTGAGATGTCCTAAATGTCTATTGCATTAGTTATTCCCTCTCATCAATCATTTAAAAAAAAAACAAACAAACAAAATAAAACAAAAACAAGTGAAACAATGGTTTTAATAATTAGGCTTCATTTTTATAGAGAAAAGAGATGATATGTGACAAATATAAAACTAAGAAAGTAATAAAGTAAGTGATCCTAAAATTTCTCATAAAGTAAACCAAAAAAATAAATGATCTCATTCTTATTGTAATTGTTACAGTTATGATACCGGAATGATATGAAAGGGAAATAAATAAGTTGACACGGGAATAATATTGCAGGTTTAAATGACAGTTAAGTAGACAAAGGGAAACAGAAATGATGATCACTCTTAAGTTTAGATTAATTCACTACTCAAGAATATAAAAAACACCATCCCGAGATACATAATTAAGTGATAAATTCACCATTCTTAGAAATCCACTAAAGAAAAAAGAATTTTAAGATAAAACTGAAGTCAATTTAGATTTACTCTTAATAACTCTATTCACTTCATCTTTTTTGATTGAAAGATTACAAGCCTATTTGTAAGGCCTCCAAACCCACATATATTCATGACTCAACATTAAAAGCACAAAAACCTTTAAATTTCCAAAACCCCAGAATAAATACAAAATTAACAATTAACTTTTAAACTTCATGAACTGTTAAAAATAAATTTAAATACTTAATAACTACTAAAAACTCCTAAATAAATACTAACTTTTAGACTTCTAAATTCCCGGACATAAATGAAGGCCTTTAAGTGCTCCTTTATCAAGACAAGTCATTCCACCAACTCATAAATTAATAAATATTGTCAATTAATTTAAAAGTGATATGAACTTTTGATTATTCCACTTAATCACATATGCCCATAACATTATTATCTGCGTCAAGTTTATTGAAAATCCAATTTACAATTACAAATCTCTCTAAAAGAGAAAATAAGTGTGATTGAAAATGAAAAAAATGGGGCAGAAAACAAGAACATACCCGGAGGAAGTGAAGGGTGTCGAGCTAATCTAGAAATAACTAACCCTCCGTTTGGCACAGCCATTTAGTGGCATTTGGGCCAATTATATTTGAACGGCACAACTGAAAATGTAATATCTAAATACCATTTGGGTTTTTATTTTGGGTTAATTTCACTTTTAGCACCTCTGAAAAAAATAATGGTAAAAACAGCAGTATTTTTTTTTCATTCAATTTCAGCACTTAATGTGGGGCCCAGTAGCATTTAATGTATATCAAATTACAGGTTTACCCTCATCTCCTACCCACCAAAGAATCTCTCTCCCTCGCATGGCCCAAAAAAGTTTTTCAAACCACCATGTACAGTGTTTTAGAGAGAGAAAACTGAAATCTAGAGAGAGAAAGAGTCACAACCCAACGGAAACTTATTTCTTTTTTCACTTTTCCGCCGAGCCCCTGTTGATGGCCAGATCAGTCCCACTGTACGGACACCGCCGGGAAGGGCAGCTGCTCCTGCCGAGAAGGCGGGACAAGCCGCCTACGGGGGATCTCCCGACTAGCCGACCACACCAATGGTTCTCGGAATTCTCTCCCTCCACTGCGGCACGTATTCGGCCCTTTCCCGAGAAGCCGGTAAGTCCGACCAGGACATCAACCGTCCCACCCCCGGTCGCGCCCCAAGGGAAACCTTCCCCAGCGCGGAACGTCATCATTTCACAACTGCCTGCGCCGCCCTACCTACCACTGACACCAGTCGCGTCACCTGCCACTGCCCATTCTGACATCTGCAGCGATGGGACATTCATCCACCACATAGTGCCGTGTCAGGAGTAGGTAACCTCAGTTGATCAGCATCCCCATTCATGCTAACCTATGAGGTGCCTAGGCCCTAGAGGTCCACAACGGCCGCCCTAGCCGGGTCGGACCGGGCACCTGATCCAGCAAAATACCTATAAATAGGGAAGAAACCCCTGATTTCAGGTATGATCACTTTCACTTGCCAAAAGCTCTGCCTCTCCTTTCGCTCACCAGTTCTCCAACTGACTTAAGCATCGGAGTGCCCGCGGCGGACACCACACCGGTGTCCCCATCATTCCGAGGTGCTTCCCCTTTTGCAGGTGATCGACGACGGAGCGATTGGCCTGTCCTGACCCGACTACCCGACTACATTGGGTGTTGTTGCCGGAACTGTTTTTGGCATCAACATTTTGGCGCTAGAAGGAGGGCACCTCGCTGCCTTTCCAGCACTTAACACCCCAGCATTTACATTTACCTCGTACGCCATGGACGAACATGGGAACCAAGAGATCCAGGAACTTGACAGCACAATCCCGTCAAACTCGCGGGGCACCCGACAAACCCAACGTCGCGGTGGATCCCGGGCGCAGCGGCGACCAACCCCAACGGAAGTCCTGACCGGGAACGTCCAGGCGCTGACCCAGACCGTACAAGTACTCATGGAGGCCATCCGAGAATCTCATAATGTCCAACTGCCCCAGGCGCAGGAGGAGGAGGCGGAGTCCACGCCGAGCAGGCCTCCCAGACCGCCGCGCAGGCAGCGTAACCCGGCGCAATCTGGTGACTGGGAGGGTGACCAGCCGCGGCAAGACAGCGGTGATAGGAGGCGGGGAGAAGGTGGTGAACCGAGCAGGGTGCGTTCCAGGAGCCGCCACACTCGAGAAGCCCGCACCGAAGCAGCCGAGCGGTCGGTCATGGTAGGAGAACGTATTGACCCCGACTTCGAAGACACAATCGCTGCCCGGGGAAACACATCCGTCTTCAACCGCTTGGGAACGCCCGGAAATTTACCGCCGCCTAGGCCGAGACCCCTCCGAGAAGACGAACGGAGTCAGAGCCGCCTGGATCGCATCCAGCGGCAGCTTGATCGGCTGGTCGGCCAACAACACGGATTTGAGCCGACAGGAGCGGCCGACCCGCCGTTTACCACTGACATCATGGAGACCCCTTACCCGGCCAGATTTAAGATGCCGGCCGTGCCTTCCTATGATGGATCTACTGACGCAGACGAGCACCTTGAGAATTATCAGGCGCATATGTTGATCCAGAGCGCCAACGAGGGTGCCCTCTGCAAGTCCTTTTGCCTCACCCTCACCGGATCAGCCCGTCAGTGGTATCGGAGACTTCCCCTGGGCTCGATCAGCAGCTTCCGGCAGCTGTCTAATCTGTTCTCGGGAGCGTTTTTAGGCTCTAGAGCCAGGAAGCTAGGCGCCTCTCACCTGTTCAGTATTAAGCAGGGAGAAGGTGAAAGGTTGAAGAAATTCTTGGAGCGGTTCGATAAGGCCGTTGTGCAGGTCGAAGACTGCACCGATGACACGTTGATCCAGGCATTCAGGGAAGGTGTTAAAGACTCCCGCCTCGTCTGGACGCTGGCTTACGACCGGCCGCCTACCTTCGCTCACCTGAGAAATATCGCCTGGAGGCACGCGGAAGCCGATGAGTATGTCCGAGGGCGGGGATTGGACGTCCGAGGGCGAGGGTCAGATGACCAAGGACGAGGATCTAGGGACCGAGAACGACCCAGGTCCACCGGGAGAAGGGCGGAAAGGAATGCCTCCGACCGTCGCCGACCAGATAGGGGGAGAACACCTGGCCAGGAGAACCGCGCTGAAGTCCCTCTCGGCCGAGGCCACCAGCGCGAAGGTTCCACCAATACACCCCGTTGGTCACAACCATCGACCACGTCCTGACCCAAGTTTCCGGCAAAGGACTACTCCGGGACCCGCCGCCCATTAGGACCGAACGCGCTCGGAGGAATCAGCAACGGTATTGCCACTTCCATAAGGATGTCGGCCACGACACGAGGAATTGCATTCAGCTCCAAGACCAGATCGAGTCGCTGATACGTGATGGCCATTTACGGGAGTTTGTGGAAAGAATAACACACCAGCTGGCCAGAGCACACGGCGGAACCCAGAGCCGAGCAGCCGGCCGGGCGAGCACGGCGAGGAGCATATCATCCACACAATCTTCGGTGGAACAGCTACAGGAGATACCGCCAGCAGTCGGAGGGCGTATGCCCGACAAGCCAGGCAGCTAGCCCGCGGCGAACATATTAACATGGCGGAGCACATATCGAAGATATGCCGCCAGAGTAACACCCCCATCACCTTTACGGACGACGAAGCAGACCGATTACTCCACCCCCACAATGACGCGCTGGTCGGCGAGGTCCGTGTAGCCGACAGCATCATCCGGCGCGTCCTCATCGACAATGGGAGTTCCGCCGATGTAATGTTTATGGACGCGTTTGCGAGGTTAAAGATTGACGGGGCGACCCTGACACCCTCCCAGACGCCGCTTTATGGATTTGCAGGTGATTGCGTCCATGCAGCTGGCACCGTTCGCCTTCCTGTCACCATCGAAGACGGTCCGAAGCGGGCTACCCGGATGGTGGAGTTTATCGTTGTGGATCGACCATCAGTCTACAACGTCATCCTGGGACGCCCCACCCTCAACGGGCTAAAGGCGGTAGTTTCCACCTACCACCTCGCCATGAAGTTCCCCATCGGTGAGGGGATCGGAGTCTTTCGGGGAAGCCAAGAGGGCGCACGAAAATGCTACATGGAGGCCGTGAACAAGGTGTGTCGCACCGGCGCCCCGGCCATGGTGGCCACCATTGTTGCATTCGACGAGGCCGACGTACCCGATGAGGCGGTTAGGTGCTTAGCCGATCTTGACCCCCGACTGCCAGAAGAGGAAATCCGGGCTCACCCTGGTGAGGAGCTAGTCCCGTTCCCGCTGGACCCCGAAAATCCCGAGAAGGTTGTGATGCTCGGCTCGGGGTTGAACCCGAGCTCCCGGGAAGCGCTGGAGAGCGTGCTCCGGGAGCACAAAGACGTATTTGCCTGGTCGCACGAGGACATGCCAGGGATCGACCCAGCCGTCATGTGCCACCAATTGAACGTTGACCCACGGCACAGGCCGGTGATTCAGCGTAGGAGAGCCTTCAACCCAGAGCGGTATGAGGCCATAAACGCAGAGGTGCAAAAGCTATTGACGGCCAAGTTCATTCGGGAGGTAGCCTACCCAAAGTGGTTGGCCAATGTTGTCCTGGTCAAGAAGGCTTCGGGGAAGTGGCGTGTATGCATAGACTACATAGACTTGAACAAAGCTTGCCCGAAGGATTGCTTCCCCCTCCCCAGGATAGACCAACTCGTTGACGCAACCGCAGGGCACGAATTGCTGAGCTTCATGGACGCGTACTCGGGGTACAACCAAATACCCATGAGCTGAGCCGACCAAGCAAAGACAGCATTCACCACCGATCGAGGGCTGTATTGCTATCAGGTCATGCCATTTGGGTTGAAGAATGCCGGAGCAACCTATCAGCGGCTAATGAACAAAATGTTCGCCCCCGCTGTTAGGAAGGACCATGGAAGTATACGTGGATGACATGTTGGTAAAGAGCCGACTCACCTCCGACCACGTCAAGGACCTACGGGAATGCTTCGCCATCCTTCGCCAGTACAGGATGAAGCTCAACCCCGCGAAATGCGCTTTTGGGGTAGAATCGGGGAAGTTTCTTGGATTTATGGTGAATCACCGAGGAATCGAGATCAACCCCGTCAAGGTCCAGGCCGTATTGGACCTGCAGCCCCCTAGGACGACCAAGGAAATTCAGAGGCTCACAGGGATGATCGCAGCCCTTTCTCGGTTTGTGTCCAGGTCAACAGACAAGTGCAACCCTTTCTTCCAGACACTGAAGGCCAAGGGTAAGCCTGCCTGGGACGACAGGTGCCAAGCAGCCTTCATGGGTCTGAAAGAATACTTAGCGACTCCTCCACTGCTGTCGAAGCCACTCCATGGCGAAACGCTATATGTATACCTTGCTGTTTCGGATAAGGCGGTGAGCGCCGTCCTCGTCCGAGAAGAAGACAAGACCCAGCACCCAGTTTACTACAGCAGCAAGGCATTCCAGGGAGCCGAGGAGAGATATCCCCCATTGGAGAAGCTCGCACTTGCACTGGTTTCTGCGGCCCGCAAGCTGCGCCCCTACTTCCAGGGACATCCAATCCGCGTCCCGACCAGTTACCCGCTCCGCCAGGTTTTACAAAACCCCGAGTTGTCGGGACGGATCGCCAAGTGGGCCATAGAGCTTGGGGAGTTCGACATAGGATACATCCCCCGACCTGCCATCAAGGCCCAGGCATTGGCCGACTTCGTAGCCGAGTTCACGGCACTCCCCGAGGCTGACCGTACGTACTCGGGTTGCCCGGGAGCCGCACCTACCGAGCAGGATAAGGCGGCCAAGCACTCTGTAGCCGAGCAGCAAACGTCATCAGCCGACGCGAGCAAGGGCTAGAAGTTGTTCGTAGACGGCTCCTCCTGCTCTGGGGGCTCCGGCGCAGGGCTCGTACTGATAAGCCCGGACAAGTACAAGACTAGTCAAGCGTTGCGCTTCGATTTCAAAGCGTCCAACAATGAAGCGGAGTACGAGGCGGTCATAGCCGGGCTCGGACTAGCCCGAGAGCTCGGGGTGCGGGATGTCGAGATATTCAGTGACTCCCTACTGGTAGTCAACCAGATCGTGGGGGAGTTCCAAGCGAAGGAGGAGCAAATGGCAGACTACCTGAGGAAGGTGAAAACCCTGCTTGACCAATTCTCGAGCCATCGCTTGACGAGAGTCTCGCGCGCCGAGAACGTCGAGGCCGACGCCCTCGCCCGACTAGCCTCCGGAAGCGATCTTGAGGGTACAGTCTCCTTCCCAATCTTAAGATTGGACCGGCCGAGCACCGAACGGGAGGAGCAGATCCTCTGTGCCTAGAACACAACGACTTGGATGGAACCGATTATCCGGTTTCTAGCCGAGTCCAGACTTCCTGAAAGCCGAGAAGAGGCCCGACGGGTGAGGAACAAGTCAGCCAGGTACACGCTGATAGACGGAAAGCTCTACCGCCGAGGACACTCCGCCCCCTACCAACGCTGCATTGGTCCGTCCGAGGTCGAGTACGTCATGAAGGAGATCCACAGTGGGGTCTGCGGGAACCACTCGGGGGGGAGAGCTTTGGCATTTAAGTGCCTGCGACAGGAATACTATTGGCCAACTATGGATAAGGATACGCGATACTTCTCCCGCAGGTGCCTGAAATGCCAGCAGTTCGCCCACTCTATCAAGTCTCACCCTGAGAAGCTCACCTCGGTAGTGAGTGCGTAGCCGTTTGCCAAGTGGGCTATCGACCTGATCGGGCCACTCCCCATGGCCCGGTCGCAACTTCGATATTGCATTGTGGCAATAGATTACCTCACGAAGTGGGTCGAGGTGGAACCCCTGGCTCAGCAGACTGAGGCAAAGTGCACGAGTTTCCTTTGGAAGAGCATAATTTGCCGGTTCGGACTCCCTCACACCGTGGTCACGGACAACGGAAAACAGTTTGGGAACAAGTTCGACGCACTCTGCGAGGAGTACGGGATCAAGAAAGTATTCTCTTCTCCTGGGCACCCTCAATCTAATGGGCAAGTGGAGGCAGCCAATAAAACTATCAAGGAAAATCTAAAGAAAAACCTTGAGAAACACAAGGGGGCTTGGGTTGACGAACTGCCTCGCGTGCTTTGGGCGTACCGCACCACCAGGCGCACGGCTACGGGGGAGACCCCCTTTGCCATGGCTTTTGGAGTGGAGGCTGTAATTCCTGTCGAGATCGGACTGCCGAGCTTCAGGACTAAGAACTACGATGATGAGGCCAACGCCGATCAAATGCTACCTGAGCTCGATCTGGTGGAGGAGAAGCGCGAGCAGGCTCTAATTCGCACTCAAGTCGTAGCCAGGTACTACAACAAGAAATACAAGCCGAGAACATTCAGGGTAGGAGATCTGGTGATGAAGAAAGTGCTCGTCCAGGAGCCCGGTCTCGGGTCTTTTGGCCCTAAATGGGACGGACCGTACCGGGTCACGGAAGTCGTTCGGCCAGGCACGTACCGACTAGCCGACCACGAGGATAGACCGCTCGGTCACCCATGGAATGCCGACCACCTGAAGCGCTTCTACCAGTAGCTCTGGATTGTTGTTTCTTTTTAAGACTCGATTGAGTTCCTGTAAAGGCCCGATTCTTTATTGATTATCCAATTCTTTTTACGAATGCTGAATGTCTCAAACCACGGAGTCAGTCCCACGACCGGGCACTCACCAACAGGCGTGCCCGACCAGGACCAAAAAATACCAACTCTCGTGGTTCTCGGACCACGGAGTCAGTCCTACGACCGGGCGCTCACCAACAGGTGTGCCCGACCAGGACCAAAAACCTCTCGTGGTTCTCGGATCACGGAGCCAGTCCCACGACCGGGCACTCACCAGCAGGCGTGCCCGACCAGGACCAAAAAATACCAACTCTCGTGGTTCTCGGACCACGGAGTCAGTCCCACGACTGGGCACTCACCAACAGGCGTGCCCGACCAGGACCAAAAAATACCAACTCTCGTGGTTCTCGGACCACGGAGTCAGTCCCACGACCGGGCACTCACCAACAGGCGTGCCCGGCCAGGACCAAAAACCTCTCGTGGTTCTCGGATCACGGAGTCAGTCCCACGACCGGGCACTCACCAACAGGCGTGCCCGACCAGGACCAAAAAATACCAACTCTCGTGGTTCTCGGACCATGGAGTCAGTCCCACGACCGGGCACTCACCAACAGGCGTGCCCGACCAGGACCAAAAACCTCTCGTGGTTCTCGGATCACGGAGCCAGTCCCACGACCGGGCACTCACCAGCAGGCGTGCCTGACCAGGACCAAAAACCTCTCGTGGTTCTCGGACCACAGAGTCAGTCCCACGACCGGGCACTCACAAACAGGCGTGCCCGACCAGGACCAAAAAATACCAACTCTCGTGGTTCTCGGACCACGGAGTCAGTCCCACGACCGGGCACTCACCAACAGGCGTGCCCGACCAGGACCAAAAAACTCTCGTGGTTTTCGGACCACGGAGTCGGTCCCACGACCGGGCACTCACCACAAGGCGTGCCCGACCAGGACTCAAGACAAGTCGACAACGCACCAAAGGAGCGCTCGGCTGAAGCCGACTAGAACAACACGAACAAAAAGCAATATCTTTGAAGAAATTAATCTTGTCAATATATATATATATCGATTGTCAAAAGGAGGGGGTACAAATTGGGCACCCCCGAACCCAAAAAAAAAAAAAAAAAAAAAAAAAAAAAAAAAAAAAAAACACAACAACACATCTGACTGGGCGCCGTTTCAGTCTAGTTGCCCGAGTAAGATAGGATCACCACTGGGCGCGGTTGGCTGAGCGTCGTGGGGGAGCACCGCATCTGACTGTTCGGGAGGGGCCTGCTCTGGCTGATCGGGGTCGTCGAGGACCACCACTTCTCGGCAAAGCTTGGACTACCGTGCCTGTCGGCGGCCTGCTAGGCATAGAGCCAGCGGAGGCCTCGGCTCTTCCCTTGCCTCGATCGCCCGTCTTCGCCTTCTTCTGAAGGCGGGCAATCCTCTCCTCATCCGTCGGCCTCTTGGTGCCCCGCCTGTCAGCCATTGGTTCTGCAAGAGAAGAAAATCCGTTAGCTACCTGAGAGAAGTTTAACAGTGCTCGGCTGAGCTCTGTTTCCGACCTTCTATCCGCAAACCCCTGGAGGGGTATAGCCCGCGGATGACCAAGCCCAGATCCTCGTCGGCAACCCTTGGACCCCAAGTTTCGGAGGACGGATCGCCGGATGGGGCTGGGGCGGGGGTTTCAGACGTCGTCTCGGATGCCCCATCCGTCCGAGCACGGTAGTGGACCGTGGGCTCGGGCATGCGCGCGATGGTCACCTGCCTGGGGGCTTCGCGAGACGTGCTCGGCTGGCCGGCAACTGACGATGAGCCGACCCAGCCGAACTCGCTCAGGCTGCTCCGGCGCAGCAGCCAATTCTGGCTTCGCTCGGACTCCGCCAGATCGTACAACGATTCCACCATTGCTCGCTGCGCCTCGGGGATGTGTGGGGTCCGAGTCCACACGTAGCCCCTTCTGAAAACCACTGGCACCCTCTCGGCACGAGGCAGCTGATTCCGAGCAAGCTGCTCGTGCAACCATCGGCCACCGGCATAGAACCACAGATGTTTGAACTGCTTGTCTGAGTCCGGGCACATGCCGATGAATGTCCCCTTGAATCCTTGAAAATAGTAAAACCCTGTGGAGGAAGGCGCCGACTTTATCCTATAGAGGTTCTGGAAGGCCCGGAAGGGCATCACAGCTGCATAATTCTTGGCCCAGAGAATATAACAACTGACCAACACGCGGTAGGCGTTGGCGTTCAGTTGCGCCAGAGCCACGTTCAGCCGCGTCAATACTCGCCGCATAAACTGGTTGAGGGGCAATCGCAGCCCGGCCCGGAAGTACTCGGCTAGCAGGGTGACATACCCTGGTGGAGCACGGGACGGCAGGTCATTCTCGCCCGGGGCCCTCAGTTCAACGTCGTCCGGGATCTGGAAGTCTCGACGGAGGGCGGCGAGGTACTTCGGTGTCACGGCAGAGGTGTAGTAGTCCGCCGAGTAAACGGGCAACCTTGCCGCCAGGCATGCCATTTCTTGGTCAGATCGACGGTATACCCGACAATCGTTGACACGCATAGGCCGGCTTGCCGGCCTGTTCCGGCCATGGAGCGGTTCCCCAGCTGGCCCCGAGCTCTCTGAGCTTTCTGATCCATCTCGGCCCGACGTGCTAGCCTGGCCGGCCGATCGCTCTGCAGGCCCCCCCTTCTCGGTGGACGGGGCGCCTGCCGAGACAGGACGGGTGGTGGCGGCCTGCCCAAGCTCTTGTATGAACTGGCTGTCTGGGCGGG
Organism: Ficus hispida; assembly: GCA_025413025.1. NCBI lineage: Eukaryota > Viridiplantae > Streptophyta > Magnoliopsida > Rosales > Moraceae > Ficus > Ficus hispida. The sequence continues at coordinate 21,973,134 of CM046362.1, read as the reverse complement.
TGTCCGGACCCACCTGCAGAATCTCCTGAAGTCGGGCCGCACCCTCCTGCTGGTTGGTCGGCGTGGTCGGCTCACTTGGGGAAGGATTCGTGAACCCGGACAGATTATCGGGCGTCGCCTCGGACGAGTCGGAGCTCGAGCTCCCCGTAATGTCCGCGTCCCCCGACAAGGAGGGGTTCTCGGAATCTGACAGGCTACTCATAATAAAAACAAAGCAGGAAAATTTATACCTTCTCGGATGTTCTCGTCTTGTCTCCGCAGTAAAACGTGTCGGTTGTTCTCGGCAGCTCTCGGCGGTGAATCTCGCAAGAAGTTTGTGATTGTCTCGCACCCCCCCTTCTATTTATAGCTGGGGGCTGGAGAATTCGAACGGATGCGACTACTAGGGCAACGTGTCGGTCTCCCGCCAACCTCGCCCTTAGTTCGAATTTCAAATTTCAAAATTCACTTTGCCGCCTCGCCTTCCCGCCACGCACGCCACTTGGCCTGGGAGATCCATGTCAGCTTATCGTGCCGCGTCAGCATGACAGCTGGCAAATCTGCCGACCACCCTTGCGAGCCGGGCAGCCGACCAAATCCGAGTACGTCTCGGACCATTGTTGTGGACAGAACGCGCAGCATCCCTGACCGGCATCCGGCCAGAGAAGCTAGGGGGCTTATGTTGATGGCCAGATCAGTCCCACTGTACGGACACCGCCGGGAAGGGCAGCTGCTCCTGCCGAGAAGGCGGGACAAGCCGCCTACGGGGGATCTCCCGACCAGCCGACCACACCAATGGTTCTCGGAATTCTCTCCCTCCACTGCGGCACGTATTCGGCCCTTTCCCGAGAAGCCGGTAAGTCCGACCAGGACATCAACCGTCCCACCCCCGGTCGCGCCCCAAGGGAAACCTTCCCCAGCGCGGAACGTCATCATTTCACAACTGCCTGCGCCGCCCTACCTACCACTGACACCAGTCGCGTCACCTGCCACTGCCCATTCTGACATCTGCAGCGATGGGACATTCATCCACCACATAGTGCCGTGTCAGGAGTAGGTAGCCTCAGTTGATCAGCATCCCCATTCATGCTAACCTATGAGGTGCCTAGGCCCTAGAGGTCCACAACGGCCGCCCTAGCCGGGTCGGACCGGGCACCTGATCCAGCAAAATACCTATAAATAGGGAAGAAACCCCTGATTTCAGGTATGATCACTTTCACTTGCCAAAAGCTCTGCCTCTCCTTTCGCTCACCAGTTCTCCAACTGACTTAAGCATCGGAGTGCCCGCGGCGGACACCACACCGGTGTCCCCATCATTCCGAGGTGCTTCCCCTTTTGCAGGTGATTGACGGCCGAGCGATTGGCCGATCCTGACCCGACTACCCGACTACATTGGGTGTTGTTGCCGGAACCGTTTTTGGCATCAACAGCCCCCTCCACCCATTTTGAAACCCAAATCTTCATATAATAGAGAGAAATTTTCATCTAAAGAGGGAAACTTCCATTTACAGAGAGAAACTTCCATTTAGAGAGAGAAACTTTCATCGAAAGTTTTTTTTTTTTTCAATCTAACATTTTTGGCCATTTTTGAGTAAATGTCATAACTATTATGACCACCCGGTCATAACCGTTATGATCTATGTTTAAAAATGGCCAAAAATGTTATCTTAAAAAAAAAAAATCTTTCGATGGATTTAAAAAAAAAAAAAAAAAGGTCATAACCATTATGACTGGATAGTCATAACCGTTATGAACAGTTTTTTTTTTTAAGAATTAAATTTGTTGTTTTTTTTTTGTCGATCTATTTTTATTATTTTTTAACGATGGTCATAACCATTATGACCACCCGGTCATAACCGTTATGACCAAGTTTTTTTTTTTTTAAGTATTAATTTTTTTTTCGAACTTTTTTTATTATTTTTTAGCGATGGTCATAACCATTATGACCACCCGGTCATAACCGTTATGACCAGTTTTTTTTTTTTTAAGTTTAAATTTTTTTTTGTCGATCTATTTTTATTATTTTTTAACGATGGTCATAACCATTATGACCACCCGGTCATAACCGTTATGACCAGTTTTTTTTTTTTTTAAGTATTAATTTTTTTTATTTTTCAAACTTTTTTTATTATTTTTTAGCGATGGTCATAACCATTATGACCATCCGGTCATAACCGTTATGACCAGTTTTTTTTTGTTTAGAATTAAATTTTTTTTTTGTCGATCTATTTTTATTATTTTTTAACGATGGTCATAACCATTATGACCACCCGGTCATAACCGTTATGACCAGTTTTTTTTTTTTAAGTATTAATTTTTTTTTGTTTTTTTCGAACTTTTTTTATTATTTTTTAGCGATGGTCATAACTATTATGACCACCCGGTCATAACCGTTATGACCAGTTTTTTTTTTTTTTGTCGATCTATTTTTATTATTTTTTAGCGATGGTCATAACCATTATGACCACCCGATAATAACCGTTATGACCAGTTTTTTTTTCTTTTTAGTATTAATTTATTTATTTATTTTTTTTTTTGTTTTCGAACTTTTTTTATTATTTTTTAGCGATGGTCATAACCATTATGACCACCCGGTCATAACCGTTATGACCATTTTTTTTTGTTTTTAGTATTAATTTATTATTATTATTTTTTGTTTTCGAACTTTTTTTATTATTTTTTAACGATGGTCATAACCATTATGACCACCCGGTCATAACCGTTATGACCATTTTTTTTTATGTATTAATTTTTTTTTGTCGAACTTTTTTTATTATTTTTTAGCGATGGTCATAACCATTATGACCATCTGGTCATAACCGTTATGACCAATTTTTCCTTTTGTGAAACAGTTTCATGAAATCCATTTGGACTCGTTCTGTTTTCATAAACGTGAAACAGGGGCAATACATACCTACTCTTATTAATAATAAAACGCGGTTTGTAAGGATTAATTTAACCCTTATTTTTGAAATTGTATATGTTATTACAATATGACATCTAAATTTAACAAAAAATTTATACTGGTCATACAATTAATGGGAATGTTTGAAATGAAAAATTAGTATATGTGTCAGGCGAAGTCCTTGTCGACGTCGTCATCACTTTTGTAATTTCCTTCAATTTTCCGGTTGGCATGCATCTATAAGTAACATGCTAGCCACTCCCGAAATAGCCTCATCCGTTCAGCTATTACCCAATAACTGACGTCCCTCCCTTTTATTAAGCATTCAGCAAATTTAATGGTAAACACTCCACAGTCACCCCTGTTGCACAAATGACAAAGATTATTAGTTTTCATTTCAACTTTTGAATGCAGTATAGACGTTTGGAAATGTTGTTTTTCTTGCACTCACCCATTGGATTGTTGAGGGATGTCTTTCATGATGGTGATTGGTAATGGGTTAATTCCAGCAGGTTCTCTTGGTTTGAAGGCAAACAAATCCAATCGTTCAGCCAGCAATGGAATGAATATTGCTAAACATTCCATGCCTTCTCGGACCTTGACATTGTGTAGTCCTTCATGCTGCAGAGAGTCGTACACGTCAATGGTCCAGCTTGTCAGATCGAGCTTCGCTAATACCCAATGTTTAAGGTCAGCCAAATACACTGGTATTAGCACAGTGTTCACGTCAAATCATGATGCCCCACTCTGGACATTAACGCCAAGCATTATCCCTAGTACAGTTTCACAGGTTCCCTAATCGAACTTTTTCGGATCACTCTGATATATACGCCACAATGATCGAACCTTTGAACAAAAATAAGTGTCAACCGTTGTCACTCTCCGATGCTCCAATTCGGGGAACTGCCTGATCTTCTTTCTTAAGTAATAAAAGGCGACATCAACGTGCTATATTAACATAACCAGGGGGTTAAGGGTATTGTACAATATTCGATCAGCAAACAATATAACAAAGGTTGTGATAAATTATTTATAGCAGACTGGCGAATTTAAAAAAATGTCATGTACTTACTTCGTCCCATAGCCAAACCGGGGGAGTTGCTAATTCATAGTACCAGCTTTTTTTTTCTACCTCCATGCATCCGAAGTCATGGGGTTTGTCAAGTCTCTCATGCTTGACACTGTATCGTGGAGGCCGTTTACTGAACATCAAGCATACATATAAAAAATACTTCAGTGCAATTTCAAGTATAATCCTAAACACAGACAATGTTAACTTAATCAACATTACCCTGGAGGTGTCTTCTTCAACAATCCTTGTTTGAACCACTCCCTGAACTCTTCTAACCTATGTTCAGGAGGTTCATCTGCGAGACTTACTGGGAGTGCATAATTCGTGTCAGCCGGCTTCTTCGAAGGGGATCCAACGTCATTCTTACGACCCGATGGCCGTTGGCCAAGCCTTGATAGTCTGGCCCTCTTCTTCTTAGGGATCTACAAAGCACATATGTTCAACGAGTTAACATTATGGACTGATCCATTATTGGCAAAATTGAGATGTTAAGCTACGTGTCACAACCACGTCCGTCAACATTTCCTTGTTGGAGTGCTCGTCAATCATGACAAGATCAGGTGATAGGATGTGGTCTTCCCTCTCTGCCCCCTCTTTCATTGATGTTGACACTGCAGTCATGGCCCCCTCCCTATCTCCAACGACCCGCTCATCCTTGACACTCGTCTTGGCCGCCTGTTCCTGTACATTGTATTTTCATAACATGTCATACAAAATTGAAGGAGTCTCACACTGATCAGGTATATTGGTCATGTTTAATTCTACCTTTGGTTTCTTCTCCATGGCATCACCATGCCAATCTATCACCTTATTGGCAGTAAGGAACTCCATTGCTGCCTGCAGCCCTATATCCGCAACGACGTCGAACTCAGGGGAAGGAGTCTTCAAAGCTTCCGACGTCTTCCTCTTAACATTAAGAACTTCGCTGCTCGCGACCTTCGGCCCAGCCTGTGCCTGACCGTGCTGTTTAGCAGCATTCTTCGCCGTCAACAATTTCAGCACCCTCTTCAACAGTTTGTTCGAGCGGGTTTGTTCCTTTTTTATATCCTTTAACTTTTTATTCAAAGTAGTAACATGTCCTCGGATCTCATTCTGGAACTCCACCCACTCGGCATTGATATCCGGGCTCCGCCGGGGGACTGACGACTTCGAGGGTGGTAATTGAGGCAGGCCAGTCGGTCTATTCAAAAAAAAGACTCGCAACATTATCGTTCTTCAACTCCTCCTCGGTTGGCATCAATTGAAAACAGTTTGGCTGCACACATGACGTAGAATTACGATCCTTATACAGAATGTATTATTATTATTATATTATAATATCCCATAACGAATTAGTGAATCTTATTATGGTATGACCGTGTTTGGTCATAACGATTTTGACCAGACGGTCATAACGGTTGTGACCTGTCTTCGTCTGACCGTTTATGACCAACACAGTCATTACGATTTTGACCCCTTGTTTATGGTAGCAAAATGTGAATTACCTGTGATGAGCCAACCTCCATGAATGCCCATTGAACGTCATCGAATTTCACAATCTCTGCAGTAGTCCAGGACGCCATACGCGGAACGGCTTGGAAGTAGTTGGTTGTGAACTTCTTCGCCATCGTTGGAAGTGTCTCGTATGCCCATACGAGTATGGCATGTGGGAAACCAGGAATGCTGTAATGAACTGTGTTAACAGGCTTTTTTTGTCGTCTCTTCGAAGAAATCCTATTCTCCACTGTAGTACAGATTGCAGCACGGGTTGCCTCCCATGATAGCCTGCCCCAAGGAAAATCGTTGAAGGCATCCAAATTGTCTGCCAACCCGAAAAATTTGGGATCTATTTTCACCAGGATAGCATTTGACAAAGGGATCGAGAATATAATGTACAGCAGGCTAAGCTTTACGGCATCTTCGTCGTTGTCAAACTTAGCATTGGACAGTTGTAGCTCCAAATTTTCCCTCGATACGCCCTTAATAGTCGAAAAATATCTTGCCATTATCCTGCTTTCGACGACCGGTAGATGCGTTGACCCTGCACATTTTAGTCCGGTAATTAGGCAGAACTCCATTATGGAGAATCTGGCCATGTCTTTTCCAATCTCGAACCACAGTGCGTCCCTGTAATGACTAGAATTTTTCTATGTTATAATTTCTTGTATAGAAATTTAAATTGTACCATGACAGTATTTATGAAAGAATCCGGTTAAGGATTTTTATTGAAATTTGTAAGTTCTTATGCGTTATAAGACTCAAAAATGATTGCTTAGCCAAGCATGATACCTTTTTAGTGAAAAGGTATAAAAACGTGATGATTTTTATTTTGGTCAAAGTTTGACCAAAAGACGTCAAAATTGACCACAAAAGTCAAAGTTGACCAAGAGAGTCAACATTGGCCAAGAAAGGCAACATCGACTAAGAGAAGTCAAGGATTGCCTAAAAAGGTCAACTAGATGTCGAAACTTAAGTATGTGATGCAGTATGAGGTATATACTGCGAAAAGCCGTTTTTACAACGCAGATAGTAAGAATAAGTTTTAAAACCATCATAGAAAAATCAAGCACATTAAGTAGGATAATAAAGGCCAAAGGGCTTGGAGCAAAAAGGAAAAGTTTCGTACAGTCCATCCTTACGCAGATAAATTTTGGACTGTAGTATAAAAGCTTGTACTGTGTATAAGAGAGCACAGTATTAAAAATACCTGTTTGGCATTCAAATGGACTGTTTACTAAGGAAAAAGCCCAAATAAAGCTTTATGGATGAGATCACTTAGCTTTATTATTATGACATCATTCCATAATTAAAGAAATTATGGAAAGTAATATGGAAGGCTCTAGGCTATGAGGTGGCCGGCCAATTAAGAGGATTTAAGGGAAAAATTGAAATTTTTGGAGGGTTTTTGGAGCAATTTGAAGAGTTCTCCTCCTCCTATAAATAGTAGACCCATTTGAAAGTTTTGTTCACAAAAATTGTGAAAAGCAACCAAACTTTGCCCAATTTCTTCCTCACAAAAACCGAACTTGAAAGCAGCCAAGAAAGAGAGAAAAAGCTTGGAAACTTAAGGAAACAGTCCTATGAGAGTTCGGGTTTCATTAGGAAGCAAGTTAGAAAGTTGGAAAAAAATTTTGGAAGCCAATTGGCCATTGGTGGTCGGCTATAAGGCAGCAGCAGGTTAGAGGAAAAAGTGAGAGGGAAATCTGTTGGTGAGTGGCTGATTTGGTGTTGAGTGGCCGGAGTTGGGTGGAGCAACCCCTAGGTGGCTGGAAAAAAATTTCTGGAGCTCATTGAAGGAGCAAGGCCGGCTGTACCAAGGAGGAAGTAAAGAAAAAATTTTGGAGCCAAGCAAGCCTACCCATTGGATTAAGTAAGGTAAAATCCTCTTGAACCTTAAATATTTCAATTCAAGTTTTAAATTGAGGATTTAAGTGTATTTCAAGTTGGTTTGTAATGAGCATAAGCTCAATTAATTTCCGAGCCCTAGCCTAGATTTAAGGGTGTATGTGCTTGATTAGTTTAGTATGGTTTTGAATGATGGTTTGATTGATAGTTTAACTATGTTTATGTTGTTGATTTCTTGAGTTGCATGATTAGAAAGATTAGTTGGTTGTATGTCCCCTAAAAATCTGGCAACAGATTGTTAATGGCATGTTAGGGTATTAGATTGAATTTTAAATGCCATGGTTTGAATTATGACAAAACCATGCAAACCCTAACTTTATTTGATGCAAATTTTGTTGTTGGACTTGCATGATCATGTTGGGGTTCATGTAAGTTAATTCGGGACGATAGAAAAACGTGGCATGATGATTCTAAGCTCCCGCTGTGGGCGGTTGAGGTAGTGTGCACGCTTTAGGACGAAAAATTTTATAAAGACAGAAAACTGCCAATTCGGGTTCAAACTGGCCAGTTTGCTGGAAAGCCAGTTTTGAGGCCCTTAGAGGCGGATTTTGGGAAAACATAAAACATAAAAGTTGTAGAGTAGGATTTTTGCTAGTGGACAGCACAGACATTTTTTCAAAATAAGGCTCCAAAGGCCTTCGTTTTTAACAAAACCCGAGCCTGACCATGCTCAGACCCTATGCACGGCCAGGTAAGTTCAACAGGAAAAATGAATGGGTTAGAGGCCGATCTGGGTCTCGAGTTAAACACAAGAGTTGTAGGGTTTTTCATGATTTAAAACTTTCATGAAGAAAACTTTTTCAAATTCGGCTTTGATTTTTAAATAGAAAATTGGATTTCAAAATTGTGCAGTGAACAGGAAATTCCTGCACAGAGTTTTCCAAAACAGTGCAGAAAAAGGGCATTTCTGCTCATACATTGACAAATTTATTAAAATAAACTGTTCCAAAGGCAGTTTCCATTTTTAATGGTTTTTACAAAGATCCATTCATACAACTTTAAGTTTTATAAAGAAAAGTGAGTTTAAAACCCCAAGATTTCTAAAGTAAAGAAAAAGGGTTTTTAAACCAAATTGAATGAGCAATAACCGGAAAGATGCCAAGTTATTGGTTTGGGACCTAAGCCCAAGGGTTATCCAACGTAACCCAATAAAAGAGTAAGAATGACTAATTGGGCCAAAAAACTCGGGTTATCTGAAATAACCAATTGAGTTGTTTTTTTTAGGCGTAGGCCTAAAATTTAATAATAGTAGTCCAATGCTACTTTGGATGGCTGTTTAGCCAAGGTTACTTTATGTGACCAATCTAAGTATGTTCTAAACCATAGGGTTATCTGTGATACTGAGAAAGTATCCGGCATTGTATTAAGGAAGGGGGGACATATAACCATAAATAGGTATGAATGTTGATTTGATTATCAACATTCTGTAAGAACAGAATTCTTACTCTATGTCCTCTGATATAGCAGGAAATAGCCTGCAGAGGTATCCTGAAGTGGATCAACAAGTCTCAGGACATAGTACTCAAGGTAAGTACAACTCCACCTACAGCATAGGCTTACTGTTGAATACTTACCCAAGTATGTTTGATGTTGATAATGGAATGATGTTATGTTTACGATACGACTATGTTAAGTTCATGAGTATGAGATTATGGCATGATGTTAGATAGGAGCATAAGTTATGAATAGTGACATCATGAAGCATGTTCACTAATAAGATCAAGTATGAGATTATGAAAGTAAGTAAGATGGCAAGCAAGCTTGCCTGTGTCGTACCGACCCGCGTTAGGTCGGGTTGGACTGTGGTTTGAGTTGGAAATGGACTGGCCGCCCCAACCAAATCATAGTTGCACGCCCGGTACATACACTCAAGATAAGGGGCCCATAAGTAAGATAAGTTAAAGATGAATAAGATGGCATAATAAGAGCATAATTGGTTCATGCATATATTATGCGATGTTATGACATGATATGTATGTTATGATATGTATGCTATGGAAAGTTATGTATGACATGCCATGATTATGTAAAGTTATGAAGAGTTATGTTTATGTTAGTTGTTGCGGATTTACATGTTGTACTTGCTGAGCGAAAGCTCACGTGTCTTACGTCTATGCTATAGGTAAGCAACCTACTGGCAACGGATGATACAAGATGGCGAGCGTGGCGGGGTGGACTGTGAAATGTGGGGATATTAACCGCTACGCGTTTCGTTCTTATTATGTATATTATTTCGCATTCGAACAGCGTTTACATTATTATGCGTTTCATTTATTTCGTACCGTATAAAAAAAAAATTCCGCTGCTTACGCTCATTGTTTAAGTATGTAGGTGTATGTATATATGTATGTATGGTAACGGCCTGTGCTAGGCGGGTCGTTACAATCCCCCATTGATGTGTGGTTTGTAAGGCGCATCACAATGTTATGGAATACCTGGCCAGCCCAACCTAGAGACTCTAGATGCAGGAAAGGCTGAATGCATGGCTGGTCTTTGACGGACTCCAACTGTCGTGGAGATAACCACTGACTCATTTTCTTCCATGTCTCATTAATGTTTATGAAAGTATTTATTTTGGCCCTGGTTATCTCACTGTCTGGTACCAGTCGAACATATTGAGTCTGTGTGATTGGATAATAACAAAAAAAAATATATAGTTAGATTAGATATTTAGATGTATGGACGTACCGCAAACTGCATCTTGACTTAAACAAACAGATATCATAGATTTTACATCTTCCTCTTTCGATATCTTGAATGGAGTGATACTCGATTCCTGTACAGCCATTTCTCCCTTATTTCTCTCAAAATCTGTAATAGTCACCATGCTATGGATATAACCGCAGCGTGTATACGGCTATAATATGTGGTTTACGACGGTTATGCAGGAGACGCCTGGTAGAAAACGATACGATTACCACTTGCTCTCTCTACACAGAGTTTTCCCTCTCTAAAAACTGTAAAATATATTTTAAAAATTTTAAAACAATAGTGGCATAGGGAGAGTCACTTTTACGCGTGAAGGAGATGAGGGCAAATATGGTATTTAGTCACTCAGAGTCGTACAAAAGACTGTTGGTATTCCTAAAATATCGGTCATAATGGTTGTGACCGGGCGGTCACAACCATATTGACCAGGGTAAATGCGGTAAATAGTTACTGACGTGTCACAACGGAGTTCACCGCCTTCTTCGATACGCTTCCCCAAAAGTTACTGACGTCAGTTTCCTGTAGGCATTTACCCCATCGGTTTGCGTGTAAAGTTACCACTAATAATAATATAATAAAACTATTCGAAGGTTTACAAAATTATTTTACTTTAGTTTTTTTTTACTACTTTTTTTTCTGGAGATCTATACAAAAGTATTCGGTCATAATGGTTGTGACCGGGCGGTCACAACCATTGTGACCAGGATAAAACCTCCTGTTACACAGCATCTCACCCTAGTCATAACCATAGTTACCAAGGTGTCACAATGATGGTGACCACCTAAACAGATACGTTCCCCAAAAGATAATGATGTGATTTCCCCGCTAGCATTTAATGCCTCGATTTGCGTGTAAAGTTACCCCTAATAAGAATATAATTAATTTATGTTCATCTTTTTATAGTTGCTTTTCAAACAGATAATAACCACGGAATTCGGTCATAACGGTTATGACCTCCCGGTCACAACCATTATGACCATGGTAAAATAAGCTTTACATAGCGGCTCACAATAGTCACAACCATATTGACCAACCGGTCACAAAGAATTTGACCGCCATTTTAAGGCCCTTTCCCAAAAGTTAATGTCGCACTGTACAAATATGAATACAATAAAATGATTAGCAATTTATTTGAGGGAAAATTTCCCTATTCTTTTTGTTTTTTAAACCGATAACCACGGAGTTCGGTCACTATGGGTGTGACCTGGTGGTCACAACCATTGTGACCATGGTAAAAGCCATGTTACACAGATTTGCCCCCTAGTCACAACGACGGAGTTGGCTTTGTTGGCCGGGTCCTTAAGGGTACTGAATTGGTACACGTTTGTCGGTTGTGTCCATAGCCATTACATCTACCACAACGAATTGTCTCATGATCTTCACCTTGGGACAAAATCCTTCGAACTCGTGGCCTTCCGGGACCACGCTTCGTTTTGGGAGGATTGACGATTTGTGACCTGATTGATTCAGGCACATCCCAGCTTTCAGAGCTGCCAATAGGATGGACTACAGACGAATAACAACCATAAAGATAATCTTTCGTGTAGTATGGCGAGCAATAATTGTATGGATCTATCCGTCGGTGATTACACACGGCCATGGCATGAGGGCAAGGAATTTGATCGACCTGAAATCGTCTACACGTACATGTCTTTTGGCTCATATCAACGATCCATATTTGCTGGCATTGTTGGTGACAGCGTACTCAAACTGATCGGCTGGACGCGGCTGTAAGAAGGGGAAATTTAACAATTTCAGACAAATTGGATTAAGGGAAAATCCGCATATACGTCCTCGTGGTGGATGGTGGCATGAAAACGTACCGTTACTTTTAGGCCTATTGAGAAGTTGGTGTGAAGCATCTTCTCAGCCTTTGGAGCAAGTTTCGATGACAATTTTAGGGCCTCCTCACGCCTGTTGACAAACCATCTTTGTTGTAGTTCCCTCAACCATTCCATTAAGAAACCAACTGGCATTAACCTGGCTTTCCGATCAACATTATTAAACTACTCCGCGATATTGGTTGTCATGATTGCATACCTCCGGCCGTTGAAATATGCTCGCGACCACTTTTTCGGATCGGCCTGCATGAGGTACCGGTGCATGTCGGGGTTACGAGTACGGATGGATTCCATATGACGATGGTGCTCACTTAAAAGATACGACCTCGATGCACCATCAAAATAGGTCTTCAGAGGGCCTTTGAAATCCTTGTACTTGGTCTTAAGGTTTGCAGCCAAGTGTTGCACGCATATCCCGAAGGCAGCGTCCGGATACAAGAGTTTGGCTGCGTACTCGATACCCTTATGCCTATCAGCCACAATAACAAGAGAATCTCTAGGGCCGATTAAATCCCTGAGCTTCTCGAAGAACCAAGTCCATGAGTCGTTGCTTTCGGACTGAACGATACCAAATGCAAGTGGAAATATGCAACCATTTGCGTCGTGACCGTATGCTGCAAGAAGCACTCCTCCAAATTTGGCCTTTAATGCGGATCCATCAACCACAATTACTGGTCGACAATAAGGCCATCCATGCTTCGAAGCAGCTAGGCACATGTAGAGACATTGTAAGCAATTTGATGAGTCCGTCTCGATGTCAATGTCGGAACCAGGATTTTTCCTCTTAACCATTGCAGCCCACGCGGGAAGAACTGTAATGTAATCAAGTTTTTAACAGTTATTAAAGCGTATTATAAGACTTATAATATCGGTGATGAACGTATTATAAGATAGAGTAAAGGGAAGTGAATTACCATTGTATGACTCTGCATCATTGCCCCTCAAGCTGGTTAGTGCTGCTTCCTTACCTCGCCATGCTCGGAGATAATTGAAAGAGACTCCAAATTCGGCCTGCATGTCTCGCATGATTTCTCGAGGTCTATATGAGGTATTAGTCGGATCCAAGTATTTGGCCTTGACACACTCCCCAAGCATCCAACTCTTCGCTTGGCGATGATGCCCTTGAACAATTTCGAGTGAGCAACTATGGACGTCGTCGAAACGCTTCACGACAAACATTTCACTACCTCGCATCCTCGTCGCACGCAATTGCCATGGACACGTCTGGATATCTATACATATAACGTATAACAGTGTAGAGGTCGACCTCTTCACCCGGAATTGATAGTGTTTACTCATGGCATCGTGATGAAGATGGTATTGCAACAACTTTTTGTTATGAAAAATACAGTTTCTGCGAATTGTGACAGGTGTATAATCAGCAACAACTACTGAACCAGATAACCTGTCAGGACTTGGTACATTATCGGATTGAGATGTAAGTTATTGGCAATAGAATGTGCTCCAATGCTGACGTCGACACTATTCTCGTTTGATTTACAAGCATCACCCCCAACATTAAATTCGTCAACATGAGGAGGAAGCTGAGGGCAACGAGGAATATGAGAAGGGATGATCAGATTTCTCTCATCCACATGTTGCATGGCCTCATCACTCTGTACACTTTCTCTGGAGAATTGGCCGTCTATGTGGTTGCTTTCACCCAGATCCGGTGGCCTGACGTCAGCCGCAGTATCATCCAAAACGTCGATGGTAATAGAAAATTTACTAAGCACATGAGCATCCTTCTTCTTCAATTGTATATAGAATTTAACGTCATCATCACACTGTATCCTGACAAGAGGCATACTAGGCTCAACACCGTATCTCATGACTATAGTATTGGTTGGGACACTCATACCAATTGCACGTCTGACCAACTCAATCAGACCAACGTATGTTGCCGTCTCGGGCACCAATATTCCCTTCATTTCTCCACCGATATAACTCAATGTGCCGTCCCATCGACCATTATACTTGATGAAAACACATACGTCCTCCATTTACTGTGAAACTACAAATAATTATCGGATCAAAGGGTTAAATACAAAATTCAAAGGAGAGGAACAGTTATGAAGCACGGTAGGATGGCTTATATCGTAGATCTGGTCCAAGGAAATGGAGTTGACGGAGATCTGGCAGAGTCAGCCGGTTTAACAGAGTGAAACAGGATGTGGAAGGAATTTTAATCCTGGGAGTTAGTTTCGATCAATGGGTAATGGTCCAGGGAGGATTCGTGAGGATTGGGCGGGATAAAATCAAGGAAAGTAGGGACAAAAAATTAAAATTTTCTATATTCAGTTGGTTATATACTATCGCTATGGATGTGGAGGGAATGGAGTGAGGATGGCGGGCTAGGACGAAATTTTTCAGATTAGGGTTGGCTGAGGGCATATATGCCATTATACATACTCACCAAAATGTCTAGTGACGCGGCGGGGGAAAAGCTGGTCATAACGGTTATGACCTGGTGGTCATAATGGTTATGACCATCGCTAAAAAATAATAAAAAGGTTCGGAAAAAAAAAATTCAAAAAAAAATCAATAATTCCAAAAAAAAAAAAACTAATCGTTATGACCATAAAATAGATCGAAAAAAAAATAATACTAAAAAAAAATTGATCATAACGGTTATGACCGGGTGGTCATAATGGTTATGACCATCCCTAAAAAATAATAAAAAAAGTTCGAAAAAAAAAAGAAAAAAAATTAATACTTAAAAAAAAAACTGGTCATAACGGTTATGACCGGGTGGTCATAATGGTTATGACCATCCCTAAAAAATAATAAAAAAAGTTCGAAAACAAAAAAAAAACTGGTCATAACGGTTATGACCGGGTGGTCATAACGGTTATGACTATCGCTAAAAAATAATAAAAATAGATCGGTAAAAAAAAAAAAACTGGTCATAACGATTATGACCGGGTGGTCATAATAGTTATGACCATCGATAAAAAATAATAAAAAAAGTTCGAAAACAAAAAAAAAATTAATACTTAAAAAAAAAACTGGTCATAACGGTTATGACCGGGTGGTCATAGTGGTTATGACCATCGCTAAAAAATAATAAAGAAAGTTCGAAAAAAACAAAAAAAAAATTAATACTTAAAAAAAAACTGGTCATAACGGTTATAACCGGGTGGTCATAATGGTTATGACCATCGTTAAAAAATAATAAAAATAGATCGACAAAAAAAATTTAATTATAAAAAAAAAACTGGTCATAACGGTTATGACCGGGTGGTCATAATAGTTATGATCATCGCTAAAAAATAATAAAAAAAGTTCAAAAAATAAAAAACATTAATACTTTAAAAAAAACTGGTCATAACGGTTATGACCGGGTGGTCATAATGGTTATGACCATCGCTAAAAAATAATAAAAAAAGTTCGAAAACAAAAAAAAAAATTTAATACTTAAAAAAAAAAAAACCTGGTCATAACGGTTATGACCGGGTGGTCATAATAGTTATGACCATCGTTAAAAAATAATAAAAATAGATCGACAAAAAAAAAAACAAATTTAATTCTTAAAAAAAAAAACTGGTCATAACGGTTATGACCATCCGGTCATAATGGTTATGACCTTTTTTTTTTTTTTTTAAATCCATCGAAAGAATTTTTTTTTTTTTTAAGATAACATTTTTGGTCATTTTTAAACATAGATCATAACGGTTATGACCGGGTGGTCATAATAGTTATGACATTTACTCAAAAATGACCAAAAATGTTAGATTGGAAAAAAAAAAAAAAAACTTTCGATAAAAGTTTCTCTCTCTAAATGGAAGTTTCTCTCTGTAAATGGAAGTTTCTCTCTTTAGATGAAAATTTCTCTCTATTATATGAAGATTTGGGTTTCAAAATGGGTGGAGGGGGCTCGGCGGAAAAGTGAAAAAAGAAATAAGTTTCCGTTGGGTGGTGACTCTTTCTCTCTCTAGATTTCAGTTTTCTCTCTCTAAACCACTGTACATGGTGGTTTGAAAAACTTTTTTGGGCCATGCGAGGGAGAGAGATTCTTTGGTGGGTAGGAGATGAGGGTAAACCTGTAATTTGATATACATTAAATGCTACTGGGCCCCACATTAAGTGCTGAAATTGAATGAAAAAAAAAGTACTGTTGTTTTTACCATTATTTTTTTCAGATGTGCTAAAAGTGAAATTAACCCTTTTATTTTTAAATGGTCAAAAGCAACCCCCAACCCAAAAAAAAAAAAAAAAAAAGGGTCCATTGATATATATATATATATATATATATATATATATTCTACAATGGCTTAAAAGAATGAAAACTACTTCAAAGATCATTTTTCTATCTCTTTATGTCTTTTCAAAGAGTTACTTCTAAATGCATATTTCAATATTTATTTTTAAATGTTTTGTTTGGAATGTTAGAATCATAATGTCAATTCGGATGACAGTTCAAATATTTTTGTTCAAATTTTCCGATTCAAATTTTTTTATCTAAAATGTTTCCATTCAGATGCTTCCCTCAAATGGATCCTAAATTTTTTCTAATAGTGGTTAGAAGAATGTGACTGAGAGACTGCAAATGTTCAAGAGATAGAGAGAAAGGAAGTGAGTTTCTAAGCAGGAGGAGATTTTTATGGAGGGGTCTGAAATTTTTGAGAAAAATGAGTTGGGTTTGATTTTATTTAACGGGTTTGGGTTTAGATAAAGGTATTTATAACTAAATAGTATTTTTTTTAAGAAGTTTTTTAATAAATGACCGAAATTTTTAAAAATTAGTTAAAAGACTATTTTTCTAAGATGGTTAATCAAGTTTCTTTAATGATTAATCAGTGATTGATCACATAATAGTTAATCAATGATCAACTTATAATCAATCACTGATTAATTATAATGTAGATCACCAAATTGTATAGTCAATCATTGATTGATCATTAATCAATCACCAATTTTCATGATTAATTATTAATTGACCAAATCTAAAAATTGACAAACGGTCATTTTCTTAATTAAAAAAAGTTAGGTCATCTATTAAATTAGGTGATGAAAAAAGACCACATAAGATAATTTTCCTTAGATAAATGGCCTAACATTTGGAAAGGTTGAATCTCTAGAAGAAGAGGTGTTAATGTATATCATTTTTTTAGAAGAAGATTGTGTATCATTTTGGAAACCTTGTAATTCAATTTTATTACTTTGATATGAAAATTAGGCCCTTTGTTTTTGCTAAATTGCACCGGTGATTTAAAAATCTGTAAAAATCTACCTATTATTGATAACAATAAAATCTACCTGTTATTGATAACAATGTTGATTTTTTTTTTTTTTTTTTTATAATGAAAATGGACGCTTAGACTCGCACACAGGTCTTTATTAAGAGCATCAAATGTGTTTTTTCATCAATATTAATCCAAATTTGTATTTAAAATAAAGTTATGTAAAAATATTCTACTTTTATAAAATTTAGTTTAAGATCTTAACATCACTGAAATTTTATTGAAATAGATAAAATGATTATTTATATCATTAATTAATGACTCGTGTATAAATCATATATCAATTTCCTTTTAAAGACTAATATTGTTATCAATAAGAGATATAACATGATCGATTTATAAGTTTAATGTGTAAATTGTCAAAAATAAAAGTTCATGATGCAAATAGCAATTACGTAAAAAATTAAGAGGCACCAAAAATGCCTTAAAAAAATGAAACTGAACTTTATTAAATAAAACAAGGATCGGCTTTAACAAGGGAACTAACGCAAATAGGAATAACATCAATCCACAACATGACTCTGAAAGTAAAAACACGTAGTTAGCTTAAATAATGGACTACTTTGTTCCCCTCACGGGGTATTTAGTAGACGATGCTACGATGTACAGTATGTGTATAGATTTTTATATTTTTTTGAAATGAAGAAATTTAACTAAACGGCTAAATCTGCCTGAACTACAGAGGCTACAAAAGAAATGGGACAGCCTCAAGGCCCCAAACCAACTCAGAATAATGAAAAACAGAACTAGCCGACAGGTGGGCAACCATAACCATCATTAGCGAACAAATATATTTGAACATCTTAAAAGATGAAGTAATCATCAGATAAAGACGGATAATTCTAAATGGTATTTGCTTCTTGAGATCATTCCAATGTATTTTGGACAGCATGAAAACCACCTTAATGGTATCTTGTTTATTATAAAGTCATATTTATTAAACATATCACAATATTATTAGAAGCAACGGAAAAATTAAAGGACATATAAGCCTAATATCTCTAATATACACGGTTGATATACTTTTTGCCACACGTCCATATGCATAATTAAAGAGGAAAAAAAAAAATGCATCTTGAATCTTGATCATATACTAGACCCAAGAATTGCATGCTGGCAACTAAGGACACAGCAACACTAGCAAATATATAAGTTGTTTAATATATGAACATAGTTGAAAAAAGAAGTACATCCTACTCATAATAGACCCAGGAATTGCTAGAAACTAAGAGCACAATACAATATTAATAATTAAAGAAAAAAAAACTAAGAACACAGCAAATTTAGCAAGTATTTAAAAAAGCTATTTAGATATATGTATATATATATATATATATATATTAATCATAAGATTTCTTTGTTTCTTTAGGTGGGTGAACTATAGTATATTAGCAAAAGTGAAGATGTTACACTTGTTAAAATTAATTGTGATTAATTATGCTAAACTGGATTGATTAATGTGCTATAAAATTATATTTTTACCCCTGTACTTTTTCAAAATTACCAAAATACCTTGATCAGTCAACCAGACCGATGTCGACTAGACAAACCAAGTTCTGTGAACTGCCACAGTAGCCTTTCTTGAACCACTAAATGTGGCTGAAAACCCCCTAGGGAGGTAAGATTCTCTATTTAAATCTTTAACCCGCTTCATCTTTCAGTTTTCCAAATTTCCCTCACATTCCCATCTCTCTTTCCCTCTAGACCACTCTCCCTTTGCCCCCAACCCAAGACCGAGCTCCCACTCTCAAATTTCTCTAAAAAACAAATAACACTTGATACACGACCCACCGAAAGTCAAAACCCCAAGCTTCTAAACTTTGCATATTCGTTTTAAACTTGTTCTATATTTCAAATAGCTTGATTTTAGTTTTGAAACTCGTATTCTCATTAGTTTTGTAAACTTGAAATTTCAAATGAGATTTTGATGGATTTTAAAGAATTTGAGTTTGATACTAGTTATTTATGTTTTGGGAGTTGTATATTTACTGTTCTGGATATTTGGAGTCATTTGGAATTAGATTTGGAACTGTTTGCTGGTTGGACCGAAGCTAGGAACTCTCTGCTCCATGATAGTTCGGTCAAGTAGACATCTTTTTCTGGTAGACTGGATGGCCACAGTGAAGGAAAAATGAGTAATTTACGCAACAAAATTTTAAAATTGTTTTCTTAAGATCGTGCTAACTCATGTTATCATATACAATAAATTATTTTACAATCTACGTACCTTGAGAGAAGACAATAGGAATGCCGAAGGATATGATTAAAGAGAGCTTAAACTACCTAGCCTTCTTTACTATTCTCCAACTCTCGGACAGTAGAGTGTGTGGGCACTCAGTCTCTCGATCGATATTCGTGCGTGGCTTTCTCCTTCCAACCACCCAGAACACTTGTAGCTTATTATTACTATAATGAGATGATAATAATAAGCTCACTCACCTTAGAGTTTGTGGCCTAAATAAAATAGGAGCCCTTAGGGTTTTATTTATAGTAAATGGATTAGGTGGAATTTGAATTCGAATAGGAGTAGGAGATTCAAAATTTGATTCAAATTTATTATGTCCAATTATCTTATGATTTTATCTCCAGGTATATTGTTCCATTACTCCAATTTAAATCCAAAATAAAGTCATCTCAATTTTATTTGAATTAAATAATTATGTAATAATTATCCAAATAAAATCAATAAGAAAAACATTTTTTCCTTCCCTTATCCTCATAAAAAAATGCCTACATAAGGTAGACTAAAATAGTATTTTGTTTCAATTTCAAATCCAAATAGGATAATTATCATATTTAATTTAAAATATTGATTTAAATAAGATTATCTAGATATTTAAATTAATTATCCAAATATTAAGTTATCCATATATCTTAATTTAAATTAATCTCATATTTATCACAAAAGATAAATATAATTATTTCAAATTTCAAATCTTATCTTCAAATAAATATTTATCCAATTAATTAATGGAACAAAATTCCCATACTACCCTTAGTAGAAAAACCGTCTACACCTTTGTGGGAGGTGTACCAAATTTTTCTCTTTACTAAGTCCAAGAATTAAAGCTATAATAATATCCTAATTGATTACCATCCTTTAAAGAATTATATTTAGCTAGTAAAGGGACCAACTGGACATGTATAATATGGGCTCCAATAATCTATGTAATTAATTATTTTATAACAAATAAATTAATTACACAATTATTAGTTTTAGAGTCACACTACTATAAACCTGAAATTGCACTCTCAATTATATACAGTATTACATAAGTTAGTGGGTAGCCGCAGTCCAATAACCTTGTCGTATATGCAACACCCTCATATGATTTCCATGATCAACTTAAAGTTAAAGTCCATTCAACCTTTTGATAACGCTATCTTAAAGTTCAATTATACATTCAATAGGAAAATGATTATTCACCCAAAGTGAATGATTAGTCATTTGCTCAACAAACGACCCGAGGCCTCGTCTATTTTTATATCCTGTATAATGCCGTATAAGAGGATAACCATTACTCTTAATGGGAGATACTGATTCTATATCTATAAACAAAGTTCACATCGAATATAAGCCATGTACATAACGAACCGGTCTAATAGCTTACTACTACGAGACGCTTTAGCCTTTGGAATATAAAAGTACACAAGTTATAAACATGAAGTCATTTACTTACTCAAAATTAAGGTTATTGCATAATGAACGTCAAAAGTGAATTAATCTAATCAAACTTATAGATTAATTATACTTTGATCCAATCTAATATGTCACTACCACTAGGGAATATATCTATTCTCTACTTAGGTGTCGGCTCACTCCAGATGGTCGAGACAAACCATCTCCCCAAGAAGGTCATGTTGAATGTGGATATTTCGTTTTGGTCTTTATGTGATAAATAACCTTAACTCTCGATGGATTACCCTTACTTCAAACTAAGATTTTTATACAGACATTGATATGAGTTTAGCAAGGCTAGAGTGTGCTAATTTTGTAATACAATTCATCTAATATAGTTAGAAGACAATCTGTAAATTTTGTAATGTAGTGTATGTTTTTATAATAATTGTTGTACATTGTGATACAAAATTAATTGAAAATTAGCTATTATTGTAATATGTGTTGTGCAATGATTAACACACGGGATTTGTCACCTGTGGGAAATCACATGAATTGTAAAAATGTTTTTTAATTGTAATCTTTTCATGGAATCTTCCTGCAAAGTACTTTTTACGACCGTTTTTGCTAAAAACAGTCGTGGAATATGGCTATTCTGTGACGGTTTTTATTAAAAATCGTCGTGGAATAGCCCTCTCTACCCCGTATTTGGTGCCAGTTTTGTCTATTACATGACGGTTAAAAATCCGTCATGTAATCCAAATATATTTCACGACACTAGATATCATGACGGTTTAAAAATAATCGTGGTATCCTCTTTTTGTACTAGTAAATCATGCTAATTTTGTTAAAAATGGAGTTCATTTGGACCCTTAAAAACAAATTTGAAAACTGATTATACAACCTAGAAATTTCCAACAATAGTCAAATCTGAAAATTTTACAAAAACAATTCATCGAAAATATAAAATTATCACCAAAACATACACCACTTACATATACACAAAATATAGCCTTGATTCATGTTTCTGATGTTCACAAAATTAATAGTGGCATAACAAAAGCATAAATGAAGCAAGAGTTAAGTCAAATCTAAAGTTTACACAAGGATTGAAAAATCAACATTTTCACTGATATTTCCGCGGAAATTTCTGTATTTTAAAAGTAGTGATATGAAAACAAAGGTGTCGTATCTTTTCCATAAAATATCCGCGAAACTTTCATAAATATCAAATTTTTACAGAAATATCGATTTCATAAAAAGTATAGTAATAATTGACAAAATATCGTGGAAATTTCCGGAAATTTCCATAGAAATAGTGACAGAATATCCACAAAATATCTGTTGTAGTATTATTTTTAATCTTTCAATATCGTAAATTCATGATTTTTTTTAATTCACGCATAGTTTTTTTAATATATGAATAGATAGTAGAGATTGAGGGACATATGACATATCTAAAATTATATAAATTAAATACTAAAACATCATATCTTAGTATCGACATTGTTTACACCATTAAGATATTGCGAATACTTTCGAATATTCTAAACACTCTCTTAATATTAATATTTTCTTACCATATATAAAACAATATTAAATGTAATGTACATGTATCATGTTGCATTTTAATGATTTTACTTAGTTGGTGAATGTTAACTTATCAGTTACTATATTATGCTTCACTCTTACCAACTTTATCATATACTTAATATTTAATTGAGAGTTTCATGTAATTTTTGTACTATTAACTATTTTAGAGTTTCATAAAGTTCTATTTAAAAATTTATTTTTTAAAAATAAATTTTCGTATTTTACATTTCACCGATATCGATATTTCCGTCGATTTATCTATACAATATAAGTACCGATATTTTTGTAAATATCGATATTTTCATCCTTGACTTTACATAAGTAGAAATTTAAATATCCAATAGTAAAGTTCGCTGTCTTCAATTTTACCCTCATGTTACAACATAATACTCGTTTGAGGAAAATATTTCATTCATTTTTAAGTCCTAAGACAAAACATTTAATTTAAAAAAAAAAATTTAAAAATATATTGAAAACTTTTTTTCTAACTAATTTTCTTTGGATAAAATAATTTTTAGGGTATCTAAAAATCATATATATTAACAATTAAAAAAAAAAAAACCAACAACAACAACAATAGTAAGGATATCCTTGTACAGCAATGACATTAATGAGAGGTACTTATTTTTAAAACACAAAAATAAATAACTAATTTAATTTGTAGTGAGTTGTTTAAATAACACTTTTAAGCATCTCATATTCTTGCTACGGAAGACCAAAACATCAACCACCCTATTTTTAGTTAAAAAAAATATCAATTTCTTCATCTAATTCTCCACACACATATGTACTTTTAAGATGTTCTCCATGCTTGTGTGCATGAGAGAAATATATAAATAAAAATGTTTGGGTCGGTGTATTTGTGCCTTCAAGAGAGAAACAAGTAATTATATATATATATTGATTAATGTATACCAATTATTTGAGAGAGAAATTGTGCAGATAACTAACAATACTAATAATTTCACAACCAAATAGATGATTCTCCTACAGTTATTTTAAATTATTGAAAATTGAACAATACACGAACACATTTATAAGTTTAAAAATGTTCAAAAGTTGTCTTGAACTGTTGTGATTAAAAGATGAATAGATTATGAGTAATAAGAACCTTTCACAAAATAGCGTCATTTTTGGTGAGGAGTTACAATAATAATACATGATACGTTAAAATAGAGCATTTAAATGATCGGTTTTAACCATTTAAACTATTTTAAATTGAGCATGTATCTTTCTCTCTCATTAAAAAAAAAAAAAAGAGTAAGTCATGAATTAATGACACGTTTACTTATGCGTAATCGGAGTAAGCATTAATCGGAGTGGATAGGATTTAAAGTGGGTTGGATTCGGAATCAGGATTCGGAATCAGAATATCTTGTTTACTTGGGTTCCAAGAATCGGAGTCGGAATTACTATCAATCTCATTCATACAAATACTTAAAATAGGAATCGTAGTTAGTTGCTATAAATTTATTTGTATATTCCTTCATTTGTTGTGTTTTCAAAAATTAGAAAAATGATTAATTTTTTATTTATTATCATACTATTAATCAAAAGTAAAATAATCATTATGATATTAAGGCAATAAAATTAAATTGTATAACTTTATGTTTAAAAAAATTAAAAAGAGAAAAAAAAAAGAATTAAAATAAGTAAAGTATAAAAAATATAAAAATTGAAACATAATAATATATTATGATAAAAAAATATTTATTTACTCTAATAGCAATAATAGTAATTAGGATGATTATATAATATTAAGTTAATAAAAATATATTATATTTAGTTAATAAAAATAATTAATATAGATTGTTATTATTTTTAATATAATTTTTTTTGCAAATGAATTAAGGATAAAATGGTAATTTAATGTTAATATTAGGAATGAGAGTCACAATCCAAAGGGGGACATAGAATTGCCAATCTCATTCCTTAATCTCAAATTAGTGTGTGATTTACCATTCTCACTCTTATTGCAGAAAAAAAAAATGAGCAAGGAAATAAGGGATTGACTCCCATTCTCCAATCTTATTCTCTATTCCTGATAAGTAAACATGACATAAGTTTAATCCTTTTAAGGAAAAAAAATTGAAAAAAAACTGATTGAAAGACACTGTTTGAAAGAAGGGATAAAAAAAAAAAAACCGGTAAAGGGGGGAAAAAAAAGAAAGAAAAGAAAAGAAGAGTAACATAGAATAAAAATAAACTGAAAAAAAAAAAAAAAAAAAAAAAACCCAACAAAAGAAAAGCACAAAAGAGGCGTTTACTGGAGGCTTATACAAGCAACTTTAGGAATATATAATCTATAATCCAAAGGAAAAAGAAAAAAGGCAATCAATATTGTGAAAACAAAAATTCAACAAAGACCAAAAAAAAAAAAAAAAAACACGACATTTGGATGACCTCGATCAACAGCGTAAAGGAGAAAACTTGCTCTTTTAGTATTCTAAAGAAGTATATTCTCTTTTTTTTTTTTTTTTTTTTGAAAAATGAGAAATATTTTCTACTACTTTAGAATAAGTTAGCCAATGGAGGCGAGATGTTTCGCGAGCATGCCTTATTAAAAATAGGGGTTGAAATGAAAGCTTTCAAAACTTCGGGACATGTTGAACTAAGAAACATAGTTTAGAGGGCATTTAAAAAAAATAAAAAAAATCACTTGGCGCGATCAACTGAATATAAAGAAGCTGTACTGACATCAACTACGGAAGAAGAAAACCGTGGGAAAATTTCAGTTTGGGTCGTTGTCTGACGAAGAAAATTGGACATCGAATTTGACTTTCAAAATAATCAATCTGCAACATCTCTTAAGATTTACCCTAAAATCCCCATTTTTATTCTTTATTTATTCATTTATGTGTGCAATTACTTCAAACAGAAGCAAAAATTCCCAATTTCCCAACAACCCCTTTGATCCAGAGCTCAGCAACTTTTCTAGGGTTAGGGTTTTGCAAATTTCTGTTATTCAAACAAACAGTGAATTCACAGACAAAAAAATAATCTTTGTTTTATTTTATCTTCGCAATGCAATCCAGAGCTCAAAATCTAGCTCCAGGCCTAAATTTTTTCCCGAGCCTAAAACGCCCAAACAAAACCCTAGCCTTCCACCAAATTTCTGCTCTGATCCTCACTTTCCTAGCCTATGCCTCCTTTCACGCCTCTAGAAAACCTCCCAGCATTGTCAAGAGTGTGCTAGGACCCAAGATCGGCTCTAATTCATCGGCCATTGAGCCCGATTCGAGCTTGAGTGGATCGAAAATGAGCTCGATCGATACCGGGTGGGCTCCGTTCAATGGTCCCGAGGGAACCCACCGGCTAGGCGAGCTCGATCTCGCCTTTCTCTTGGCGTATTCGATCGGAATGTACTTCGCCGGCCACATTGGCGACCGGATCGATTTGAGGTCGTTTCTTGTGTTTGGAATGATGGGCAGTGGCAT
This sequence comes from Ficus hispida, assembly GCA_025413025.1. Classification (NCBI taxonomy): domain Eukaryota; kingdom Viridiplantae; phylum Streptophyta; class Magnoliopsida; order Rosales; family Moraceae; genus Ficus; species Ficus hispida. The sequence continues at coordinate 21,947,352 of CM046362.1, read as the reverse complement.
TATGACTATAGTGTTTGGTTTAGGATATTGGTTTAGTGTTCATGTTTTGTGGTTCTTTGTGGCTGTACAAGTTGTTTGTGGGATTGTTCAATCAATTGGGTGGCCTTGTGTGGTGGCAGTTGTGGGGAACTGGTTTGGGAAATCGAAGCGGGGCTTGATCATGGGGGTGTGGAATTCACACACCTCGGTTGGTAACATTATCGGCTCTGTCGTGGCATCGGGGGTGTTGGAATTCGGGTGGGGTTGGTCGTTTTTGGTACCCGGAGTGTTGGTGATTTTAGTCGGGGTTCTGGTGTTTTTGTTCCTTGTTGTGAGTCCTGATGATCTGGGATTTGAGTCTCCTGGTGAGGAGATCGAGATGGATGCGGAATTGGGAAATGGCAATGTGGGCAATTCTGAGGAGATAGTGGTAGCGGAGTCGGAGGAGGCTGGGCTTCTTGAGACTCGGAATGGTTGTGATTCTCATGAGGATGAGAATAATTCCGAGGCTTTGGCCGCAATTGGATTCCTGGAGGCCTGGAGACTACCTGGTGTGGCACCGTTTGCTTTCTGTCTCTTCTTCTCCAAGTTGGTGGCTTACACTTTTCTTTACTGGCTACCCTTCTACATAAGGCACACAGGTACTTGACTTGACGGCTTCTTTTATCAACAACGACGAGCATATGAAACTTCATGTATGAACACAATGATACAACTAACTCTATCCAAGTGTCCAATTGGGAAATAAAATACATGTGTCATCAAATACTATAAATCATTAATTGATCAAAGTCAGTAAATTTTTTATTTTTTATTTTTTTATAAGTTTCATACACACTCGAAATTCTGTTATGAACATGGCAAATTGGTGGGCAATTCATTAGCATGATTGAATATGTATAAAGGGGAATACTTGCCAAAATGACAACCTCAAAAATTAAAATTAGCAAAATAACCTTATTTTATTTTAACATAGGAACAATCACAGTAGGAACAATCACGGTCGATCCTGGTTGTTCGAAATCATTTTACTAATAAAAATTTTTGGAAGATTATTTAACAAAATAAAGAAAGTGCTCGAGTCATTTTGCTAGTTGACTCATATAAAAGTGCAAAGTAACCAAAGCCAGATAATTTCCTTGATACTGCGTTTTATACGCACTGAAGATTTTGCTATCTACAAATGCTGAATGGATCAATTAATCTGTGTAATGGAAAACTAGGAAATGCTAAATAATCAGAGCCAGTTAAATTTCGTGGGTACCAAGTTTTATATTCGTGGAAGGTTTTGTTTGTCATTGCAGCTGTTGCGGGTGTGCATTTGTCACACAAGACAGCAGGGATCCTCTCAACGATATTCGATATAGGAGGAGTATTTGGAGGGATATTGGCAGGGTTCATCTCTGATGTAATTGAAGCCCGTGCTGTGACTTCAATTGTATTTTTGTTACTATCGATTCCAGCTCTTATTTTCTACCGGGTTTATGGAAGCCTCAATATGTTTGCAAATATACTTTTGATGTTCCTTTCTGGGTTGCTTGTAAATGGCCCATATGCACTCATTACCACAGCTGTTGCTGCTGATCTTGGTACTCAGTCCATGATCCAAGGAAACTCTCGTGCATTAGCTACTGTGACTGCGATCATAGATGGTACTGGTTCTGTCGGGGCAGCGCTCGGACCACTTTTGGCTGGTTACATTTCCACTAGGGGATGGAACAGTGTTTTTCTTATGCTGATTCTTTCGGTTTTCTTTGCAAGTTTATTCTTGATTCATGTTGCTAGAACTGAGATTAAAGGGAAGATGAGCGAGGGGAAATGGTTTTTGAATAGCGTAGGCAGTCATTGATTGATATAGGCATTTTTTATGGCTTCATTTAAACATAGGAACTTACTTCTTGTAAGAATGTATCTCATTCTTTATTCACATAATGTCGGGCTTCATATACGTGTACAAAAACTCTTATTGTATAAAAGGAATATAAATTTGATCAACATTTTGTCCTTTTCTTTGTTTCCAAATATATGCGTACTTTTCTTAGGAAAAGAAGTAATTTACTTTGTCCTGCTCGTCAAATTTTCCATAGAATTCAAACTATAGTCCCTGTTTGGATCTCTTTTAAACTCATTGTTGAAACATTTTTTGTACCGTGTTATCTTTTGACCAAAATTGAATTTTGAGTCGGAAACGTGGGAGAGATTCGAGGGAAAAGTGACTCTTTTAATTCTAGAAAAAAATGGAGACTTTTGTTATGTCTTGCATGTGGTTACATTTCTTAGGAAAAGAATTTATATTGTCTCACATGTCAAATCTTCCATAGAAGTTTTAAGCCTACTATTCAAATTTATAAATTTTTTAGAAACTGTTTTCTTTCACAAAAATTTTGAATTTTCAATTTGAAAAGTGATTTAAAACGGAAATTCAAATGGATTATAAATTCTTTTCATTTCTGAAAAACTGATGCTGCATCAACAATAAAAACCGTATTAAGAATATATTGGAACTCACTTTTGGCTTTGCTGATTTAGTCGTAGAATTGCAGTTTCATGGTCTGTTCAACTAAAATGGAGTAAGAACTAAGAACTTTAACCAACTGAGAAACAAAGTAACCAGAAAAACAGTTGTTACCAAATCCAGTAAAAAGGATTATCAAATAAAAGTATATACAGGACAGCATTTGTATTGAAAAACTGATATTACAATGCTAAAACAATGTATTTTCAGATTAGCCCGCCGCCAATCGGCAGATATAGAACACAGTTGCTCTCATCATCTCACGACCTTTCTTATTGCTGACACAACCGAGCGGCAAAGAACAAAGAAAAGGAACCACAAATGGTTTGTCTTAAAATTCGGTAATCCAATGTATGTGTTGTTTCCTTCCATCCTTCCATTAATCCCCCAATTAAGTATCAAAATTTAAACGAGGAAGCCATAACGATGGTTTCTTTTTGTAGATGAATATGTACCCAAACAGAATTCTGATGAATCAGGTGAGTTCTGTTGTTGACTGATAACGCACTCTGCTGGTCGGAAGAAAATTCTATCCTTCCAGTAGGCATTTGAGATTGTGAAGCCCCTCGGCAGATATGCTTCTTCTGACTCTAGGCCTTTCTACCACTACATGCGGAGGCGGCTCCAAGTGAAAACTCACCATCACAACTGTCAAATTGTCTGTCGCCCCCCGGTTAAGTGCCTCCTCCACTATTTGCTTGCAACAGAGTTTCACATCGTTGTGCTCCTGAAGTCTCCGCCGAGCAAATTCTACAGCATTTTGGCTGCTGAAGACATCCCATATACCATCACTACCAATAATCAAAAACTCGTCTTCTCTGGTAAGTGTTATTAATTTGAGCTCTGGTTCAGCACTCAGTGGTCCGCTCTTGTCACCCATCTCCTTCATCCCTTTGAGGTGCCAATTGCCTAGTGCACGTGTCACACCTAACTGGCTGTTCAAATAATACTCCTCATCAACATATCCTCCCAAAGACTCAACCCGTGTTCTTTCTTTCTTGCAGCTGGGCTTATGATCGTTTGACATTTCTGTAGCACGTCCATATCGGGACAATACTGCCCGACAATCCCCAGCATTTGCCACAAGCAATGACCTGTTCAAAATAACAACAAATCTTCACGAGAGGGGAACAACAATAAAAGGATCATTGTAGCCGAAAACAAGTTGCCCGTTTCCTCAATATTATGGAGAAAAGATGTACTCACCTCCCAAATATCATTGCAGTTAGTGCAGTTGTTCCAGAAGAGAGGGAAGATTCAAGAGAGCATGTTCTTGCAAATGCAGAATCAGTCTCCATAAACGACCTCGTCATGACCTTCTCAAGCTCTAAAGGGAAGTCTGCATCCTCGACAATAACTCTTGGTAAATAGTCACGAACGAATTGTGCTGCACCCTTACCTCCATGTCCATCAAATACCTATCAGACAAACCACTTGCCATTAATACCAGTCAACATTACATGAAAATTATCCAGGGCTCATCCTTATATTATTTGGGGACAAATCATCACAAAAAGGGCCATTCTGTCAAAGGGCCACATTGAAATTCAATGGTCAATAGAGCTTCTCTGACATGAAAGTGGAAGTACAAATTTATGTCCACAGGACCATAGACAGCTGATTGATCGACCTTGAAACGAACATAGATCTCATCTTAACATCAATGTTAAAATAGCTTAGGTCATGGAAACAATGAGAAATTTTCCAAGATTACGTCTTCGTTTCTCCAATAACACGCAACATATTAAGATTTAGGAATTACAAGAGAAGGAACAAAACAAATTATAGTGCTACGAAAATTGAATGACAAACAATTCTGTGTCTTTTCATAAAAACATTAGTCCCACATACTAGAAGGTTAGGATCCATTTGGATCATAGATTTGAAAAGTAAGTTCGACTGGTAAACCCAAATTTCTCCGAAAGAAAACACTAAAGAAAAAAAGTTTGAATTACCAATTTGTTAATTTATGTCATATAGTTGAATCTCTCATTGATTATCTCACAACAAAGTGATGAACCATGAAACCAATTCAATATGCAAAATCAACATAAGAAGTACAAGAGTTCAAACCCCATAAAAGGAAACAGCTTCGTTGTTGAGTAGATTAAAGCCAAACTTCTCAGCCAAGTCAGTAATGCATATGTGAGTATCCTCCATATGGGGACGACACCCGATGTCAGACCACTCTCCAGACCTAAGGGCAGGGACAAAGTTTAACTGGCTTTGTCTATCTGCAACCACTCTATCCTCACATATGCTCTCCAGCTGCAGAAAAATTAACAAAAAAACATATGAATATGTGGAGGAAAATTAACAAGAAAATAACACGCAAAATCAAAACAGTAACAGTGGACGAAGAAATAGACTAATGGTAATACCACACCTCACTCTACTTAAAGGTGGAGAGTTCGAATTCCTCCATTCCCAAGTTCAAAAAAAAAATAAGAAACAAAATATAAATTTTAAAAAATCAATGCAGTAACAGAAAGGAAAATAGAAGTATGAAACAAAGAAACAAAACTCCATTGAAGGCCCAAAAAAAAAACATAGCATAGTGAAAGAAAGCCAAGTCTATACAAGGAAAGAGCTACATGACAAGATAGCAGAATTTTGGAGAAGATTCTAGATTCTAGGTAAAATCTAGTTGACTCTTGGTGGGTTTTAATATTACTTCCATAACTTATTATTATGTCACCAAGATTCCTTTTCTTGAACCAAGATTAGCATTCCTTAATATTGTACAATATCGTAAAATCATTCATCATAAAGTTATCAACAGTTTTTTTAACTCTTTTTTTTTCCCCATGAATAACAGTTCTCTGTAGTTGAATGAAACAATTCGTTGCAAAGGGAAATATGCACAAAATATCATTCAATCAGAATACAACAAAATCTTAGGACAATTTCAATAAATTAAATCAAATCCTATACAGATATTTATAACAATGAAAATAGAAAATAAAAACTATATATTCAGATGCTTAAAGAACTGCAAACAAGGGATGACTCAATCCTTACAATCATTATTTTAAGTCAAAATGACAATAGAGACATCACCTTGAAAGTCACGAATTATAGAAATTCCAACTTTTTTTCCTCTCTCTCTTAGGGAAAATAAAGAAAAGAAAAGAAAAATGTTTACTTTCCATGGAACTAAAAAACACAAAGCTAAATCAGATAAAAATCTTTCAGGTAACTAAAAAGGTGATTACAGCAAATAGAGAACTGATATAACAAAACAAACAACTCAAAACTGCATTTCAGCCAAATGGGTCTCAAAAAAACCGAAAATTGAAACATAGCCAACAAAGCGAAAATGAAAAAATATATTTATACACACACATATTATCTATATATTTCTATATATTGGATTCTTACAGGAAGTGAATTTGCAAGAAAGTTCCTGTGACTAGAACTGAGCAGAGGAGATTGGTCGTCCCAATTCTGGATTTGGTAATTCCTCGTTTCACGTTGCAAAGGCCTCTGCTTGTCGTTGTCGTTTTTGTCGTTTTTGTCGTTGTTGTTGCTGTTATCACCGTCGTTTCCCATTTCTTCCCCTACCTGCTCTGGTTCCTTCACACACATGCTGAAGATGATGAAGATGAGTATACTCTTTTGTGTTTTCCTTTTTTTTCTTTTTCTTTTTTTTTTTTTTGTTTCTCAGTTTTCTTAATGTTTTCTCTCAGCAACTTGGTTGTGTAAGAAACAAGCCTGAAAGTAAACAGTGGCAGAGAAAGAAAATAGTGGGGAGAAGATTCTCAGAATATGTTTGGAGGAGAATTGGGATGCTCTGTTTTTTTTTTTTTTTTTTTAACTAATAAGAGTTTAGACTCTGTTGGAGAGAGAAATTTCAGAGAGAGAGCGAATATGCTTAATATCATATATATATATATATATATATATATATATATTAATGAAAGAGTGGCTGAAAATTAAGTTGGTGGGGTTTGTTTTATGTTTTCTTTCTTTTCTTTCTTTTTTTTTTTTTTTTTTTAATAAAATGTATTTCCTTATGTTGGTCATACTCGTACATTATGTTTGGTAATAGATTCCAAATTATTGGTCCACTTTTTACAAAAAAATGGCAATTCTGTTTTGTAAAAAGTATTTATGCATCCGATTATCCTATACCTACTCGTAAATGAATACAAATTTTTTCACTTTGAAAAGAAAAAAAAAATACAAATATTAATAGAAATGATCCAGTATAACATCATATAAAAGTTTAAATTGAAATTGAATCCATCAATAAAATCCGATGAAATTCATAAAAAAGGACAAACACCAAGACCAATAACGAGAAAGTTCATCAGCACACTAATATTTGAGTATAAATAAAGCTCGTTTTTAACAGACTCTATAATCAATGAAGAGCTAGTAACATATAATACTAAGATTACCACCAACTCCGTATAACTAAAAGTTCAACAGAATTAAAACATTGTCAGAACATATGTCTGATGGACCACAAACAAAATCGATAAGTGGGAAGATAATTTATAACATTAAAGACTCAATAAACACAAGAAATAGGACACAAAACTACAAGGCGGAAACAATACCGTCATTATTCCACATTACCATCCATCACAAAAGGAAACGAGACCCTAACAAACCGAAAGAATCATTGAAGACAAGTCTAAACACACAGAGCCACCTAGAGCCGAAAACATAGCAAACGAAGTGCCACAAAGACGGTGAAAACCACACTAAAACCCCCACCGACACCAAGCAACCATTCACAAATGCCACCCACTCCCAATTATGCATAACGAGTATATTATTATCTATCGGAACTTTTAGTAAGGTTACTTATTCTTTTTTTTTTTTTTTTTTTTTCAGTAAGTTAGTTGCTGAGGTCTCTTATTATTAGAGAACGGTGACAAGATAATTTATCACTTTTGGAAATTTCCATTTTGGTAAAGAAGCTTCATACAGATAGCAATTTTTGTTATTGTTTAGAGTCGTCTTTGCTTATTTCTTCATTGATTTAAGAACTTATTTTGCTACAACGTGTAGAAAAGATATCTAAAAAGTTACAAATAATTTTCTCTTTTTATCAAAATGATCTGAAAATATTATTTAATACTATAATGTAATAATATTTTAAAAATGATTAATATTTACTATACCAAAACCACAAATTCGAAGAAGAAGAAGAAGAAGAGACTAAAATCACAACAATAGGAATAAAGCAAATTATGAAGAAGAAGAAGAAGAAGAAGAGGAAGAGGAGACTAAAATCACAAAAATAGGAATAAAGAAAATTCCACGAAATTAAGGCAACTTGACAATATGTAGTGTTTTTAAATAATTATATGCTTAATAGAGAGTTTTTACTTAAAAAAAAAATTTTAATTTGTATTATGAGTTAAAAAAAAGTGAGACCTCGCCGTTTCCCATCAATGGGGTAAAATTTTTGATCGTCCCATCAATTTTGGATGGTTAAGATTGAAAAAATACATAAAAAAAAACAATTAAACTTACTACACCTTTTTTTTTTTTTTTTTAACAAAACTCTTCAAACAATATTAAAAAAAATTAATTCTTTTTGGCAACCTTATCCACGACCACCCGCCACCTTTCCTTTCCTCTATTGACAGCACCCACCAGCCCATCACCCACATCGGGGTCTCACAGGCCTTGTGGGCCACTCACCATCGAATTGTGAGCTTGCCGGCCTCGTGACAAGGTTACGTCCCCCCCCCCCCCCCCCGCCACCATGGCGTGCCCTGATTGGGTTCGACCCCCCCCCCCCCCCACAGCGTGCCCCGGCTGGGTGGCCGATGAGACCAATGGCCACGATGTTCATCGTTCGACATTCTTTTGTGTGTGTGTTTTTTTTTTTTGTTAATTTTCAATTATAATCACGTGTAAGTGTTTTATTTTTTATTTGGTGTTTTTTTTTACCTACACAGTCTAAATATAATCGAATGGCTGAAAAATTTTTCCTCATTGATGGGATAAAAAAAATAGGTCTCATGATAGAAAGCTCCAAACAAAAAATCATTAAATTCATTTTTGTTAATCAATTTGATTTATAAATAGTCATCTAAAAGTGGTTGTAGGCCTAGCTGTAATACCACACCTGACTTCACCAAAAGGTGCAGAGTTCAAATCTCCCTCGTTATAAGTTAAAAAAAATTTAAAAGTTTACAACATACAACATAAAATTGTTTTAGTAATTAATTAAATCTTTAAAACATTAGTTTAACAAGTAAAATAGTATTAATCATCGATAATATAAAATAAGAAGTGTTAAAGAAAATAAAAATTAATTTAGAAAGTTAGACATTTGGTGCTATTTTATTTTATTTTTATTTATTTTTATCATTATCAATATTATTATTATTATTATTATTATTATTATTATGGAAAAGATGCATTTGCTGTGATGAAACCTATGTGATTAAAATGATTGACATTGGACAAATCGCACAAAAAGATGACTTAAATGTTGGGTCACTTGTTCACGTGGAAAATTTAATACAAAGGCAAACCACAAACACACACACACACACACATATCGATACAGAATTGTTATCATAATATCCTTCAAATTTAGTCAATAAAGCCAGAGGGTCATTCCCTCTTTGTGCTTACCACCTGTCAATTTGTGTTCACAAGTTTTTTCACTCACAACTGTTCAAAGCAAATACGTGGCTGTCTTATTCTTTTTTTATTCACAAGACACAGAAACAAAACAACATCTTTTTTTCTTTTTTCTTTTTAACGGAAAAAAAAAAAAAGAAAAAAAAAACCTCTTCACTTTATCTTATTAATAAAGTAAAAATATTTGAAAATCGATTAATTTTAAACGGTTGAGATCGAAGAGATACACTAAAATATAATAAAACATACCATACCTGATACTAATTTTTTACAAAACATTTCAAAACAATAAAAACAATCTCCTTTCATTTCAAAATAATCTATATTGAGAGTTTTGTATTTTTCTTCATATTGATAGATCTCTTAATTTAAAGATATTTGATAGTCCTACCTAAGTTATTAGGTAATTATATTATAATGTTGCTTATTAGTGAATCCTCTTTTTTTTTGGCAGTTTGTGGATGTAGGCCATTCTCTTCTTCTCTTTTATTTTCCTCTTTAAGTCTAGTTAAAATAAGACATACAGAGAGAGAGAGAGAGATTATCCAAGTGAAAATTTTTTTTTTTAAAATCAAAGTGAAAAGGATTTTATTTTTATTTTTATTTTTATTTTTATGGGAATTGTCAAAATGAAAAGTTAAACTATAAGTAAAGTTTCTAAGACAATATCAAGTAAGACCTAAATTGGTGAATTGCCTCAACTCTAGTCGAAATCTGCAAGGATTAGTAAATATAGGAGCATCTCTAGGTCTCAAGCTTTGTCCTTTCTCTTTCTTTTTCTTTTTTTCTTTTTTTCTTTTTCCCAAAATAAATGCGATGTACATCTCAAGGACCTGTCTCCATCGCCTAATAATATCAAGATGAATAGGAGGATTTATAGTTGTGCATAATTTTGTGATAATTATGCCAAAAAGATTTGAAAGAGAAGGGATTCTAGAAAACATGATTGGTTGGGTGTGAAATCAAGACTTCCATAGTTAAGATGATGACGATGATGTAAGACACTGACAGTAGGCTTTTCTTTTTATTTTGGTTTTCACAGAAGGTAATGACTCAAATTGATATCTTTTGGAAAAAGAGAAAATAATAAAATAATAAAATAAAATCTCCCTTCGCCTTCACAGGTCCAGTATGGTTTGATGCAAAACAGACCCCTACCACCGCCTCCCAAACACCCCCCCCCCCCCCTTTTTCCATTGCTTAATTTAGTGCCTGCCCTTTTCACCATGCCAAAGGTTGAGCCTTTAGAGCCACTTTTCTTCCAATTATGGAGTTGAAAGAGAATTTCGACAAAGTAATATACATATATATATAAATAATATATTGGATTCCTTTTTCTGAGTAAATTTGAGCAGCCTAATGCTATGTTTGATAGGGATGAAAAATGGAAGGAAGGAAGAAGGTAGAGGGATTTTAGGATCAAAATTCAAAAATTATTGTAGATGCTACGAATTTATTGTCAAATTTTAATTGGAGTTCGTAAATAATGATATAAACAGTTATTGGGGTATTTCGACATCGCATATGAATCATAAGCTCAAAATAAACAAGTCAGAAAATGAAATAAATGAGAATAATAATACCGATACTTAGAAAGGTTTTCCAAAAATTTGTTATGTCTTCTGAGTATGTGGCTTTTTTACTATATATGAATTTTTGAATACAAAAGGTTACAATTTCTGGGTATAATCCAGCAGTATAATGGTAGGTAAAAATGAGAGAGAGATCCCCCCTAAAAAGGCAGGTCTTCCTTTATTTATAGAGGAAAAGCAATAGGTTAGAGCCCGCGGATAATAGTGAGTGGTTTCTTACTAGGGATGATTCGAAACACGTGTAAGAACGTGAGTCATGATACCACGATTGTTCGTGGGCTTGGCGGTTATGGAAATGGATCTGATATAGGCTTCGCAGTTATGGGGATTAATCTTTTATTTGTAGTGTTCGCCAAATACGAACGACGAACGACGAACTAGTAAATCATGAAGACCAAAAATCATGCATCGTCTATAGCTTGCTTCATTGGGCCAACTATTCATCCAGTCCATCAACTGACGGGCATGAAGGAAATAATACTAACTAATTGAGTGCGAATGATCATCGTTTACCCTTAAACCAAGTTGAGATCATTGATTGTGCCCTTTATGATGATGTTATGGGGGGACTAAGTTTGACCCCAACAGCTATGGTGTTTGCTTTGAATGATTTTAGAAGGTAAAGGAAAATTGAAAGGGTTCAAAATCTTGTGGGACTCACATTTTTTTCTCTCCAAAATTTGAGAGAAAAGTGAATATAAAACTTTGTCAAAAGAAAAACTTATAAAATTACTAAACTAGTCTTATGTATTAATTAAAATCTTGAAGACAAAACGAAATATGGACAAAATAGTAATTGCATGAATAAAATATCTCTTTCCCCTCACTTTTATTTGCAATACCAAATAACAAAAAGTAATTTTAACTTCTTTCATTCATATAAAACCAAAAAATATATGGAAAAATCAGTCTTCTCTTTTTTATTTTCTCTCTTCCATATTTATTTTCCTTTTGTTTTCTTTCTTTCTCACTGAACATGGACTAAAGTTGTTTAAATTTTATCACCAAAGTACACATTTATTTCGCTGTCAATAATTTTCATGTGGACTCGGGAGTTTATCATTTCACCTTGGGCACGTTGGCAGCATAAAGGCTCAATTGAGAATATGAGTTGAATGTCTTTTGTTGCAAGCATTGGAAAACTCCTTGAATCCTTTTCTCGAAAAAAAAAAATAAAAATGTAGTATTGGAAACTCCAATGCTTTTTTACTAGAATTTTCCAACCTTTCCTTTTCTGCTTTCACGAGCACTTTCCAAGGCAAAAAGTCAAGAAGCCAAAAAGGTAAACCTTTTTATTTTTTATTCTTTATTTATTTATTTATTTATTATTATTATTACTTTATTATTATTTTTGTGTGTGTTTGTTTTTCAAATGAATACGCTTTGAACAACTGTTTGTAATGGAAAAGGAATCTTTTCTAGTTGCCGATTACGTGGCACACCACAGATCAGTTGTGGTGATGACGTGGCACTTTGTTGTCCATGGAAGCTAATTGGAGGTGGGTGGGGGCACAATATTCCCTCACCGCTTGAGTCTCCAATTTATTTTATTTTATTTTTTTATGTGCCCTTCAATTTGTTATCTTCATTTTAAAGGCATTCTATGCAAAATATGAATTTGGACGGTGTTTTTTTTTTTTTTTTGGCTTTAGAAGAATAATTAAGAAAATATCCTAGGAGGTCTTGGACAAAAATTAAAAAAAAAAAAAAAAAATCTTAGGAAGGAATAATAAGTCCATGGCTCTCAATCAAGCATGGAGTGTGATGGAAATGTGAAACTTCCTAAACCGCCTTTTCCGTAGATTTTATACTATGATGGTTGATTACAGCATTGTCATATTTCCTGTAAAAATATATGAGAAGTTCTACGACGAGACTTTCCCACTTTACCTCGTTAATGGGATAAAAATTTTAGATTACAAGATTAGTTTTAAATGATGGGGATTAAAAGATACACAAAAGAAATCATAAAACCAACCACACATGATTGTTATTTTATCAAAACATTTCAAGGAAATTTCATCAAAAGAAAGGAAAAGAAAAAAAAAAAGACTCCGGCATCCCCCTCCTCCATCCACAGGCGGGCCATCCACCGTTGTCGAACTACTTCCATGCAGCCACGGTAGCAGTAACATCTCAACGGAGCCACAGGATCTAAAGAACAACCCACGACAATGCCAAACCGGACGCCGGAGGAACTTGCGCCGCCGCTGAACAACTTCAATGCAGCCACGGTCGCGAGAGACGGATCTCTCTCGAACAGCCCACAACCCACAACGATGCCGTCGAGCTTGCTTTCTCCGGCAAGCTTCGCCATCGCAACAGTTCAAAATCGAGATCTCGAACAGCGAAAGTCGGTGGAGGGGAGTCAAACAGCGATCTTGTCCGAATCGATCTCATCCCCTAGAGTCCGAGTCCATCTCGGAGCGCGGCCAGTGCACAAGTAGGCCCGGACGGCGGTGGAGAAGGCGATGAGGCGGCGGCGGCGGTGGGGAGAGGCGTCATAGTCGGGGAAGATGAAGGCTGGAATAAGGATTTTGTTTTTTGTTTTTTAATCACATGTGGACGAGTACATAATAAATTTTTGTACACATAACATCTAGACCATCCAAACCAAAATTAATGATCAAAAGTTTTTACACCATTAGTGGGGTAAAATGACTTTATCCCGTTGTAGAATTGGGCAAAAAATATATAAAGTTAAATGTTAGGGTCAATTTGGGGCAATATCTGAATTGTAACAATGTTGGAAATTTTCACTGTTGGAATTGAATAGATATCATTGTTTTAGTTATTTGATAAACTTTTCGTGGAGTAATTTTGTGTGTTAGATTGTAAATATTTATTAATCAATAATTAATAATTACAATAATTGTACATACTAGTAAAATAATAATACAGTTCTTATTGTACGTCTCAAAATGAAAAAAAAAAAAAGGAAAAAAGGGGAAAAAAAAACAGAGACACAATTATTGTAGCAAATTGGCAACTGACTGACACGTTGTTGTTTCAATACAGCTCATCCAACGATAAACCCGGGCCAAACTCAAAATTAGGTGGGGAGAGTAGTGTCATGTTGGAAGGTACTTAAAGAAATTACTACTAATGAATGAACAAATAATTGCATAAACTTCACGACTATTTTAGCTTTGTTAGACCATTCAGAATAATTGTCCTTTGCTCTTTTTGTCATAGGAAGGAAGACTTTTTAGACTCATTCCTTTTCTACAAGTGGATTTGAACATTAAAAAACACTTTGAAGTTTGACCTGGTGGGACTTCTACACCAATTATAGTGATCATGGAATATTGACCGCAGAGTCTTGTAACATTGGGAGTGATGGAGAAATAAAAAATCTCCGAAAAATAAAAACACGCTGCCCTTGATCTCCCCCACTACGTCTTGTTTTTTTACCATATTTTAGTCTGAAAAAAAAATTTAGGTTGTATCATGGTGAATGGTATGTTGTCTTCTTTGTAAAGACATAAGACTAGGTGATTACCCAATTTTTTAATGTTTATTAAAAAAAAAAGTAGTACTAAAAAAATAAACTTGGTTTTATCTTATAATGTAGGAAAATTTTTACTTACCGCAAAATGCTCCAATAATAATAAAATATATATATATATATGTGTGTGTGTGTGTGTGTGAATGTGAGTCTTGCATAGTATACGTTCTACTATCAATTCTTATAAAGAGAATCTACATTTTTAGCTTATGGTGATGAATTACACATACATTTTTGTTTTTAATGAAAAGGGTTAAACGAAAAGATCAAAAACATACTCTGGCCTAAAGTTAAACGAGTAAAACAATGCCAAGAGCAAGATATCCCTAGTAAGAGTTAGGTTGAAAATACATTATATCTTTTCAAAGAAGAAATAAATGAACAATATTAAACCATTTCTATTGCATTTGTTTGTGTCAATTCTATATTTGTTATTTTTTTTTTTAAAAAGTTAGCTTACTTTATATTCCCATTCATAATTGTTTTTCTACTTTTTATCATCATTATTATGCTTTAAAATCTTGTAAAAGTAAACTTTTAGTATTTAAATAAATTAAAAATGAAAAAAATTGTTATAATTATATTTTTCAAAAATCAAGTTAACAATCAATAACAATCAAATATTGAATTTAGCATTGACTATATTTGTCACAAAGTTTAGCATGTGACAATTGTTATATCAAAAATAGCACTCTATTAGAGAGTACTTTTTTTCTTTCAAATATCAAAATTTATCATTGATACAACAATTTAACATTGTATAAGAGACTCTTCTATACCCAATGTGAGGCTAGGTATGCTAAATGTTAGTGTGAAGTTAATATTGTATTCTTGGATTTCAATTTCATAGTAAATTTATAGATTCTCTTAGTAAGAATGCTAATTTAATCGTTTAAACGATGACTTTATAGTTATGAGTAGATGAAAGGAAATAATGTTTATCTTTACAAAGTTAATGTTAAATGATGACTTTACTAGCTAATTATGACGTGTATAATAAATAAGTCGATGAACAAAATTGAAGAAAATCTTTTGAAAGGAAAATTCTTCATTTAAGTGTACTTCTGTGGGAGGTATAATATTCATTGATATGATAATATACATATATATATATATATATATATTTCCTCTTTTTATTCATTTGTTAGATGGTTAGTGTAGCAAAATAGAAGATTAGCTTAAGCATATAGCTAAAGAATAAATTAGCTACTTTTTACTCTCATGACCATAAAAATACGTGCCTAGTTCTCTCGGAGCAAATAAACAAAAAGTAAAACTATGAGTATCGCCTAATTTAAGATGGTTAGCCTTCAATTACAATCTACACTGAACTTTATGACAATTCATAATGTGAAAGCTACAAGGGAAGTCTCAAGCTCTACCACGTTGGTCAATGGTCAATGTCACTACACAACAAAAAGGAAGTGATCTCTTTTGTATTCTTGTCTAATCTGAGTTCTCCATAGTAAAAGCATTTAAATCGACATCCCTACTCTATAAAAAAAAAAAAAAAAAAATGGTGCGTAAGTTTTGGTTAACCCATGAAAGACCATTGTCCCACCCTAATTGTTGAAGATACGCAAGTAAATAATGAAAAGGTAAACAGGACAAAGACGTAAATAACTTGTTTACAACCGTCAAAAAATAAATAACGTATTTTATAAAACTGCTAAAATTCACTTTTAACTTTTTTCTTTATTATATATTTCCAGAGGTAAAATAGCTAGGTAACCCAAGAAGTGTTCGCCCAATGGTTACTTTTGGGCTTGAGGGGACCGCGAAAGACTGTATTTTTGCCTGCCAAAATATGTACCAATAGACAGTAACAAGCAACCATCTACTATAACAAGCAACCATATACCATCTTAACATCCAGCATGATTTTTCTCTTACTAGATACCAGAATGGCATAACATCGAGCAAGAACTACGCGTTGGAAATAATAAATAAGAAGATGAAACTAGTAACAATAGAGAGAAACTTGATCTTATTTGGATCGAATGTCTATTTTCGAAAAGAAAAATTTTCTCATTTAAAATAAAAGAAAGTCATTTCAACTTGACAATAAGATGATATTCAGACGTGAAAAATAATCTTTGGGTCTTTGAAAACAAAAAGTTGGACGTGATTTGGCAATTGGGTAAGGAAGAATTTCATTTCAGTGTCTAATGTGATGAGAGAGAACTCCCACTAGTACATGAAAGAGTTTTCAGTAATGCACCAATGAAAATACCGCTCGTGACTAGTACACTTTGAACAACAAACAAAAACAGCGCAACGACGAAGATCCTGGTATGTGAACAGAAAAGATATTCAACAACAGCAAATTTCAGAGTGGATCTGAAAGCACTAGATCTGAGCATAACCAAGAACTACATAAGAAGCCTAACTTAGAAACTAATGTGGAAGTCCGTAGAGTGCAAGGTTTTAGTCCGGTTACAATGCCATGATCAAAGTTCGAAACACTAGTGAAGCATTCTTCTGTTTCCGATTCAACATGCCTAAATCCTAAGGAATCATATCACAAGCAAACAATTGACGCAAAATGTGATAAATATGTACCTTCGAAACAATAAGTCGATAGGATATTCTAGGAAAAACTGAATTTCTCCAGCATTAAGTAAATTTCAACTTAGACGACACAGCAAAAACGAAGCAAAAATTTTATAGCAAATCATAAAATTAGATAATAAATCCCTTTAAACCATGGGAATCCGTTCTCAAAACTTCCCCTAAGAGATAACATAACCCATACTTCAAAAACAAAAAAAACAAAAAAACAAAAAACAAAAAACAAAAAGAAAAAAGACCAGCATCTAACATCACTTCTCCCTGGGCATTCAAGTTAAGGCCTTAGATTCCTGTGAAAGCCTTCTTCCCACCACCTGAAGAACCGGCGGGAATGACCTTCAAAACATTAAACCTCACGGTCTTTGACAACGGCCTGAAAATCGGGGTAAATAACGAAAATACAAAATGAACAAAAGCAATGCAAGAAAAACAAGAAAGCCTGCCTATCAAACTGAATTTGGTATGGGAAACCTCGGGCCATTGCATAAAAATATTACCTGCACTGGCCAATGATAACATGATCTCCTTCCTTCACACGGAAGCATGGTGAGATGTGAGCTGGAATATTTGAGTGCCTCTTCTCATACCTGGAGAAACCAAATCGTAAAAAAGAAAAGAGATTAACCAAAATGCAATGAAGAAAAAGAAATCCATCATAATGTCATGATTCCTGCCTTTGGTATTTCTTGACAAAATGAAGGTAATTCCGGCGAACAATGATGGTTCTTATCATCTTTGCACTGTGGCAAGTACCAGCTAGAATACGGCCCCGAATAGAAACCGTTCCAGTAAAGGGGCACTTCTTGTCAATATAAGTTCCTGCAATAAGTAAAATAGGAGGCCAAATCAGCAAATTACATACTTCAATTTTTTTTTTCTTTTTTTGGCGGAAAGCCACACAAGCAATGTAGAATAGCCAGTGTTTAACTTGCGCAATTAATTGCACGCTTTCAGGCACGCCTCTCTGTCACGCGACCAAAAATGGCTTGAGGCTTAGGCTGCACAAGGGAAAAAATTGCATATGCCTCTTCCACTTGAGGGGATGAATTTTGAATTAGAAGTCATAACTAGTTTATTTTAAGATGTGTTCTTTTAGACTTCTTATAGGACTTATTTCTTTTTTAACTGTTTATGATGTTAAGTTACGATTTATAACTACTACAACTTGTTTTTTCATATTTTTTGAATTCTTTTGTGGTTTTATGCTGCGATGTAAGCAAAAGGAAGACTTCTTAATGCCAAGTTGTGCAATTTTAAACGTTGAGGATAACTACAATGCCAAGCAAGTGCATTGAAAAAAAGGGAAAAGTCCAGTAGCACTACACTTGAGTTAGGGCAAAAACATGGCTGAAAAATCATCCATATAAAGCATTACGATTGAGAGTTTGGATTGATTCTGGTTTCAAGAATTGCTTTTATTGTTTTCGTGTCAATCATAGGCTCGGTTCGGACTATGACTAACACGAAAATCAATTAAAACGATTTTGAAAACATGATCAATCCAAACCCAAACATAGGGCCTGTTTAGCAAAGCTTTTACTTTTGCTTCTAGCAAATAAGCAAAATAAAAGAAGAGAAGCAAAAATTATGACTTTTCAGTAAGCATTTGAAACCAAACAGCTTTTGATCTCAAAATGATTTCTAAAGTATTCTAATCAGTACTTAAAATATTAATAAAGTTTATAATGTCTAATTTAAATTTTATTATAAATTTTAAAGTCTACTCAGAAAAACTATTTCCAGAAACTACATTTTTTTATTTTAACAGGAAGCATAACTGGAGCCTGGAATGAAACTCTCGTGAGAGATTATTTAAACACTTCTAGAAGCTACTTTTCTCAACCCAAGAAGCCAAAAGTAGCTTCTAGAAAGCTCTACCAAACAGGCCCACAATTATTTGCAATTGCTTCTCGTGCCAATCACTTTTAGGTCATTTTAGCAAACATAATTGTATACGAAACATATTTAATCTATAATAGTATTTTCAACACAGACATCCATAGAAACAAAATGCAGAAATAGACACAAAAATAGTGAATTTGAAAATATAATCTCTATATATATACACACACACATATACACAAACAGAATATATATACATATATATATATATATAAACCTTGAATGGCATCTCTGGGTGTCTTGAAACCCAAACCAATGCTCTTCCAGAACCGATTCCCGCCTTTTCCAGGTCTCTTTCCCTTCGAAGTTTTCTTCCCACTGAAATTGATTAAAAAAAAAAAAAGTCAAAAAACAACACGAAGAAGATGAAAAAGAATGTTCGGGTTCATCGAACCACCTCAAGAACACTTTCGGCTGCTTGAGAAAAGCCTTCTCCGTCTGCAAAAACAGGTGAGAGTGGGGGGGTCAGTAGATTCAGAAAGAAGAGTTTTAGAGAGAGAAAGAGATGGATCTGCAAGCAACCTGCTCCGCCATGATTGGAGGTTCCGAATGAAGAGATTGCTGTAGCGTGCGACTGCTGCGATGGGGATTTTTGGCAGAGGAGGCGTGAAGGTAGAAACTCGGAAAGTGTCGAAAAACCCTAATCTAGAGAAGAGATACCGATCGGAACGAAATGGGCCTTGTCTGTGAATGGGCTCTATTTTAGATTTTTTGGGCTCGATTGAATATAGGGCCCACTAATTTTTTTTAGGTACAAAAATTAATGTGCGTTTTTTTTTAAAACAGTTTGAGTTGAAATTTTTAAATTTGAGTTAGTTGACTTTTTAAAAATTAGTTATAAATTTTATTGACTTTTTAGAAAAAAAATAAAAATAAATATGAAAAAATACAGTTTAATTGGAGTGAAACTGGTGAACCAAACAAGCTATTAGTTTTTATAAGCGTGATAATTGAAACTTGATTGTTGTTATTTGAGTCAAACGTGACATGTCATTTAATGTAATGCTAAATTCAAAATCATGTGGCAATGCTAAATTTGAAAAGACAAATCATTCTTCAATATCTTCTTATTTTAATTTTTAATAAATTGTTAGGGTTTTTGTCTAATTTACATCATTTTCAAGAATTCAAGAACATTTCTTAATGAAAATTTATATTTGAAGATCAAACAACACTTTTGTCAAAAGTTCAGATATGATTATAGTAATATATCCATGTTTTAATAACAAAATAATATATAAGGACAAAACTATTCCTAATGAAACTGAATATTTATTTCCAAATAAGAATTTTTAAAGAAAATTTTTGAAAATATTTTGAACATTTCAAAAACATAAAGCCAAAAAAAAAAAAAAAACCACCCACTCAATAACAAATCATATCAACTAAAGCGCGACTCTTTTTTTTTTTTTTTAGTCAAAAAAGAAAGTTATCATTTTTGTTGTTTGAACTTTTTATGCTCCTGTGTTTTTGTCTCTTAAATTTTAGAAACTGATAGGAATACTTTCTAAACTATAAAACGATATCATCTTTACCTCTTTCATCAGTTTAATGGATGAAGTTCTTAAAAGTACACTAACTAAAGTGTAGGGCCTGTTTGGTGCACAAGTTCAAGTTGAAATTTATAAGTTTAGTTTGAGTTAAGTTAAGTTTAGTTTAAAATGTGAGTGTTTGGTAAAAAGTTTGAGTTGAAAAGTTTAAGTTGAGTTGAGTGTTTGGTGAAAAAGTTTGAGTTAAAAAGTAAAAAAAAAAAAACAAGGGCCTTGTTTGGATGTATAAAAATTGATTTAACCAATTTTTTTGCCTTTTGTGTTTGGTAACTGATCTAAACTCCAACTAAATGGAATTTTTACACCTCAACTACTGTCTTTTTTCATATTATCAACTAAATTTATTTATTTTATTGAAGAAAAATTATAATCAAACTACTCAGAACTTAAATTTTTCATTTATCCTCAATTTATCATTCTATTATAGGTTCTATTACCGTAAAATGTCCACTTTAACAAGTTCAATCTATAACACCAATCAACTTACGTCCAAAATTATTTTTATAAATTTCGTAAATAGCCGTAAAATTTGGGTAACATCAGTATGTATTAAGTCAGTGAAGTTTATGTTAAAATTTTTATTAAGCAATACTGTCATAATGTTATCAATAGTGACATCACGACGCCAACGCTTGCGTGGTTCTATACCCACATATCATCAGCCATCATATCTCTCAACATATTCATGGCATCTCTTCTCGTGTCATGGTGCTGCGGTCCTGTACTTGGCCCTGTACCGAAGGCTACGTCGTCAACTTTATCATTTGCGTTCACATCGACATTCTCACTTACAGGCATATAATCTCCGGCGTAATCTTCGTATAAGGGATCCCCAACCTGTACCATCCGTATGAAATTATGTAGAACAGCACAAGCCACGAGGATCATAGCCTGTTTGTCCATCGGGTAGCTATTGGTACCTTTTAGTATTTTGAATCTTGCCTTCCAGACACCAAATGTCCGCTCAATACAGTTCCGCAACGATGAATGTGTGTAGTTAAACACCTCTTTTCGGTTGCCGAGCCCGTCGCGCCTTCTTCGGTATTCAGGTAAATGATATGTCTCTCGGCGATATGGGCTCAAGAAACAATCCTTGTTTGGGTAAGAAGCCCAAATTCTTTTTTTTTTTTTTTTTTTTTTTTTGTAAGCCCACCAAGGAGACCGGCCTCTCCTTGGTGTGTCGTTTGTCTGGCAAACACAAAAGCCATAATGGCCTTCATCGGGAAGATGGAATAAAAAAAATTCTTTTATTTGTTGCTACTCCAAAAAAACGACAACATATTATAGCTTTGGTGCCCAATACATAAACGACAGAGGGGGAAAAA
Source organism: Ficus hispida (assembly GCA_025413025.1). Lineage (NCBI taxonomy): Eukaryota > Viridiplantae > Streptophyta > Magnoliopsida > Rosales > Moraceae > Ficus > Ficus hispida. The sequence continues at coordinate 21,925,795 of CM046362.1, read as the reverse complement.
GCTCATTTGGGCAGCCATTGAATCCGGCAGCCGGAATGAGCTATCCGCGACTAAAATAGTTTCCGTTTTATGCTCCAAATTTAGTTTCTCTTCAATGTTCAAATCCCACAAAACCCAAACTCCACCGAAGGGAATCTCCATTTTTTTCAAACCGGAATAACATAATATCCCCCTAAACCGTGTGTGTGGGGGGTGGTATAAGCTAGAGAGAGAAAGTAGAGAGAGAAACATAGCCAAAATTTGAAACTCACAAATGGGTGTTGGGGATGATTGCTCACGGTGGAAGAAAGGAGGGAGTGCAGCGTGACTGGGTTCTTGGGGGGCGACCTTCGAACGTTTCGCCGGACGGGGTGTGGGGCGGCAGTGGGCGAAAGGTCTCGGCGAAATGGGTGGGGGACGACGTTCTTCACGGATCGTTTGAGTGGAAAAACGATCAGAGATGAATGAGGTGGAGAGAGAGAGTTAGAGAGAGGAGTTATTGTGAAGTTGAATTTGTGAGTGAATGTTGCAGAGTTAAAGCTTGGAAAGTAGACGGCCTGTTCAGAGGTAGTAGTACATTGCAGCGATGGAGGGGAATCAATTCCCAGCATATCTGAGCTTCAACAGTGATCAAGTCAGTAATCACTGTATAACGGTCCAGTTTTTAGTTCAAAATCAAGTCATCAGCCAAACACATTTAGTTCAAGCTGAACTAATATTCATGAGTTCAGACTCATGTCCCAAACAAGCTAGTAAATTAATAAAGACAAACTTTATTTTATCCACTGAACTTTAATACTTTGTAATTTTACCTATCAAAATTTGAAAATTAGTGCTTCTACCCCTAAAACTTCAAACTACTAGCAATAATGTACCTCATACTTTAAACCGTTAGTAAAGACACACATTCTTTCATATTCGAACCATATAAGACTTGAAAAAATTTTATTTTTGCCCCCTAAGTACATTTGAAATTTTACCCTCCAACATTTAAAACTAATGCTTATACGTTTTCGACCTTTAAATTGTTAGCAAAAGCACACATATTTCATCCGTTTAAAACTGATATAGCACTAGTTTAAATAAGAGAAATGGTAATAAATAGCATATTTAAAAAGTACTGATGAAAATTATAGCATGTTTTTAAATATATGATAAATTATAGCATTTTTTCATTTTACTTTTATTTTATTCCTATTTTGCCCTTTTCTTCGACATATCCCCTTACCTCTCTTCCATTCTGTGTCCTCTCTCCCTTTCCTCTCTCTCTCTCTCTCTCTCGCTCTTTCTCCTCTTGTCGACTAGAGATCAGGACAGCGACGATGTTGAGACCGCGAGGGTGACAAGGTTGTGCGATATGGAATTCGTCGAGTTTCTTTTCCAGCGATGAGTTTACCTTACGATCTTCTTCTTTGGGATTTATTGCGTTTTTTTAGGTGAACTGGTCAGGATTTGGTACTGACGACGTTCGAAATCGGGTAGAGTTACAAAGATGGCGGAAGAGCAGCTTCGTTGAGGTTTTTGGTTGTAGCAGATTGTTGTCGGCTTTTGCTCTCTACAGGTACTATGTCGAGGTTGGCAGCTGCTTTTTCTCAGTGGATGCTTCGTCTTGTGGTGATGCTCCAGTGGTGGCGACAATGGACTGGCTAAATTAGGGTATTTGGGCCGGGGTTGCTGATTCGGGGCTGGTTTAGAATTTTTGGATTTGGGATTTAGGATTAGGGTTTAAATGAATTTGGGGTTTTAATTTAGGAAAACTTTGGTGTGTATTTTGTAATTTAAGAAAGTTTGTAAAATAATTAAAAAAAATTGTTAAAAAATTACTAATAGATATTTGAAGTATCAATAAATATCAGATTTATTAGTAGATACAAGGAGTGTTTTAGAGAATACCTTATTTACTAGTAAATACTAGATTTATTAAGAGTAAATAAATTATTTTCAAGTAAATATATTCTTTTATAGTAAATGTTTATTTTTTAAAATATTAGATTTATTTAAAAATACTGGATTTATTTAGAAATATCGTATTTTAATGAAAATCCAAAAGATTTTGATCTGAAAATATTGGATATATTTAGAAATACAGTATTTTAATGAAATAACGAAAAATTCGAAATTATCATATATACTTAAAAATATTGCATTTTAATGAAATATCCAAAATATTTTTGTCTGAAAATATTGGATTTACTTAGAATTACCGGATTTACTTGAAAAAACTTTATTTTAGTGAAATATCAAAAAATTAGATCTACTTGAAAATATTACATTTGAATGAAATATAATTAATTAAAAATATTTTGGAAATACCTTATTTACTTAGAAATATTGTATTTTAATGAAATATCCAAAAGATTTTTATTTCAAAATATTGGATTCATTTAGAAATATCATATTTACTTGAAAATATTGTACAAGTAAATATAATATTTTAATGAAATATCAAAAAGAATTTTATTTGAAAATATTGGATTTATTTGAAAATACCAGATTTACTTAAAAATATCGTATTTTAATAAAATATCAAAAAAATTTGGAACTATTAGATCTATTTTGAAAACATTATATTTTTATGAAATATCCAAAGATTTTTATTTGAAAATATTGGATTTACTTGGAAATATCAGATTTATTTGACAGATAGAGCTTTGGCGTTTGACAAGTACACGGTGTGGTGACAATAGAGAGAGATTAGAGAGTGGGAGAGAGAAGTTTCGCGATAGAGGAGAGTCGCGATGGCTATTTCATTGTTCTGCTGCACGGCGACGATGGGTGACAGCGGCAGTGGCGATGGTGGTTTGAGAAAGTTAGGGTTAAGTTTTCATTTGGGATTGAATTTTGGGTTGATTTGAAATTACCTTTTTTTTTTCAGCTTTGTTGTTAAATAAGAAAATTATTAAGTAAAATATATATATATTTTTTGAATTTGTTGGTTTATATTTTATTATCTCAAAAAGAAACTAAAATAAATATCGGATTTAAAATAATTGGAGAAAATAAGGATTTTCTTACTTAAAAATTATTGAAAATAAATATATTTCCAAGAAAATGTTGGATTTTCTTGCTTAAAAATTTTTGAAAATAAATATATTTCCAAAAAATGTTGGATATATTGGATTTTCTTGATTAAAAATTATTATTGAAAATTAGATATTTCCAAGAAAATATTGGATTTTCTTACTTAAAAAGTATTGAAAATTAAGATATTTCCAAGAAAATGAAAATTAAGATATTTCCAAGAAAATAAGGGATTTTCTTATTGACCATAATATTATTTTCATACTAAAGTATTTTTAGATTTTTTTTCACCAATTTAATTGGTTATCAAAATTAATTTTAAACTATTTTTACAAAAAATCCCAAATTTTATAAGAAATGCAAAAAAGTCCCACTTTTGACAAATCCAGATCTATCGTTATCGCTGCCACCACTGCCACCGAAGTGTGCGACGAAGCTTGTTTTACTATCGTGATGAACATCTTATCGAAGTACGATGTTGCCTACCTGTTTTCACAATGGTGAGGTGCGCGACTCATGATTCTTGCCTAGCCCCATGCCGCAGTCATTGGAGAACGCGGAGAAGCTTTGTTGCTGACCTGTCATTGTGGCTCACGATAGCGAGGCAATGAAACAGGACTCAATCGGCGACTGGAAAACCTAGAATGAAACTAGAAAAGCCAGATATGAAAATCCATGTTGCTTGCGAACTCGCCGTCAATGTTGTTTGCGAAAAAATCATCGGGATTTGCCGATTCAGGAGTCACACAAGATCGGCTTTGAGACCTCCTTCCAGTGGCACCGAGAATTCGACCTGACGTTGATGCGATCCACATCACCGGCAACAACGCCGGAGTGCATAGTGATGATGTCATTGCGGATGACGGGACAAAAATTGATTTGGGAGAGAGAAGGGTTGGTAGGGGTATTTTGGGAATTTTTGAAAGTTAGAAATTAAAATATACTATAATTTTCACAACCTAATAAATTATGCTATAATTTTCTATCAACTATATTAATATGCTATTTCCCTCTTTCTCCCTTCAAATAATAAGAAGTAAATTAATTATGACAATAATCTTAGAATCTATCAAAATTGAATGGATCTAAATATAAAAGTTCACTATTGTGTTTTTTTTTTTTTTTTTTTTTTCTTGTAATGAAATTTAAAAACAAATCTTACGAACACTTGTTTGGATGTTTTAGTTTCTTTTATCTTTTTCTGTTGAGACTTTTGGTTTAATGAAATTGAACTTTCAAAAGAAAAAAAAAGGGTTTAAATTTGTTCTTGTTTTATTTTCTTTTGTGTCGAGTGCTTTTTGTTTATTTGAACTTTATTTTTGTTAAACAAACAATTATAATAAGTATTAGTATTTTTTTTGGGTAAACAATTATTAGTAGTTGTTTATATTGCTTGGTTTTTCCATGAAATTATATTGATTTTGAATTTATTATATTGAATTTTAACAGATTTTTAAAGTTCTTTTGCACAAATAAAAATTTTAGTTCAAATTAAGTTTTTGCTATTTAAGCTAATGTAAAATTAATATTAAGTGGACAAAATATGATAGAAAATGATTTTGTTTGTTAACAGTTTAAATTAGAGAGGTGCAAGCATTAGTTTTTCAATATTTAGAGAGTTAAGTTTCAAATGTACTAAAGTTTAGGAGGTAAAAATAAAGTTTTTTCAAGTCTTATATGGTCAAAATATGAAAAAATATGTGTTTTTTTGCTAACTGTTAAAGCTTAAGGGGCGTTATTGCTAACAATTTAAAGTTTGAGGGGGTATAAGCACTAGTTTTCAAAGTTCAAGAGGGATAAAGTTACTAGAGTATTAAAGTTCAGGAGGTAAAAATAAAGTTTGCCCTAATGAAATTACACTTTAGTTGTTGTTATGCCAACTATTCCATATTACTTAATATACTAAGGGAGTGTAAACTTTTACTGTTCAGTGAACAGTAAAATGACGTCTTTATCCTTTAAGCCTTTTTGTTTTTTCTTGGTTTCCACAGTGTTTTCCCCCTTTTACCCATCACTCCTCTCTTTGTCTTTTTCTCTTTCTCTTTCTACCTTTTTTTCCCTCTCTCTCTCTCTTTTCTGCGCACGTCTTTCTCTCTCTCTCTCTCTTTTCTTTGTCTTTTCAGTCATCTTCTTTGTCTGTTTGTCTGTCTCTCTCTCTCTCTTTACATTTTTTTGGGCTTTTTTTTTGCTCCTCTTTCTCTCTCTCTCCTTTCTTCGGTCCTCACTCTCTCTTTTGGGTCTTCTTCTTCGCTCCTCTCTTTCTCTCTGTCTCTTTTCTTTGGTTCTCTCTCTCTCTTTTGGCTTTTCTTCTTCGCTCCTCTCTTTCTCTCTATCTCTCTTCTTTGGTTCTCTCTCTCTTTTAGCTCTTCTTCTTCGCTCCTCTTTTTTCTCTCTCTTTCTCTTTACATTTTTCTTTTGGATCTTCTTCTTTGCTCTTCTGTTTTTCTCTTTCTATCTTTATATTTTTTTTTGGTCTTTTTGTTCGCTCCTCTCTCTCTCTCTTTTTCTCTGTTTACATTCTTTTGGTCTTCTTCTTCGTTCCTCTCTGTTTCTTTCTCTCTTTACATTTATTTTCTTTCTCATCTGGTGGGTTTATTTTCTTCGATTTTTTACGATTTATTTGACGGTTTTTTTTTTTGTTGGATTTTCATATTCTACTTCTTGGTTTTTGTGGTTGTGTTCACGGATTTTCACCTGCTTTTTTAATTCCCTCTGGTGGATTTGTTTGTCAGATATTTAGGCTTTTATTTTGGGAGTTTTTTTTTGGTGTATGTTATTATTTTTTATTTCTTGGTTTTTTATTCGTTTGTTTATTGATTTCATCCATTTTGGGTTTTAAATTTCTAGGTCTTGGTTTTGCTTATTGTGTTTACTGATCTTTTTTTTTTTTTTTTTTTCCTTCATGGGTTTATTGTTTCAGATTTTTAGGGGAATGATTTTAAGGGGTTTTTTTTTTTTTAATTTGTATAATATTTTCGTTTTTTTTCAGCTTTTTGTTACCATCTTCATTGATTGTCTTACTTCATTTTTTCCCTTGGTCGGTTTTTTTTTTGTTGCATTTTCTGGATTTTATTTTGGGGTTTTTTTTCGGTGTTTATTGTCTTTTTTATTTTATTTTATTTTTATTTTGTTGTTGTATGATTTTTGTTTTAGAGATTCAATTTTTGTTATTTGTTTTGTTGAAAACTAATTTCTTTTTTTCTTTTACAATTTTGCAAATTTTCCAATGGCTTTTATATTTTTTTGTGGGTTCTTGGAATTTTCCCCCCCTTCATTTTCTATATGTGTTTAGTGGAAGACATTTATTTATTTTATTAAAAAAAGGTATGCTTTTGTTTTACTTCCATTTATTTTAGTGACTTTTTTGCCTTTTTTTTTTCCCCTCTTTGATGTAATCTAAATTGGTTTTGATATTAGTTATTTCTTAATTTGTTTTTGTAGATTAGAGAGGTAATGTTGTTAAAATGGGTAATACGGAATGTCACTGAAGATCTTGAAGACTTTTTAGTTCTGATATTTATAGTTTTTTTCTCCCCTTCTTTTTATCCCTTGGGTAATTTTTCTTTATTTTATGGCCGAAATTTGTTTACTTATTTTTTGCTTCTATAATTTTTTATTATATTTCATATGTATATTTGATCTTGTAGTTAGATTTTAATGGATTGTTAGGGTTTCCCATTAGTTAATCTTCTAGATGATTCATGTAGTTTCTTTCTGTGTATACAGATTTTGGTGTTTTGATTACTGATTTGTGTTGGACTTTTAATGTTTATAGATTATTTTTCTTTTACCTGTAATTTTCTTATTGGCTATTAATGTACTATTTATACTGTAATAATAATTTTGACTGAGATATATAACTTTGTCATTAATGCTTCTAAGCTGGTTTCATCATGTTATTTGTTGTGTGTGTGAATGTGTATTGGCTCAGATTGTGTGTTTGTGTTGTTCACCGACTCTATTTTTAAAATTTTTATTAATTTTTTCCCTTCCAATTTTTTCTACATATAATTTTTTCTCTCATTTATTGTATTATGCTCACAGCTTACTATCACTTTCTTTTTACCACTCTCTTAATTGCTCTAGCTTGAACCTCCTTTATTTCTTAGCTGCAAGGTTTTTTTTGTGCTATTTCTCACCCTCTAAGGACTAATCATTTTAGGATATTTATTTTGTGCAAACTTCCTGTTTTTATTCAGGTACTACTCTTATTTATGCATCTTAATTACACTTAATTGATATTTTATTGTATAATGATAAGTTGCTCTTTCAATTCCTAACATTCTGTTTTTATAAGAATAATTGGTTTCTTTACTTATTTTTATATTTGTTTGTTTTTCATGTTCCTGTTTGTTTAATATTTTTAGACTTCTTATTTTTTCAGTTATGGTTTTTATTATTACTAGTATAATAATATTGTACAGTTCATAATTTTTTAATTATGGTAATTTCTTTCCTACCTATTTTATATTAAATGTATTCTTCTTTATATATCGTTTATAAAATTTTAGTATTTATAGTTGTATGATACTATTTGATGAGTATTGTTGTGATGACTGGTATTTATTTAGTCTATTTTTGTTTGTTGATTTCTTTTCTCTCTGTTTTTTCTGTTTCTCCTCCTCTTCCTCCTCTCCGACAATGTCAATGTTTTTTAAAGGAATTTCTGAAAAAAAAATATGTAACTTGCTATGATGATCTCAGTTTAGATATGTAATAATGCATATACCAGATGCTTTAGTTAATTTGGTATATGATGTTGAATATGATATCATTGATAGAATATCATGAATAACTAGATTATATTATTTGACAGTCTTTATAGTTGCTATGAATGTTTGGGATTTAGGATGTTTTTATTCTTTGGAGAACAAAATAGTATTAAACTAGCAAGAATATACCCGTGCATTGCACGAGGAGAAAAGAAAAAACTTCTAATGACAAAGTTATATATCTCAGTCAAAGCAATTATTGCAGTGTAAATAGTAGATTTATAGCCAGTAAGAAAATTACAGCTAAAAGACACTAATCTGTAAACATTAAATGTCCAACACAGATCTGCAATCAAACGCCAAAATGTACAAACACAGAAAGAAACCCTAACAATAAATTAAAATCTAACTAAAAGATCAAATATAGTTATGAAATATAATAAGAAATTATAGAAGCAAAAAATAAGCAAACAAATTTCGGTTATAAAATCACGAAAAATTACTCGGGGGATAAAAATGGGGAAAAAAAAATTACAAACATCAGAACAAAAAAGTCTTCAAGATCTTCAGTTACAATCCCTATTTGCCATTTTAGCAGTATTACCTCTCCAATCTACAAAAACAAATTAAGGAATAACAAATATTAAAAATAATTTATATTACATCAAAAAAGGAAAAAAAAAAGGGAAAAAAGTTACTGAAATAAATGGAAGCAAAACAAAAACATACATTTTTTTAATAAAAAAAAATCTTTCTTCCACTAAACACATACAAAAAATGAAGGGGGAAAAAATCCGAAAACCCAAAAAAAATATAAATGACCTGGGAAAATATACAAAATTGTAAAAGAAAAAAATAAATTATTTTTCAACAAAACAAAAAACAAAAGCTAAACTAATAAATTATTTTTCAACAAAACAAATAACTAAAGCTAAACTCTAAAACAAAAATCATACAAAAAAAAAAAAAAAGACAATACACACAAAAAAATACCCTAAAATAAAATCCAAAAAATGCAATAAAAAAAACCGACCAAGGAAAAAAATAAAGACACACATTTAGTGAAAACGGTAATAAAAACCCAAAAAAACGAAAATATTATACACACCAAAAAAAAAAAAACCCTAAATCAAGGCCTAAAAATCCGAAACAATAAACTCATGACGGGAAAAAAGGAAAAAAAAAAAAAAAAAAGAAGAAAGGATCAATAAACACAATAAGGAAAACTAAGATCTAGAGTTTCAAAACCCAAAATAGACAAAATCTGAAGAGAGAAAGAAAGTAGCTGAAAATCAATAAACAAACCAACAAAAACCAAGAAATAAAAAATAATAATACTAAAAAAACCCCTAAAATGAAATCAAAAAATCTGACAAAACAAATCCACCAGGGGGGAAAAAAAAAAGCAGCAGAAAATCCGTTAACACAACCACAAAAACCAAGAAGGTCGAATATGAAAATTAAAAAAAAAACCCTCAAATAAATCGGCAAAAATCGAAGGACAAAAACACACCGGATGAGAAAAAAATGAGGGGAAAAAAGGAGAAATAATGAGTAAACATATAAACAAAAACCAAAACATAGGATTTCAAAACCCAAAATACATGCAATCTAAGGAGGAACAAAAAGCAGCCGAAAAAAGGAAAACCAAAGAGAGATGAACATTCAGCAAACAAATACCAAATACACAAAGGGCCAGCGGCAAGAGAAAGAGGAAAACAAACATAACGAAAAAAATGTAAAGAAAGAGAGAGAGAAAGAGAGGAGCAAAAAAGAAAGGGGTTGGAGAACCAAAAAAATATAAAGAGAAAGAGACGTAGAGGAGCGAAGAAGAACACAAAAAAATTATAAACCGAGAGAAACAGAGAAAGAGATGAGCGAAGAAGAAGACCAAAAAAAAAAAAATTGTAGAGAGAGAGAGAGAGGAGCAAAAAAGAAAGATCCAAAAGAAAAAATGTAGAGAGAGAGAGAGAGAGAGAGAGGAGCGAAGAAGGAGACCTAAAAGAAAACTTGTCGAAAGAGAGAAAGAGAGAAGCGAAGCATAAAAAACAGGGTTCACTATACAGTACTGTACAATGAACGGTGCAGTACTTTTCAGTGAACAGGGGGAAGAGTCCGAGGAGGGACAAAGTGGGCATTTTACTGTACTGGTCCAAGAAAAGCCTTTGTTTTGGAGGGCAGAAGCATAAATTTACTGCGTATGTACATTCACTGAACAGTAATTTCGGTGAACGGTGAGAGGGGAATCCGAGGAGGGGCAAAATGGGCATTTCACTGTGCTGGTCCAAGAGAAGCATTTGTTTTGGAGGGAAAAAGCGTAAATACACTATGTAGGTACTATTCACTGAACAGTAAGATTCTCCATCATTCATGAACGGTGAGGGGGGAATCCGAGGAGGGGCAAAATGGGCATTTCACTGCACTAGTCCAAGAGAAGCATTTGTTTTGGAGGGCAGAAGCATAAATACACTGTGTAGGTACTATTCACTGAACAGTAAGATTCCCCATCCTTTTAGTATATTAAGTAATATGTTAGTATTTTGTTTACTTCACTTAATATTTATTCTCCTTTCATTTTTCCCCCTCCGTTATTCTCTGTCTTAACTGATTTTTGTTTTTGTTTTTCCCTTTCTTAATCTGGCTCTTTGATTTTTTATATTATGTATACCGAATATCTTTTATTTTTGACAAACTTTTTAACTTTTTTGTCTTTTCTCTTTATTTTCTTCTTTCTGTCTATCATTTTTTCTTTCTCTATTAAATTTGTTCCCCACTGCAAATCCCCAAACATTTCATTTGGTAGCTACAAAAGATCCAGCTGAATTATATTTCAGTTATTCTTTATAGCTATTCTTATCACATAAGAGATCTGAGCTTAATCTAATAATTTTTACTTTTTTTTTTCCCTACGAGCTGTTTATTTAAAATTTTCAAAACCTTTCTTATGTTTTGTGTATATTAAATTGTTTATTTAGATTGCTATATGAGATTGATTATGTTATAGGTTTTTTTTTCCCTTCCTGTTTCTTTTCTGCTAGTTATGATTTTACTATTATATTATTATTTTCTCAAATCATAGTATTAAATATGTTAGTATTTTGTTCACTTGACTTAATATTTATTCTTTTCTCATTTTCCCTCCTCTGCCGGCCTCTGTCTTAACAGATTGTTTTTTTGTTTTACTCTTAATCTTATCTTTGATTCATTATATTACGTATACTGAATATCTCTCATTTTTGACAATCTTTTTAACTATTTTATCTTCTCTCTTTGTTTTCTTCTCTCTGTCTATCATTCTTTCTTTCTCACTATTAAATTTGTTACGTACTGTAAATTCCCAAACATTTCATCTAATAGCTACAAAAGATGCAGTTGAATTATAATTGAGTTATTCTTTATAGATATTCTTATCACATAAGAAATCTGAGCTTAATCTAATAATTTTAACCTTTTTTTCCCCTCTACAAACTATTTATTTATAATTTTCAGAATCTTTGTTACGTTATGTTTATATTAAATTGTTTATTTAGATTGCTCCGTACAGGATGGCGCCTGCCGAACTTAAGGAACTGCAGATTCAGTTACAAGAGCTTCTAGATCGAGGATTCATTCGTCAGAGTTACTCGCCATGGGGAGCTCCAGTTCTGTTCGTCAAGAAGAAGGACGGCACTCTTAGGATGTGCATTGACTATCGGGAATTGAACAAGATAACTATCAAGAACAAGTATCCCTTGCCTCGAATCGACGATCTGTTTGATCAGCTGAGAGAAGCTTCAATTTTCTCGAAGATTGACCTACGATCCGGATATCACCAGCTTCGAATTAGGGAAGGAGACGTTCCCAAGACAGCTTTTTGAACACGATATGGACACTACGAGTTCCTCGTTATGCCATTCGGGTTGACAAATGCTCCAGCAGCCTTTATGGACCTGATGAATCGAGTATTCAAGGATTACTTGGATAAGTTTGTTATCGTCTTTATAGATGATATCTTGATTTATTCAAGATCAAAGGAGGAGCATGAGGAGCATTTAAGGATTGCTTTACAGATTTTAAAGCAAAATCAGCTCTACGCTAAATTCACAAAGTGTGAATTTTGGTTAGAAAAGGTCCATTTCTTAGGACATGTGGTCTCCAAGAACGGCATATCTGTAGATCTGGCTAAGATTGAAGCAGTAAGTGAATGGCCATCTCCGAAAAACGTCATCGAAGTACGTAGTTTCCTTGGCTTGGCGGGCTACTACCGACGTTTCGTTGAAGGATTTGCTAAGATTGCAGCGCCACTCACCGCACTTACACGGAAAGGAAAGAAGTACGAATGGACTGCAAAGTGTGAAGAGCACTTCCAAGAGCTGAAAAACAGGCTGACTCGTGCTCCGATTCTCACAATTCCGAATATGGAAGAAGGAAACTTCGTGATATACAGCGATGCTTCTAAAATAGGATTGGGAGCCGTGCTCATGCAAAATGGAAAGGTGATCGCTTATGCTTCACGCCAGCTAAAGGATCATGAGAAGAACTACCCGACGCATGATTTAGAACTTGCGGCGGTAGTATTTACGCTCAAAATCTGGAGACACTACCTTTACGGCAGTAAGTGTGAAGTCTACACAGATCATCAGAGTTTGAAGTATATCTTCACACAAAAGGAGCTTAACATGAGGCAAAGAAGATGGCTCGAATTGGTGAAGGATTATGACATAGACATCCGTTACCATCCAGGGAAGGCTAACAAAGTAGCTGATGCCCTTAGTCGGAAGTCGTCTTCCGCATTGATGTCCATACAGTCGCTGATTGAACCACTTCAGAAGGAGCTAGTGGGAGCCGGAATAGAGCTCATCACAGGAAGCTTAGCTGCTCTAACCTTCCAACCTACCATTTTAGATGGTATGAAAGAGCGACAAGAAGGAGATGCCTCGCTGCTCAGAACAAGGGACGAGGTCTTGGAAGGAAAGGAGTCGGACTTCAACATATCGGATGAGGGCATACTCTATCGGAAAAAGAGATTATGCATTCCTAACGACGACAAGTTGAAGGAACAAATTATGAAGGAGGCTCATGAGACTCCATATTCCGTCCATCCAGGAGCTACAAAGATGTACCAAGACTTGAAGGAAAGCTTTTGGTGGCCTAGAATGAAGAATGACGTTGCTACATTCGTCAGCAAATGCCTTACATGTCAAAGGGTGAAGGCAGAACACCAACGTCCGGGGGGAGAGTTGCAGAAAATTTCCATCCCAGAATGGAAATGGGACCAAGTGACCATGGATTTTGTAGTTGGTCTACCCCGAACTTCCAGTGGCAATGATGCTATATGGGTGATTGTTGATCGTTTGACGAAGTCTGCACACTTCATCGCCATCAAGCTTAGCTTTTCGGTGGAACAGCTGGCGGAACTATACGTTGCACAGATTGTACGTTACCATGGGATCCCAAAGGCAATCATCTCTGATCGTGATGGTCGTTTCACTTCTAAGTTCTGGAGAAGTGTACATCAAGCCATGGGTACCAAGCTTACCTTTAGTACAGCTTTTCATCCTCAAACGGATGGGCAATCCGAGAGGACCATTCAGACTCTGGAAGACATGTTGCGAGCATCTGTGATGGATTTCAAAGGAACTTGGGATAAGAAGCTTCCTTTGATTGAATTCTCGTACAACAACAGTTTCCAAGCTTCAATTGGAATGGCTCCTTACGAAGCTCTGTACGGAAGAAAGTGTAGATCTCCAGTCCATTGGTACGAGACACGGGAAAAAGAACTAGTGACCACAGATTTTGTTCGAAAAACCACTGAGGCCGTGAAACTTATACGCCGACGGATGGAAACTGCTTTTAGTCGACAAAAGAACTATGCCGACAAACGTAGAAGGCCTCTAGAATTTCAAGTAGGAGACTTGGTTTTCCTCAAAATTGCTCCATTCAAGGGAGTTATGAGATTTGGAAAGAAAGGGAAACTAAGTCCACGATACATAGGGCCATTCGAAATACTGGAAAGAATTGGTAATGTGGCCTACAGGTTGAATTTGCCTCAAGAATTAGCATATGTACACAATGTATTTCATGTGTCAATGCTAAAGAAGTACATCTCGGATCCATCCCATGTACTAGACCACGAACCAATTGAGGTTCACGAGAATCTGACATATGAGGAGAAACCGGTTCAAATCTTAGCACGAGAAGAAAAGGTGTTAAGGAAAAAGGTTATACCTTTAGTTAAGGTCCTATGGAGAAATCATGAGATTGAGGAGGCAACATGGGAACGCGAGGACGAGATGAAGAAAAGCTACCCCGAATTGTTCTGATTTTCGAGGACGAAAATTTTTTAAGGGGGGTAGATTGTAATACCTAGTTTTTCGATCGTTATGATTTTTGTAAAAAAAAATTCAACTATACGTTGAGGATATTTATGAAAGAGCCCGGTTAAGGGTTTTTATGATATTTTGTGAGTTTTTATGATTTTATAAGACTCAATAATGATTGCTTAGTCAAGCAAATGACCTTTTAGGCAAAAAGGAACAAAATTGCCAAAATTTTTATGTTGGTCAAAGTTTGACCAAAAACGTCGACGGTTGACCAGAAAAGTCAACTGTTGACCGCGGGAGTCAAATCTTGGCAAGGAAGTCAACTGTTGACAAGAAAGTCAATGGTGGACGAGAAAGCCAAAGATTGACCCCAAAAAGTTAAGAAAAGACCGTAAGAGTAAATAGCCCGCAGTATAGAATTATACTGCATAGGCCGATTTTACTGATAAAATAATATGTTTAAGATTCAAAACCACCATAGAAAGACAAGCACATTAAGTAGAATTAAAGAGCAGAAGGGTTTTAAGAAATAAGGAAAAATTCATACTGTCCATTTTTACACAGATAAATTTTGGACTGCAGTTCGGTAAACCAATACTGAGTATAAGTGAATCCAGTATTGGAAATACCTGTGTTAACTTAAAAATGGACTGTACAATAGCAAAAGTAGCCAAACAAGGCCTTAGGATGATATCATATTTATGACATCATCCTTATTTGGAATTATGACATCATAATTCCATGAACCATGCATTAGATGACAAGTGTCTTGTTCTAGAACAATTTTTCCTTGTTCCACAAGGCCTTGGCCGGCCACCTACACCCCCCCCATTGTGTGATTTCTTGATTTTTTGGGGTCAAATTCCAATTTCCAAAACTTTCCCTACCTCTATAAATAGGTGAAGCCATAATTCAAAAAAATTAGAGAAAAGCAACCAAACTTTGCCAAAATTTTTACCCACCAAAACCAAACTTGAGGGAGAGGGAAAGGAAGAAATTCGAGCCAAGATCAAGTGAAAAAGAGAGTGTGTTAGTCGGTTTATTGTTGGAAAGCAAGCCGAAAAGTTGAAAAAAATTTTGGAACCCATTTTTGGCTCAAGGCCGGTTGTGGAAGGAAGAGAAAGGGAGGAGAAGGAAACTTGGATGTGACCGGATTTTGTGAGTTGGAGTGGCCGGAAATCTAGAGCAAGGGTGGTGGAGAAAAAGTTTGGAGTCAAGCAAGCCATAGGGCCGGTTTTGCTAGAACAAGGGGCAAGGAGAAAAACGAGAAATCCTAGCCAAAACCTTGAACCAAATTGAGGTATAATTCCTTGGATCCCTAAGCTTTTCATTTAAATTTCATTTCGAGAAATTTAAATGTATTTAAGCATTGGTTGTATGGAGCATAAGCTCAATTTTATTTTGTGCCCAAGTTTAGGATTTAAAGTTTGTGCTTGATCTAGAACTAAGGGTGGTTTGATTTTGATTGCATGCTTGCTCTTAATTTTGTGATTTTGCATGCTAAGTGTTTGTTGTATGGCTAGAGTTTTATATGTTGATGCATGATGTGAATTTTTAATTTGCATGGTGAATATTGGACGTTAGAAAACCGCTGCATGTGTGTATTAGGGCTCCCGCGGTGGCTGGTCGAGCTAGATTCCACGTCTAGGACGTAAAACAAAAATCGAAACCGAAAACTGCCATTTCGGGTAGAAATTGGCCAGTCTCGGGAAAGTCAGATTTTGAGGCCTTTAGAGGCCGAGTTTGGAAAAAATTAAAACACAAAAGTTGTTCAGAACAGTTTTTCCTAGAGGGCAGCGGAATGGATTTGAAAAATGAGGCTCCAATGGCCTCCGTTTTTACGAAAATCCGAGGCTAATCTGCCCAGACCTAGTCTACACGTCCAGTAAGTTTCAAATTAAAACTGACAAGAATCCAAGCAGAACTGGGTTTTTCTTAAAACACAAAGTTTTAGAATTTTTCAAGAGCAAGAACTTTCGTGAAGACAAGTTTTTCAAAATCAATCTGGATTTTTAAATACAACCTGAACTATGAAAACTGTGCAGAGAGCAAGAAATTCCTGCACAGGATTTTCTAAAAACATGCAGAAAAACTGTATTTTTGCATCAACACTCCTGTTTTGACTATCAAAACTGTTTTAAAAGCAGTTTTCAGTCTTCAATAATTTTTATAAAGTCTTATTTTGAAAACCACGAATTTTGAAGTAAAACAAAAGATTTTCTAGCCAATTTTCCAAATTGGATTTTAAAAGTCAAAACATATTAACAAGACAATGACGAATGGTAACCGGGAAGGATACCCGAGTTACTAAAACTTAGGCTCGATAATAAGAATAATCTAATACGGGTTTAATACCCAAGGTTACCTCAAGTAATCTAATGGGTCAAGACGGTTAACCATAATCTCTAGGTTACGATTAGTAACCTAATAAATGATCAAGGTATGTAAGGAGAACATATAACTATGATGCTGGAAAGGTTACCAACGTTTTATAGGGTCCTTATCCTATGTTCTTTCTAATAGCAGGAAGTAACCTGCAATTGAGATCGGGTGGAAACAACAAAGCCTGGAATATAACGAATCAGGCAAGTATCGAACCTCACCTACAGTATGAAAATAGTAAATACTATTTTCATATATATTATGTTAAACTATACTAGTTACTTTACATGTTTAAATGTACATGCTATGTTGTATGATGTTATGTAATGCTATGCGATGATGTGCTATGACATGTTACATATTATGCCATGTTTTCTAAAATGTCATGGTTTTAAAAATGTCATGATTTCAAGAATGCCATGATATGGGAAATGTTAAGTTTGAATATGACATAGTGACATCATGAAGCATGTTCACTAATGTTAAATCACATGGTAAGATAATCAAGTAAGGTGTCGTACCAACCTCCCGTGATCGTGGAGGATACATGTTTAACACCAATTGTGATATTAACCTCTCGTTGATGCGTGAGGGTCACGTTATGATTCCCAGAACTGTTAGGGCCTTGCAAACCCTAGCTTTATCTGGAGGCTGCGCGCTTTCGGTACGTACACTATGGGCCCACATGTTAAGACAAGATAAGTTAAGGATTGAGTCTATAATGAAACATAAGACATTCAATCAATCATAAATGGTTCATGCATAAGCTACATGATGATGGACATGTTTTAAGATGTTTGAATTATTTCGTGAGATTATGTTTGTACTTGCTGGGCGAAAGCTCACTCTTATATTTCATACTGTAGGTAAGAAGCCTGCAATTTAAGTGATGGGCTTTGCGGACGATGCGACGGGTGAAGGGCGGTGTGGGATACCACTACGCATAATTTTCCGCATCCAATTTTTCAGAAAATATGTTAATATGATAAAAGTAAATGATGTTTTGTTATATGTAAAGAATTTGAAGACACGAGAAGGTATTTTCAGTTTGGTATATATGAGTGACAAGTTTTCTCTACAAGATAACTTATGAGAATATGTTTAAAAAAAAAAAAAAATTATTCTCAAATTTTTAAGCAAGTTAAGTACAAGTAGTATGGTGTCGACCCGGCTTGGGAAGTCGGGGCGTCACAGTTTGGTATCAGAGCGGTATCCTGCCAGCCTACTTCACTTCGCCTCACATCGCTTCTGCAACGGCCCAAGTAAGTTATGTTATTTTCTTACGATTAGAATTAAGATTTTATGTGCATAGTAAGCATCTTTCTTCAACGGCCATGCTGGAGAATGTTAGATACAGGGATGACGTTGGGTGGTATCTTGGCTTGGTAGTGGCAACTAGGTGACGTACGGAAATGATGGGAAAGTTTTATATCTTCCCCAAATGTTATATGTACTCCTGTTGCGAAGGAGATACAAACAAGAACATGATGAATTCAGATATGTTCATGTTATACTTTCATATGGAATGAAGATTATGGTTCTATATAAAAGACATGATTTCAAGAAGCTGAATTTATTTCCTTATTTCCGTACAGAACCATGCCGCCAAAGCGTAGAAGAGTACCAACCCAAGACATCGATCTCGCGGCTCAGTTGAATGAGCTAAGGCAGATGATGTTAGCACAACAGCAGGAGATAGGAGGACTTAGAGCTCAGATAGCTCAACAGAATCAAGGACCTCCTGATGCTGGGGTACCACCAGCACATGTGAATCAGCCTGCGGCACCGGAAATTCCTGATGATGTTCCGGTGATCCCAGAGAACCCCATAGCCCCTGAAGTACCTATTGCGCCTGCAGCTGTGCCACCAGCGCCTCTGGTTCGAGCTCCAGAAGAACTCTATGACAGATTTCGGCGCATGAAGGCACCGGAATTCGAGGGGTCTACAAACCCAATCGAGGCTGACAACTGGTTAATTGATCTCCAGGTCGCCCTAAATTTCCTCAGACTCAACGATCAGGAGAAAGTCCTTTGTGCATCATATATGTTACGAAAATATGCTCGCCTCTGGTGGGAAACAGTTCAAATCCGGCGAGACGTTACTCAGATGACATGGGAGGACTTTGTGGAGGAGTTTAAGGGAATGTATTTCAATACTGAAGTCATGGAGGCTCAACAAGATGAGTTCGACAAGTTTCGCCAAGGAAATCTATCAGTGGCCGAAGCTGTCAGGAAGTTTGAGCAGCTAGCCCGTCTCTGCCCTCACCTCATCAGTTCTGAAAGGGACAAAGTTAGAAGAATGATGAGAATATTCCGCTCATATTTAGCAGTGGTAATCAGCAGTGGCCCCCATCCACCACTCACTGTTGCTGAATGTGTCAGCAGGGCAATTCGAGCTGAATATTGGGTGGGTCAGAACAAGGAGCAAAGGGCTAAGTTTTTTCAGGAAAAGAGGGAAGAGAAGGCCCAAGCTAAACAGATTCAGGCAAGACCAAGCCAAACTCCGCAATAGAAGGGTCAAGGAGGACCTACGGGCCAGAACAACAACAACAAGCAGTACGGCAACAGCCAGCAGAAAAGGAAGTGGAATGCAGGATGACAGGGGAATCAACAAAATTTACCCCAGAAGAAAAACACTCCTGATGGCAACAGTTATCCCACTTGTCAGAAATGTGGGAAAAAGCACCCGGGAGACTGCCGTGCTGGAAGTGGTCGCTGTTTTCTATGCGGCAGGGAAGGCCACTATGCGAAAAAATGCAATCTAAATCCCCAGAGCCCGCAGAATCAACAGAGAGGACAGGGATCTCAACTTCACGCTGCACAGATGAAGCTCGAGGGACCTAAAATCTCTCAAGGCAGGCTGGAAGCTCCGGAACATCAGGGACGTATTTACGCCTATACAAAGGAGGATGTTCAAGCAGGACCTTCTACTGTGGTGACAGGTCAGCTTCCTTTTGCTCAACAAGATGACTATGTGTTAATTGATTCTGGAGCTACGCATTCGTTCACATCACCTAGATTCGCTAAGAAACTAGGTAGGGCAAGTGATAGAATTGGAAAAACATTTAGGACTGCATTACCCTCCGGGGAGATTCTATTGTCTGATTATTGGATACGTCATGTTCCAATAATTGTATGTGGTAGGGAAATGTATGTCAACCTGATCATCATAGACCTATATGACTACGATGTTATCCTGGGTATGGATTTCTTGGGGATATATAACGCGGTGATCGACTGTCCACGACGAATGGTCACGTTCAAGCCAGTTGGAGACAAGGAGTTTATTTTTAGAGGATCGACTCCAAAACAGCCGAAAATGTTCATTTCTGCGTTAAAGGCTAGAAAATTGTTGGCAGAAGGATGTAAGGGATTTCTAGCCAACATAGTGGACAAGACGCAAGAGACCGAGAGCAGGCCGGAAGAAGTACCGATAGTCAAGGAATTTATAGAGGTTTTTCCTTAAGAGTTACCAGGACTGCCACCAGAACGAGAGATCTCCTTTGAGATTGAGTTACTTCCTGGATCAGCACCAGTATCCAAGGCTCCGTACAGGATGGCGCTTGCCGAACTTAAGGAACTGCAGATTCAGTTACAAGAGCTTCTAGATCGAGGATTCATTCGTCAGAGTTACTCGTCATGGGGAGCTCCAGTTCTGTTCGTCAAGAAGAAGGACGGCACTCTTAGGATGTGCATTGACTATCGGGAATTGAACAAGATAACTATCAAGAACAAGTATCCCTTGCCTCGAATCGACGATCTGTTTGATCAGCTGAGAGAAGCTTCAATTTTCTCGAAGATTGACCTACGATCCGGATATCACCAGCTTCGAATTAGGGAAGGAGACGTTCCCAAGACAGCTTTTGAACACGATATGGACACTACGAGTTCCTCGTTATGCCATTCGGGTTGACAAATGCTCCAGCAGCCTTTATGGACCTGATGAATCGAGTATTCAAGGATTACTTGGATAAGTTTGTTATCGTCTTTATAGATGATATCTTGATTTATTCAAGATCAAAGGAGGAGCATGAGGAGCATTTAAGGATTGCTTTACAGATTTTAAAGCAAAATCAGCTCTACGCTAAATTCACAAAGTGTGAATTTTGGTTAGAAAAGGTCCATTTCTTAGGACATGTGGTCTCCAAGAACGGCATATCTGTAGATCTGGCTAAGATTGAAGCAGTAAGTGAATGGCCATCTCCGAAAAACGTCATCGAAGTACGTAGTTTCCTTGGCTTGGCGGGCTACTACCGACGTTTCGTTGAAGGATTTGCTAAGATTGCAGCGCCACTCACCGCACTTACACGGAAAGGAAAGAAGTACGAATGGACTGCAAAGTGTGAAGAGCACTTCCAAGAGCTGAAAAACAGGCTGACTCGTGCTCCGATTCTCACAATTCCGAATATGGAAGAAGGAAACTTCGTGATATACAGCGATGCTTCTAAAATAGGATTGGGAGCCGTGCTCATGCAAAATGGAAAGGTGATCGCTTATGCTTCACGCCAGCTAAAGGATCATGAGAAGAACTACCCGACGCATGATTTAGAACTTGCGGCGGTAGTATTTACGCTCAAAATCTGGAGACACTACCTTTACGGCAGTAAGTGTGAAGTCTACACAGATCATCAGAGTTTGAAGTATATCTTCACACAAAAGGAGCTTAACATGAGGCAAAGAAGATGGCTCGAATTGGTGAAGGATTATGACATAGACATCCGTTACCATCCAGGGAAGGCTAACAAAGTAGCTGATGCCCTTAGTCGGAAGTCGTCTTCCGCATTGATGTCCATACAGTCGCTGATTGAACCACTTCAGAAGGAGCTAGTGGGAGCCGGAATAGAGCTCATCACAGGAAGCTTAGCTGCTCTAACCTTCCAACCTACCATTTTAGATGGTATGAAAGAGCGACAAGAAGGAGATGCCTCGCTGCTCAGAACAAGGGACGAGGTCTTGGAAGGAAAGGAGTCGGACTTCAACATATCGGATGAGGGCATACTCTATCGGAAAAAGAGATTATGCATTCCTAACGACGACAAGTTGAAGGAACAAATTATGAAGGAGGCTCATGAGACTCCATATTCCGTCCATCCAGGAGCTACAAAGATGTACCAAGACTTGAAGGAAAGCTTTTGGTGGCCTAGAATGAAGAATGACGTTGCTACATTCGTCAGCAAATGCCTTACATGTCAAAGGGTGAAGGCAGAACACCAACGTCCGGGGGGAGAGTTGCAGAAAATTTCCATCCCAGAATGGAAATGGGACCAAGTGACCATGGATTTTGTAGTTGGTCTACCCCGAACTTCCAGTGGCAATGATGCTATATGGGTGATTGTTGATCGTTTGACGAAGTCTGCACACTTCATCGCCATCAAGCTTAGCTTTTCGGTGGAACAGCTGGCGGAACTATACGTTGCACAGATTGTACGTTACCATGGGATCCCAAAGGCAATCATCTCTGATCGTGATGGTCGTTTCACTTCTAAGTTCTGGAGAAGTGTACATCAAGCCATGGGTACCAAGCTTACCTTTAGTACAGCTTTTCATCCTCAAACGGATGGGCAATCCGAGAGGACCATTCAGACTCTGGAAGACATGTTGCGAGCATCTGTGATGGATTTCAAAGGAACTTGGGATAAGAAGCTTCCTTTGATTGAATTCTCGTACAACAACAGTTTCCAAGCTTCAATTGGAATGGCTCCTTACGAAGCTCTGTACGGAAGAAAGTGTAGATCTCCAGTCCATTGGTACGAGACACGGGAAAAAGAACTAGTGACCACAGATTTTGTTCGAAAAACCACTGAGGCCGTGAAACTTATACGCCGACGGATGGAAACTGCTTTTAGTCGACAAAAGAACTATGCCGACAAACGTAGAAGGCCTCTAGAATTTCAAGTAGGAGACTTGGTTTTCCTCAAAATTGCTCCATTCAAGGGAGTTATGAGATTTGGAAAGAAAGGGAAACTAAGTCCACGATACATAGGGCCATTCGAAATACTGGAAAGAATTGGTAATGTGGCCTACAGGTTGAATTTGCCTCAAGAATTAGCATATGTACACAATGTATTTCATGTGTCAATGCTAAAGAAGTACATCTCGGATCCATCCCATGTACTAGACCACGAACCAATTGAGGTTCACGAGAATCTGACATATGAGGAGAAACCGGTTCAAATCTGAGCACGAGAAGAAAAGGTGTTAAGGAACAAGGTTATACCTTTAGTTAAGGTCCTATGGAGAAATCATGAGATTGAGGAGGCAACATGGGAACGCGAGGACGAGATGAAGAAAAGCTACCCCGAATTGTTCTGATTTTCGAGGACGAAAATTTTTTAAGTGGGGTAGATTGTAATACCTAGTTTTTCGATCGTTATGATTTTTGTAAAAAAAAAATTCAACTATACGTTGAGGATATTTATGAAAGAGCCCGGTTAAGGGTTTTTATGATATTTTGTGAGTTTTTATGATTTTATAAGACTCAATAATGATTGCTTAGTCAAGCAAATGACCTTTTAGGCAAAAAGGAACAAAATTGCCAAAATTTTTATGTTGGTCAAAGTTTGACCAAAAACGTCGACGGTTGACCAGAAAAGTCAACTATTGACCGCGGGAGTCAAATCTTGGCAAGGAAGTCAACTGTTGACAAGAAAGTGAATGGTGGACGAGAAAGCCAAAGATTGACCCCAAAAAGTTAAGAAAAGACCGTAAGAGTAAATAACCCGCAGTATAGAATTATACTGCATAGGCCGATTTTACTGATAAATTAATATGTTTAAGATTCAAAACCACCATAGAAAGACAAGCACATTAAGTAGAATTAAAGAGCAGAAGGGTTTTAAGAAATAAGGAAAAATTCATACTGTCCATTTTTACACAGATAAATTTTGGACTGCAGTTCGGTAAACCAATACTGAGTATAAGTGAATTCAGTATTGGAAATACCTGTGTTAACTTAAAAATGGACTGTACAATAGCAAAAGTAGCCAAACAAGGCCTTAGGATGATATCATATTTATGACATCATCCTTATTTGGAATTATGACATCATAATTCCATGAACCATGCATTAGATGACAAGTGTCTTGTTCTAGAACAATTTTTCCTTTTTCCACAAGGCCTTGGCCGGCCACCTACACCCCCCCCATTGTGTGATTTCTTGATTTTTTGGGGTCAAATTCCAATTTTCAAAACTTTCCCTACCTCTATAAATAGGTGAAGCCATAATTCAAAAAAATTAGAGAAAAGCAACCAAACTTTGCCAAAATTTTTACCCACCAAAACCAAACTTGAGGGAGAGGGAAAGGAAGAAATTCGAGGCAAGATCAAGTGAAAAAGAGAGTGTGTTAGTCGGTTTATTGTTGGAAAGCAAGCCGAAAAGTTGAAAAAAATTTTTGGAACCCATTTTTGGCTCAAGGCCGGTTGTGGAAGGAAGAGAAAGGGAGGAGAATGAAACTTGGATGTGACCGGATTTTGTGAGTTGGAGTGGCCGGAAATCTAGAGCAAGGGTGGTGGAGAAAAAGTTTGGAGTCAAGCAAGCCATAGGGCCGGTTTTGCTAGAACAAGGGGCAAGGAGAAAAACGAGAAATCCTAGCCAAAACCTTGAACCAAATTGAGGTATAATTCCTTGGATCCCTAAGCTTTTCATTTAAATTTCATTTCGAGAAATTTAAATGTATTTAAGCATTGGTTGTATGGAGCATAAGCTCAATTTTATTTTATGCCCAAGTTTAGGATTTAAAGTTTGTGCTTGATCTAGAACTAAGGGTGGTTTGATTTTGATTGCATGCTTGCTCTTAATTTTGTGATTTTGCATGCTAAGTGTTTGTTGTATGGCTAGAGTTTTATATGTTGATGCATGATGTGAATTTTTAATTTGCATGGTGAATATTGGACATTAGAAAACCGCTGCATGTGTGTATTAGGGCTCCCGCGGTGGCTGGTCGAGCTAGATTCCACGTCTAGGACGTAAAACAAAAATCGAAACCGAAAACTGCCATTTCGGGTAGAAATTGGCCAGTCTCGGGAAAGTCAGATTTTGAGGCCTTTAGAGGCCGAGTTTGGAAAAAATTAAAACACAAAAGTTGTTTAGAACAGTTTTTCCTAGAGGGCAACGCGGATGGATTTGAAAAATGAGGCTCCAATGGCCTCCGTTTTTACGAAAATCCGAGGCTAATCTGCCCAGACCTAGTCTACACGTCCAGTAAGTTTCAAATTAAAACTGACAAGAATCCAAGCAGAACTGGGTTTTTCTTAAAACACGAAAGTTTTAGAATTTTTCAAGAGCAAGAACTTTTGTGAAGACAAGTTTTCCAAAATCAATCTGGATTTTTAAATACAACCTGAACTATGAAAACTGTGCAGAGAGCAAGAAATTCCTGCACAGGATTTTCTAAAAACATGCAGAAAAACTGTATTTTTGCATCAACACTCCTGTTTTGACTATCAAAACTGTTTTAAAAGCAGTTTTCAGTCTTCAATAATTTTTATAAAGTCTTATTTTGAAAACCACGAATTTTGAAGTAAAACAAAAGATTTTCTAGCCAATTTTCCAAATTGGATTTTAAAAGTCAAAACATATTAACAAGACAATGACGAATGGTAACCGGGAAGGATACCCGAGTTACTAAAACTTAGGCTCGATAATAAGAATAATCTAATACGGGTTTAATACCCAAGGTTACCTCAAGTAATCTAATGGGTCAAGACGGTTAACCATAATCTCTAAGGTTACGATTAGTAACCTAATAAATGATCAAGGTATGTAAGGAGAACATATAACTATGATGCTGGAAAGGTTACCAACGTTTTATAGGGTCCTTATCCTATGTTCTTTCTAATAGCAGGAAGTAACCTGCAATTGAGATCGGGGTGGAAACAACAAAGCCTGGTTAACGAATCAGGCAAGTATCGAACCTCACCTACAGTATGAAAATAGTAAATACTATTTTCATATATATTATGTTAAACTATACTAGTTACTTTACATGTTTAAATGTACATGCTATGTTGTATGATGTTATGTAATGCTATGCGATGATGTGCTATGATATGTTACATATTATGCCATGTTTTCTAAAATGTCATGGTTTTAAAAATGTCATGATTTCAAGAATGCCATGATATGGGAAATGTTAAGTTTGAATATGACATAGTGACATCATGAAGCATGTTCACTAATGTTAAATTACATGGTAAGATAATCAAGTAAGGTGTCGTAACAACCTCCCGTGATCGTGGAGGATACATGTTTAACACCAATTGTGATATTAACCTCTCGTTGATGCGTGAGGGTCACGTTATGATTTCCAGAACTGTTAGGGCCTTGCAAACCCTAGCTTTATCTGGAGGCTGCACGCTTTCGGTACGTACACTATGGGCCCACATGTTAAGACAAGATAAGTTAAGGATTGAGTCTATAATGAAACATAAGACATTCAATCAATCATAAATGGTTCATGCATAAGCTACATGATGATGGACATGTTTTAAGATGTTTGAATTATTTCGTGAGATTATGTTTGTACTTGCTGGGCGAAAGCTCACTCTTATATTTCATACTGTAGGTAAGAAGCCTGCAATTTAAGTGATGGGCTTTGCGGACGATGCGACGGGTGAAGGGCGGTGTGGGATACCACTACGCATAATTTTCCGCATCCAATTTTTCAGAAAATATGTTAATATGATAAAAGTAAATGATGTTTTGTTATATGTAAAGAATTGGAAGACACGAGAATGTATTTTCAGTTTGGTATATATGAGTGACAAGTTTTCTCTACAATATAACTTATGAGAATATGTTTTAAAAAAAAAAAAAATTTATTCTCAAATTTTTAAGCAAGTTAAGTACAAGTAGTATGGTGTCGACCCGGCTTGGGAAGTCGGGGCGTCACATTTTCTCTCTTTTTTTTTTTTTTTATTACTCGGGGGTTTATCTTCTTTTTTATTAAGTTTTTAAGATGTTCATATTTATTATCAGTATTTTTGTATAGAACTTTTTTTACAATTGGCAACTATTGTAAATTTTATTATAATTTTTTTTCTTCTGTATTATGTAATCTGATAATGTAATATTAGAGACTTTCTTCCATATACATTTTTAGTTACTTTGAATCTGTATTGTAGAAAATTGATAGTTTATAAACAACATAAATTACTTAGTTCAGTTATTGTTTAATGTAATCAATATAACTATTTTATGGAAAAAAAACTTAGAAAATTTAAATATAGATTAATATTTTCATAAAATATCATAAATTATAATTAACTAAAATTAAATGAAAAAAAAAATATCATATTTGTTTATATATTTCCTTAATATTTGTCAAATTTTTGCGCTTAATAATATGACATGTATTGTAAAATGAAATTAACAACAAATTTAAAAAAATAGACAAAAATATATAAACATATATCTGAGTTCAAGAAGATTAGACATGGTTGACGACAGCTTACCAAAACTATCTGAGTTGCATGACTTTTGTTTATAAACATATATCTATGTATGTTTGTTTGTATATATAACTCAGATATTTTGATATAAACATGAATATATGTACTTTAATATTATAATAGTAAATACTAAAAAAACAAACTTAATGTAATTTTACTTTATATTTTAATGAACTGTTTTTATTATATATTTGTCAATTTTTTTATTTTTATTTTTTCTTCTCTTCCCATTCAACGCCCGGCCATAACACTCATATTAAACTGATGGAAAGGGCAAAGATGAAAATATCTCATAATTCATGGAGCATTTCTACCAACTTTTAGGGTTTAGGAGGAAAAGTTACAAGAGCACTAAAATTTAAGGGACACAAATAAAAATTGAAAAATACCTCAAGTCAACAAATCTAACACTTTCAAGCAAAAACAAAAACAAAATCAAAATAAAAATAAATAAAATTAAAAAAAAAAAAACGAAAACAAAAAACAATAAATCTAACACTGCGTCGATTGAGAGGGTGTTTCAAAGGTGCGGTTGGAGGCAATAGTGCGGGCGAGAATGGGCATCAAACCTTACGATTTGGGTTTGGAGTTGTTGGCACAAGGGGGGCCACAAGAGGGTGTTTGCAAATTGCAATCAGACGGGCAATGACGAAGAAAGTTGGGCACCAAAAGGCATGAGCTAAGATTTGTACTTCTTCGAAAAATTTCCTAGGCATGAAAGCGAAACACATTTTTTAAATTCAAATGATATTTTTGTAGTTTGTTAAAACAGAGACATATCAAGAGAAAAAAAAAATTATAAAACTATGCGGTATATTTTATACAATTATCCCTTTTAATAATCATATCATAGTATATTTTTTGACAAATAACATTTGGCTAGAAAATAAATGCTTTATTAAAAGGCCTGTTTAACATCACGCTTGAAGATGTTGTTCCGAAGATTGAAAATGATTTGAATTTTAAAAATATACGTTTAATGAAAATGAATTGTTTAGGGCCTGTTTGGTGCACAAGTTCAAGTTGAAATTTATAAGTTTAGTTTGAGTTAAGTTAAGTTTAGTTTAAAATGTGAGTGTTTGGTAAAAAGTTTGAGTTGAAAAGTTTAAGTTGAGTTGAGTGTTTGGTGAAAAAGTTTGAGTTAAAAAGTAAAAAAAAAAAACAAGGGCCTTGTTTGGATGTATAAAA
The DNA here is from genome assembly GCA_025413025.1 of Ficus hispida. NCBI lineage: Eukaryota > Viridiplantae > Streptophyta > Magnoliopsida > Rosales > Moraceae > Ficus > Ficus hispida. The sequence continues at coordinate 21,897,763 of CM046362.1, read as the reverse complement.
ATTGATTTAACCAATTTTTTTGCCTTTTGTGTTTGGTAACTGATCTAAACTCCAACTAAATGGAATTTTTACACCTCAACTACTGTCTTTTTTCATATTATCAACTAAATTTATTTATTTTATTGAAGAAAAATTATAATCAAACTACTCAGAACTTAAATTTTTCATTTATCCTCAATTTATCATTCTATTATAGGTTCTATTACCGTAAAATGTCCACTTTAACAAGTTCAATCTATAACACCAATCAACTTACGTCCAAAATTATTTTTATAAATTTCGTAAATAGCCGTAAAATTTGGGTAACATCAGTATGTATTAAGTCAGTGAAGTTTATGTTAAAATTTTTATTAAGCAATACTGTCATAATGTTATCAATAGTGACATCACGACGCCAACGCTTGCGTGGTTCTATACCCACATATCATCAGCCATCATATCTCTCAACATATTCATGGCATCTCTTCTCGTGTCATGGTGCTGCGGTCCTATACTTGGCCCTGTACCGAAGGCTACGTCGTCAACTTCATCATCTGCGTTCACATCGACATTCTCACTTACAGGCATACAATCTCCGGCGTAATCTTCGTATAAGGGATCCCCAACCTGTACCATCCGTATGAAATTATGTAGAACAGCACAAGCCACGGGGATCATAGCCTGTTTGTCCATCGGGTAGCTATTGGTACCTTTTAGTATTTTGAATCTTGCCTTCCAGACACCAAATTTCCGCTCAATACAGTTCCGCAACGATGAATGTGTGTAGTTAAACACCTCTTTTCGGTTGCCGAGCCCGTCGCGTCTTCTTCGATATTCAGGTAAATGATATGTCTCTCGGCGATATGGGCTCAAGAAACAATCCTTGTTTGGGTAAGAAGCCCAAATTCTTCTTTTTTTTTTTTTTTTTTTTTTTTTTTTTTTTTTTTTTGTAAGCCCACCAAGGAGACCGGCCTCTCCTTGGTGTGTCGTTTGTCTGGCAAACACAAAAGCCATAATGGCCTTCATGGGGAAGATGGAATAAAAAAAATTCTTTTATTTGTTGCTACTCCAAAAAAACGACAACATATTATAGCTTTGGTGCCCAATACATAAACGACAGAGGGGGAAAAAGCTCATTGGGCAGCCATTGAATCCGGCAGCCGGAAGGAGCTATCCGCGACTAAAATAGTTTCCGTTTTATGCTCCAAATTTAGTTTCTCTTCAATGTTCAAATCCCACAAAACCCAAACTCCACCGAAGGGAATCTCCATTTTTTTCAAACCAGAATAACATAATATCCCCCTAAACCGTGTGTGGGGGGTGGTATAAGCTAGAGAGAGAAAGTAGAGAGAGAAACATAGCCAAAATTTGAAACTCACAAATGGGTGTTGGGGATGATTGCTCACGGTGGAAGAAAGGAGGGAGTGCAGCGTGACTGGGTTCTTGGGGGGCGACCTTCGAACGTTTCGCCGGACGGGGTGTGGGGCGGCAGTGGGCGAAAGGTCTCGGCGAAATGGGTGGGGGACGACGTTCTTCACGGATCGTTTGAGTGGAAAAACGATCAGAGATGAATGAGGTGGAGAGAGAGAGTTAGAGAGAGGAGTTATTGTGAAGTTGAATTTGTGAGTGAATGTTGCAGAGTTAAAGCTTGGAAAGTAGACGGCCTGTTCAGAGGTAGTAGTACATTGCAGCGATGGAGGGGAATCAATTCCCAGCATATCTGAGCTTCAACAGTGATCAAGTCAGTAATCACTGTATAACGGTCCAGTTTTTAGTTCAAAATCAAGTCATCAGCCAAACACATTTAGTTCAAGCTGAACTAATATTCATGAGTTCAGACTCATGTCCCAAACAAGCTTTAGAGTTAAAAAGTACAAAAACTTAAAACATATTTGGAAAAAAATTAACACTGTGCATCTTACTTTGTTTCTCTCGACATTCCATGCAATTTGGAAAAAAAAAATACATATTTTTTTTATTTTGACTTAAAATGATAAAGTTATGAACTTTTAAAATTTAAGTTTTTTGAATATGTTTAGAAAAATAAATAGTAAAATTGGAAGAAAAGGACAAAAAAACAATTGGGAACTATTTCCAAATATGATCCCAAATTGGACCTGAGAATGCGAACCAAGGTGCTTTCAGCACTGAAAAAATAAGCAAATTTGACACTGAACACTGAAAATAACTGCATGTTTGATTTCTAACCTCCGTCCAAGGGAAAAATAAAAAAATAATAATAAAAAGTAAAAATTCTACACCAACATACCATGAGGCTTACAACAAAATCCTCACGAAGTCTTTGCTGGAAACCAGAGGCCATTTATAACGAGCACTGATAAAGCAATTCCGAAGCTTTTCATAATGCACTTAGAAAAACGGAATTGTTTTTTGAAATAATAATAAATAACAACTTACTGAAAACCCAGCAGTAAAAATCATATAAATAGTACAGAAATGTCACAACCAAAGAAGAAAAACAAGCATATGTTGGTCTGAAAAGAGCAATCCGCTGATTGAAGAAATGCCAAACCGTCTTCTCCCGTTTGAGGCCAAAAAAACACATTATAATTACAATGACACTCACACATTAAGTATTTGCTGCTATGCACCCGCGCAAGAGCCATCCATCGTTGAGCCAAGTGTAGATGATTGATCATTGATCAGACATTATTTACGATGCTGGAAGATTTTCTTACACTCCTCCCATGATTAATCACTCCACCTGCATCAAGAAAAGCCGTACGTCTATTTTGCAATTCAAAAACATGTTTTCGAGCAGAATGTGCATACAAAGGTAAAGGATAAAGCAGCAATAAAGACAGTTTAAAAAAAAAAATTTGCTTGAGAAAACGCGGAAAAATTTCCACTTGAGGCACCTTTCGACGTTTAGAACTTGGGGAGCCTGATTCACAATCACCCTGTCGCCGGGAAGTCCCGGTATTAGAACTCTCAGCTTGATGTGATGTCCCAACATTGGAGTTTTCAGCCTGCAAACACACAAAGTATTTCTTCTTTAACATAAGACGAGAGTATCGGGATCTTTTTTGAGATGGAAGAGGCATAAAAGCCTCAAATATGGCAAAACAGAAAAAACACCAACCTCGGAAGCATTAGCCTGTTCTGGAGGTGCGACATCCGACTCTGAACCGGATTGTTGCGATATTAAAGGCATCATTTGACGTAGAAGATTAGAAAAATATATTCCTTCTTCACTAGCTCTCGGCTCTGCTTCAGATCCACTCTCAGCACCACCAGAAGTCCTTGCCTGATCTGGCTCCGAACCAGTAGCTGTACCCTCCGAATTGCCATCTTCTACATGGATTTCACCTCCAGGAAAGAGGCTCCTTATAAACTGCATAACACTGCTTGGGATCTGTCTATCGGATTCAAGGTTGCTTTGCATTCCGCCAGCAGAAAGAATGTTGATGCTAACGTTACGTGCATTCACCGGTTCGTGCTGTCTTAAGTTTGGAGTAGGTAACGATCCTGCAAGAAAAACAATGGAGATCAATTTCAGGAAGCAACTTAGATCAATTGGGCGGAAAATGACATAGAACAACACGGAGTGCTAGAGAGCATCACATCATTTCCACGAGCAAGTTTTGGACAAGCCACCAACAATTAAAATACCAGAAAATCACATTTGAAGAACTGATTAGAAGCCGAGTATTCTATAGCAGAAACTAGAAAGCAGAAAAAACGCATAAAGAATAATTTTGAATTATAAGAATAAGAAGAGTAAAAAGAAGAGCAGAAAGAAAAGCACATGCAAATAAAGAATCGACGAAAGCATCTTCTAACGAACGAACACGGCAATCCCCTTGAAGATAATGAATACTTGGTTTGATTAAAAAAAAAAAAAAAGAAGAGACCAAACATGAAGATTACAACTTTAATATAGGAAGCCAATGAAAACACTAAGAAGACAAAAAAAATAGATAACGGATTTATAAAACAACACCACAAAAAAAAAAAAAGATTACTGTAGAAAGACAAAAGGCACCACTTACAAAACAAAATTAACAATCGTATCTATCATATAGCTTTCAATTTATGCTACCAAAACAGATGTTCATCACTACAAAGTTAAAAAGTTCTATCGAGCAATTATTTTCCATTACCGCACTGAACTGTACATTACCATCTCTTGCAGGATCTCCCGGAGGTCGTTGTTGTGCTGCAGAATATAAAGTCTGATGTGCAGAATGCCGCTCACCAGTTGCTTGTGTTCCTCGCTCAGCACCCACATGCCCAGAAGTAACATGTTGAAATCTTCCGAGAACAGGATAGTATAAACCCACCGAATTACCTGATGAATCTGAAGATAGGCGACTGAAGGGACCTGGCACTGCTGCAACCATGGTCCTGAGTGGTACCACCCGCACACCTGACTCTCCAGCAAAAGCAGGACCATCCGAGGCCCGTTGAGTTCCTTGATTAACAGGATTTTCACTACCAGAATTTGTTGGTGTTGCTGCATTTCTTTGCCCAGACGGTTGCTGGGTATTTCCATGTTCCTCATGATTAGCATTCGCAGTGGCTGTTGGTGAACCTACCAATTCGACCAAACAATTCCTAATCCATTAGATCAAAGCCAACATAAAAACATAATGGCTGGTAATGACCTGAAAATGCTTTACAAGGTACCTCTTCGTATTTGTATATCAATACGCCTTGGAAGAAACCCAGTTCCAAGTCCATTGACTAGACCAGAGCCTGGGTGCACAGATCCCATCGGTATGGAACCAAAGCTTGTACCGACTTGAAAAGGAAGAGGCTGGAGATATGGTTGAATTATCAGAATTATTTCCATATCAAACATTTGTTATGATAAAGATCTTAGAAAAATCACCTGAACCATGATTGGATTAGGACCGGTTGGGGATATAAAAACTGCCGGTCCGGCATTTACCACAGCTTCTGACTGTATAGAATGATGAGTAACAGAAAGCCAGGTCAGCGAAGATCAAAATTGACAAGATTACATCAAGAAAGACAAGACTCAGGAAAATCCCACCGGAGTTTGACCCAGTCGGAGTGTCATAATTGTACGACCAAGTTCAAGTAAAAATGAACCCAGATTATGGATTAACGCTCCAGTTCTCATTGCACTAGCTTGAGAGCTAACCCTTGAGGAGGAATCTGTTACATTCACTTGAATCTGCAACTGTCTCACAAGTAGCTGTAAACATGTAACATGGAGAGTCATGATGTTTTTCAGTTTAGCACAACATATAAAACAGATGCAACCTAATAAGTACTTTAAAACTAGAATAACTCTATCAAAAGGGGAGAGTGAGAGAGTGTGAGAGAAACAATAAATTTATTTCCGATAATCCGGTGACCAGCAAGTTACATAGCACTAGAAACTCAACCAAAAAGTTCCATCCACTAATGGAAAGAAAGGAAAAAAAGAAAAAAAACAATAGTTAAGAACACACAAGCATAGTTTCTGCAGCCTGTTCAGTAAGCAGTTGTCTTGCAGAAAGCATGACTTCTGCCAGGGAAGCAGGCGTGGGGAATCCTTGTCTTGTTCCTGCTGCAGACTGAGAACTCCTTTCTTCGGACACTTGTGACGCCCCATCTTGACCACTGTTTCCCCGGTCTCTGCCTGTCAGCACAATGCCAACCATTCGATCAATGAGCTCGTAATTTTGAAGTAGTTATTACATGATATGAATTTTCAAAGCCAGAAATCTAACCGATGGCGTCAAATTCGCGTCTCATATTGCCTAAGTACTGGGTCAAAGTAGACAAGGAATCCGGAATTCCCTTCAAAGACAAGGATAGCGGAATAGTTCGGGTCAAACAAAGCTAAGATCCATAAATATAAGGGTCTAAATCCTGGAAAATGGGACAGGAATAAATCAAATAAAAAATTTAAAACTCACATTAGGCGACAGAGCCCCCAAAGAAAATGCTGCCGAGTGTCCAACGGCACCATGTGGTCTATCAGATGGACCCCTCATGCCAGTTTGTTCCGACTGAAGGTGGATCGAGTCTAACAAGCTACTAGCACCTGATGTTCTTTCAGTTCTTTGGGAGCTATGTTCCTTTAGTAACCAGCACCACACCAAAAAGTAAAAGATTAAACGCTAAAAGTAAAAAATCAGATCCAACTAAGGGGGCGTATATCCTTCAAATCTAGAAAATGAAAGTGAAAACACGACCATAATACTTTCCTAGACCTATAAGATAGAACCCACAGTTCATCAAGTAAGTAGTGCCTTGATATTTCACTCGGATGGGTACTTTAACTTGTCAGCTTCGTGTTTATATCAGTGTGTGTACATACACACACATGTTTTTATCATCATTAGATGATGTCTCACATTCATGACACATTTTAATCATACAGACTACACTGATTAGCTTATGGAGTTAAAGATTTACCCTTTCCCTATTGTCAAACCCTTCATTGCCGCTCCCAAAACTTGAAATCCCCATAGACCCAAGAACAGCGGAGACAATCTGCTCAGAAGCAAAAATGAAAGAAAATCATTATCATGAGAAACAATAGCACCAGTATGAGCCACATCTTTTCGATTGCAACAAAGCTTTTTCTACGGCCACTCAGAAGAAGCACTCTCACCCGACTAATTTCTGGTGGAGCTCCATCCCCTTGCACAGGCAGACTAAAAGTTTCAATTACAACACCAGGTGCTATCTGATGACTGTGTCCACGACTTGTACTTGACGCAGGATCAGTTGCTGAAAATGGTAATCTTTGTTAGTCGATGCAGTAAATGGCTTGTTAGTCAAACCTTACATAAAATATAAGCCTTTGGGGAAAAATAATTAAAACAAACCATGTTCTTTGTTTAAGAAAGGGGCAGTTTTTTTTCTATATGAAATTTTGTTGTTTAGTATAATATGAACCTGTCTACTCTTTCGGTAAATTAGTGGCTAGAATGATTTAGGGCCTGTTTTCATTTAAAATTAAGAACGTGACAGGAATCTATTGAGCTCGTGAAAATTCATCAGTGAATTATATTTCCTCTGGCCTGTAGGGCCCCTTGCCAGCAATGGGTTTGCTTGATAAAGAACTGCCCCAAGAGGTTCCCCCCCCCCCACTATTTATGCCAGTCTAAGCTTCAATGGAATTATTTATATGCATAGAGACGCATATATATAAGCCCAGCACTACTTGACCCTCCATTTGGCCCTAAAAGATCAGTAATGATGCCAAGATCAAATTTAAAGATGGTTTCTACATCATGGTAAAAGGTACAGCTAGATAGAGAGGGAGTGGGAGAGAAAAGGTATTGCTACTTAGAGAACAATGTGGTTTCATCTCGTACATCATTTAATAACTGGATATTCAGCCAGTGTTGCATATGCCACAAAATATTTTACATAATTAACCTCAGAACATACTAATAACTTATACCAACTAGAAATCCTAAACGAAATTATGTGAGAAGAAGAAAGATTCAAATGAATGCAAACAAAAGATCTCAAAAGGCAAACTCTAAATAACGTAATCATCCAGAAGCGGGCATTATTTACATTTAGTTGAATAGAAATAAAGCCATGTAATAATTTTAAAACAGCAAAAAAGTTTTTTTTTTTTTAAGTCACATCAAACCTGAATGATTTGATAAACCCTCAGATGATGGTGGAATAGGTTGTCTTACAACCAAGTGCAAGGTATGGCCATCTTCAACATCTAATCAATGTTAAGAAAGAAACTTTTCTCAAACGCTGAATGGTATTCAAGAAGCGGAAAATAAAAAATAAAAAATAAAAAATAAAAAAGACACCGACACACCCATAAATGGATATCAAGACCACAGGTTAGGCAGGACTTCTTTCTAAGAGACCGACCAAGCTTTAGAAAAAGGAAAAGAACTGGATATAAAGGACAAACATATGCACATTGCACATAATTAGAAAAGAAAGAAATGAAGATATTTGTTAAGAAATGTTTATGGTACCATCAGAATCCAACTCCACATACGAATCGGAAAGAAAAATAATAGGGTTTTGAGTTCCAAATTGATCCATGAACGGAAACTCCTAAAAGTAAGGATACGGTAAGCAGAGAGAAGTTGATCATCCTTTAGAACTTTCCCACGACATATGAGTCTTTGTTGCTCTGATAGCACGCCGGTGACAGAAGCAATCTGCTCTTTCAAAGCAGGAACCGGCATCTGCAGATGTTCAGAGAACCCAAGTTAAGATGTAGCTTCAAAACTTGCAAGTACATGAATACTTCTGTTAGTTATACATAAACACTAAATCCCTTCTTCTTAAAGACAGTTTTCAAGTCTTTTATTTACTGAAATAATGCTCCTGTAAATTATCGATCAAATCAATTATGACTATATTTTTGTAGGAATTACATGAAGTAATGTTAGAGATTTGACCTGTTTATCAACTCTTAAAGTATAGGTTTGTGAGTCCAATGTTTTTATCTTAATCTCAATGGTGGCTTCAGATCCTTCAACCGCATCGTGGCCAGGAATATGACCAGTACCACTACTTGCCATTCTTTCTTGGACCACTCTGACACCTGAGAAAAAGAATTCGAGAATAAGAACAATATTTTAGTGTCATTTTTATTGAAATGGAGCAAGGATGAATGAAAGTAACCCCTCCCGTCGAGAGAAAGGAGGAGATGCATAAAAAACCATTAGGATGCTAATATATATGAAGAAGACAATAAAAGTATCATACCTTGCCTCTAGCTGTTTGAGAAGCGTATTGAGACTCACTTTCAGCAACCTGGAAATGAGTACTTTATCAGCAATCCATCCGTTAAAGATGGCATCGTAGAACATGGTACCGGAAATAAGATCCCCTAAATAAACTTGAAAGAACAGTCTCAATACCAGTATTCCAGTGTCTTTGAAAATTATTTGCTAGAGCAAACATACAAACTCTTTGTATTCTTCGACACGCCTCATGCACTAAGCCTCCATAAAGAAACAAACCAAGTTACCAACATTTACTTAAGACAACAACCTAACAATTCAATTTCAGACACAAAGCAAAACAGATTGGATCAGTAAAGAACCGCCCATGTTAACTTTTAGGACTAAGAATTCGAAGTACAAGAACTCGCCTTCGATATTTTATGAGCAAAGTCAAATTCTAACTCTACATTTGGTTTCAAATAAGAGTCCCATTTGGATTCAGTATAACTAAAAGTATAAGGTTTTTTTCTTTTGGCATTTCTCAGGTACCAATTTTCGTACTAGATAATGAACTAAACTAAACACAACAAGTAAAACTCGATTAGCCCAGAAAGCCCTCTTTCCTGAATCAAACAAAAAATTCAAATTCCGAAATTGCACCAAAACCCCACCTCGTATTTCGATCGAACCACTCCAAACACAATCAAACTCAACAATTTTCTCACCGTTTCCGTCGTCCCAAACAGAACCACTCAGAACCCCGTCACAGTAAAAAAGAAAACACATTTCCAACATCAGAACCGAAGTTCGTTCATCAACCAAACCATGAGAATCACCAAAACCAAAATTCGAACCAGACCAAAAACGAGAGACAACAAAAGAAGCAAAACCCAAGTGGCCGATTGAAAGTAGAAATCGAAAGCAAAGACCAGAACAGTGATTGAAGCAAACCTGATGCCGACAGAGCTTCAAGAGAGGAGAGAGAAAGAGAGGAGAAAGAGAGAGAGAAGGAGAAGAAGGCTGCTAGCAACTGAGTGCTTGTCGTCGGTCTAATGTTGTGCGTTCTCTGACATTAGGGGTCTCTGTGGGTTCGTCGTCCTCTCTGTCACCGCGTGGCAGCTTAAGGGAAGACGACTCGCACAAAAAGGACGGTGTATTTTGGTAACTAAATATATATATTTTTGGGGTGGTGCTGATCTTATGTAAAACCGTTAAACTTAAAAGTGTGTGTGGGCGTGTGTACACACACACATATATACATATATATCTCACCTTGTGGAGTAAAAAATCACCGAGAGATTATAGTATGTTTTTAAACGGCAAATTTTGGTTTTGTTTTTGGCTTTTGTTTTTGTTTTTGGTTTTTTGTTTTGCTAAAAATTTTTTTTGTAGGTGCCAAAAAAGTTAAATCGAAGGGAAAATTAAATAAAATAAAAATATGGCAATAAGTAAGGATGAATTTTGGCAAAATATTTAAAAGCCCTTTTGTGTATTCAATATAGGGGTGGCAATACGGGTCGCGACACGACGACACGACTCGAAAACGACACGAATTTCACGGGTTCGGGTTGAGAAAAATTGAAGGCGGGTCGTGTACGGGTTGGGAAATTTTGACACGAAAAAATTCGTGTCGTGTTCGGGTTGACCCGCAAAAATTCGTGTCACTTTTCGTGTCAGTTTCAGGTCAATTTCGGGTCAATTTCGGGTCGCGTGTCAATTTCGTGTCAATTTCGGGTCAATTTTAGTGTCAATTTCGTGTTAATTTCGTGTCAATTTCGTGTTGCGGGTCATTTTCGGGTCAAGTTCGTGTCGCGGGTCAAGTTCGTGTCGTTTCGTGTCAATCCGTTACGAGTTCGTGTCGTGTTCGTGTTGCGGTTTCGTGTCGGTTTCGTGTCACAGGTCGTGTTCGGGTTGGGGAGAAAAAAATTCGACACGACTCAAACACGACACGAACACGATACGAGACACGAATTGACACCCCTAATTCAATACATATATAGACTTGTATTACGTATATAAATATGTATATGCATATATAAATATGTGACCTATCTGGGAGCCAATTCTCAGATATATGTGTATATGTGATGTATATTTCTCTGTTTCTTTAATTATTTTAGTATAAAAATGTATTTTAATGTGAATTTTTTTAATATAAAATAGTATAACTTGTATTTTTATTGTTGCTTTAGAGTTGTAGGTAGGGATGACAACGGGGCCGGACAGGGGAATACTTTCCCGTCCCCATCCACGTCCCTAAAATCATCCTCATCCCCGCTTAAATAGAAGCAGGGCTGGGGACGGGGGATTCCCTGTTGAAGCGACTTTCTTCATACCCTTCATGTTCCCCATCTATTATAAATATACATTTATAAAGAGAGAAAGGTTAAAATAACGTAATCTAATGTATGGTTTTAAAACTGCCAGTTTTCGGAACAACTAAGACAGTTTTCTGAAAACTCAATTTTGAGCCCCTTAAAGACCGAATTTGAACAGAGCTATAACTGTAAAGTTGTAAAACACAGAAAATTCTAAGGGTAGCATGGACATTTTTTGAAAAAAAGTGTAATGACCTGCCCATGTAAGGCCATTACTATGCTTACATACCATGCTTACTTAACTTACACTAGTAAAAACTGTGGATTACACGACGGTTTTTTACTGGTGTGTAAAGTTTACATGACGGTTCCATAACCGTCATGTAATCCAGTATCGTAGAAGATACCATGATGGTTTAAAGAACCGTCGTGGTATGTCAATGTTATACGACGATTAAAACCGTCATCAAAACAACGAATACAATTGCAGAGAGTGGCAAATTGGCTACATTACACGACGGTTTTGAGCCAAACCCGTCGTGTAATGTTGAATATTACACGACGGTTCCGACTCCAAACCGTCGTGTAATATGTAATAAATCGTGTAGGATATTTTTTTTTTCTTTAAGGCACCTTACATGACGGTTCTGGGATGAACCGTCGTATAATGTGCCTTAAAACGTGTAGGAATTTTTTTTAAGGCACATTACATGACGGTTCTTAGATGAAACGCCGTGTAATGTTAACATTACACGATGGTTCTATGAAATTTTTTTTTTCAAAGGCACATTCCATAGAACCGTCGTATAATGTACCTTAAATACACGACGGTTCCCATCCGAAACCGTCGTGTATTTTATGAAAAAAAAATATTTGGGGTGTTTTGGTGATTTCCCACGGGTGGCCCAAACTGTATGTTATCTAATATACGATCCAAGATATTAACTACATTGATCAAAGTAAAAATATATATCAACTATTACATTATAAGTTTTACATATCATAATTAATGAATTGCATTACATGGCTAGCCCATTCTCCCCTAATCAAATCTAAATTTGTAGAAGTAAAAAATTCTTTACTTTCAAGTACGTCAATTCCATTCAGCACTATGTCCCTCATAAAACCTAAAATAAAATAACCACATTCAACACTTCCCTCTTGGAGAGGACAGAGACGGTTCGAGATTTTCGTTTTACAGTCTCGTCTCCTTCTAATCCCTTCTTCGGTCATAATCTTCCAATCCGTTAGGGCCCTAGCAAATTGGTAAAATTCAAACTAATTAAGATGTATATAATTAAGATTAAAAAAATTAACATATTATAATTGACTTACATGTTCATTAGCTCAGTAAAATCGTCTCGTTTCTTGTCTCGAAGAGGATCAAAATAAAGGACAAGGTCCTCCCATGGGTCAATGACTCCCAAAACCCAATGTCTCCCTCTGTTATGTGGCACAAGATAAAGCAGCCTTTTGGTGCGTCATGTACAAAGTTGACGAGAATGTCGGCTCGCTCTCTAATACCAGCATCTTCAGTATCTGTTCTCACCGGTGAGGTCAAGGTTGGAGACACAAACACAAACTTCTCAGCTTGCCCGTTAATCCTACATAGTTCCTCCAAATATCTACATAATCGTATCAAAATTGTTACTCTACCTGACATATAGAAGAATTTTCAGAAAAAAAAAAATCAGAGATAGAATGTCGTACCTCATGTAGACTAATATACAATTCGTACTGATTTCTTGTAAATTAATGAACTCATAAATATCGTCAAAGCTCATGAAGATAGGCATTTCAAAATCCATAATTGTGTATAGTATTGGGATCTCTATCTGATTACCTTGACGCATGGAACTATGTGCATAATAAGCCAAAAGGCCTCATTTCCATGTTCATTTTATTAAAGTCGAACAATAGTTGTTGTTGTTGCGCATCCTGTTATACCTCAGTATGAAAGTCGATTGTTTGTTTCCCAAGATTTTTTTGACGTTTTTTTCTTCCAGCTGCTGGGTCAGAAATGTGACTAGGCCTTTAACTCGCCTTGTTCATACTCGTGTTGAGCTCAACTAATGTTTTAGGCCAAGCAACAAAGCCATTAACAGCATCCTCCACAATGTTTCAGGCCATCCATAGTGGTTGCCTCGTCTGTCAGTATAGGTAAGGGTGATTTTTTTAATTTTGACACATTGATCAACATTCGCACGTTCCCTTCCCCCAGTGGAATCCCATGTACTGTATCGGTGGGAAGGCTCTCCAGCCATGCTCTTCCAAACACAACAAGCAACTGTCCACCATGCACTTCATCGAAAATATAGAGCTTACACTCCTGGCTGTCGACCAGCATGGTTGGTGGATCAGACTCTCCATGTTGTTTTTCTTGGACAGAGCAACTAGCCTTAAAGCTGTTGTGTTGGTCGACGGTTGGCACATTTTTGGGATTAAACGATGGCTCCACATCTTTGTTAGCACATAGACCACGCACCAACACCTTTAATTCTTCTATTTCATGTCTCATTGATCGTACTTCATTATCTTTACTTGAACTTCGATTTAGGTTGAAGTACTGAGTCGGCGTTATGAACTTTGATTGGCCACGGATAAGTCCTTTGTGTTCGGGTCTAGATAATGCTTGCGACAATACATCACTAGTGCCAACTGATTCAAAAGTGCATTGGCTCTCCTGTGTGTTGTGCTCCATCTATAAGATAATTAACATAACTCATTTAAGCTTAAGGGTTGTAAGTATGTGTAGTAGTGATAAAGAATTCGTTGTTGGTTAGTAAACTTATTATCAACTCGCTTATATTTTTACATGCTGGATCTTTCAACTCTCCATCTGCGCCTGTCTGTTGCTCTAGCCACAAACCATCCCTTTTTTCCCATTTCCCAGTCTTCTTAAACTGTAATTTAACATCGTTAGTATACAATAGAACATAATGTTCTATAATTGGCATACGATTTAGAACAAACAAAATTTATTGACATCCCTTTTCCTAGTCAAGCTTTCTATATCCGTCTCAGCCTCCTTTCGATGAGTATTCGTTGTACGCCCTTATTTTTCTGCCACGATCCGAAAGCTGTTGGAATTGTGAGGATGTTCTATACTTAGCGAAATTCTCCCAATCCTCTTCTTCTATATTGGGGTAGTTGTCAATAACCTTTTGAGGCCATGTCCACACACTATCAGCTGATACTGTAACGACCCGCCTAACACAGGCCGTTACCATACATACATACATACTTAACGTACACAGCGGAAATTTTTTTTTTTTATACGGGGTGCATGAACAATAGCGATATATAAATAGCGAATATATGAACAAAACAAAAAGCGATAATCGAACACCGGATAATATATAATGTACATAAGAGACAAAACACGTAGCGGCAGAATATCCCACTCACTTCACAGTTCACCCTGCCCCGCTCGCCATCTTGTATCAAAAATTGCTGACAGGTTGCTTACCTACAGCATAGACGTAAGACGTGAGCTTTCGCTCAGCAAGTACAACATAATTATCCGCAACAAATAACAATACAAAACATAACTCAAATCTAACATAACACATTCTACCCTAATCATGCATGAGCCAATTATGCTTAATTATGCTTGCTTGGTATTTCATAGCTTATCGTACTTATCGTACTTAACATGCTTATCTTGCTTATCATGTTTATCATGCTTATGGGCCCCATAAGTGTACGTACCGGGCGCGCAACTATGGAGTGGTTGGGGCGGCCAGTCCATTTCCAACTCAATCCATAGTCCAACCCGACCTACGAGCGGGTCGGTACGACACAGGCAACTTGCTTGCCTTCATACTTATCTTTCATAATTTCTTAATCATTCTTATTTAGAGTTAGTGAACATGCTTCGTGATGTCACATATTCATAAAACATAATCTTATCATGCTTCATATCATAAATTCATACATCATAGACATATCATACATCTTAATCATAACATAACATTTCATCATGGCATATTCATAATATATAACATTTCATAAGCATATCACATCAACTACCATAGAATTTATCATTCATACTTAGGTAAGTATTCAACTAAAGCCTATGCTGTAGGCGGAGTTGTACTTACCTCGAACTCTAAGTCCGATGCTATGCCGCTCCTGAACAGGTTGCAATAACAGATTATCACCTGTTATTACAAAGGACATAGCGTAAGGATTTCTGAAAATCCTACTTTTTAAACTGTTGGTTATCTCAACCAATATTCATTTTATTCTGTGTTATATGCCCCCATATGATTAACTTGAAAACATAAGGAACGGGTTACTATAAATAACCCTATAGGTAACCCTTGAGACAAGGGCCCTATTCCATAGTCTTAGTTCCTTATTGGGGTTACGTTGGATAACCCTTGGGCTTCGGGCCCAAACCAATAACTCGGTATCTTTTTCCGGTTATTGCTCATCGAAACTTAGTTTAGAAACCGCTTTTGAAAACTTAGAGTTTTCTTTAAAATCCTTATGAGTGGGTTCATTGTAAAAATCATTAAAAGTCAAAACTGTCTTTGGAATAGCTTTTTACTGTAAATTTGTTAACATATGTGCAGGAATGCCTAATTCCAACACTGTTTTTAGAAACCCTGAGTAGTAACCTACCGATCACTGCACAGTTTTTGAAATACATTTTTGTTTGAAAAACTGAGTTCGAATTTGAAAAAGTTTCCTTCATCAAAGTTTTAAATCTCAAAAAGCTCTAAAACTTTCATGTTTGATCAAAATCCATTTCGGACTTTAACCCACTCGTTTTCCCTTTTTAAATTCACCTGGCCGTGCATGAAGTCTGGGCACGGTTAGGCTCGGATTTCTATGAAAACGAAGGCCGTTGGAGTCTTATTTTTAAAAACTGTCTACGCTGTCTTATAGGAAAAACTGTTCTCAACAACTTTCATGTTTTACGTTTTTCGAAAATTAGCCTCTAAGGGCCTCAAAATTTGCTTTCCAGAAAACAGGGTAACTTGAACCCGAAATGGCAGTTTTCTTATTCTCATTTGTTACTCGCCCTAAAAATGTGCACACTACCTCAACCGAACACAGCGGGAGCCTAAATCAAACATACAATGCTTTTCTAACGTCAATTTCTCTTTAAACACAAATTAAAACTCAGCCATGTAAACCATTATCTTATCCCAATTAATTAGGTTTTGCAGAAAAAATCCAGCTTGACTAATATACACCAAATCTGCCAATTAACCTAATCATGCATTCTAACCCATACCTTAACTTATTAGGGGCATATAACTTAACCATTCAGCTAGTATACAAACAAGCAAGCATTTTAAAAGCATAGCATACTAATTAAACCAAACCACCCTAAAAATCAAATCAAGCACATAACCTAATTAGGGCTGAAAATAAAATTAGAGCTTATGCTCATACAACCAACAACTTGAAATACAATTTAAACTTTCCAATTGAACCCAAATTGAAAGCTGAAAGCTGTGGGAGATTTTACCTTAATGAACCCTAAAGTTGGTTAGGGTTTGGTCCAAAGTTTCTTCCCCCTTGGCTCCTAGTCACAACCGGCCTCCTCCCTAGCTCACCCGAAAACTTTTCTGTCCCTTGGCTGCTGCTCCTCACCAATTTCAGTCACTAAATCCGGCCACTCCTTCAGCTTTTCTCTTCCTTTTCCAGCTCACTAACAGCCGGCCAAAGTGCCAAGATGGGACCCCAAAATTTTTCCAACACTTTTCCTTGTTTTCTTGATGAAATCCGAACTCACCCTAAGGAATTCACTCTTGGATTTCTGCTTTTGTTCTTGTTTTTCTTGGCTGCTAGAGTTCGGTTTTGGGCAGAGAAAAATGGGCAGAGCATGGCTGAATTTTTTGATTTTTTTGAATAGAATGGCCACCTATTTATAGAGGTTTTGGAGCTTTGTTTAATTGCAATTTTAGTCCCTCAAAAACTAACATTTTACACTAATGGGGGGGGGGGGGGGGGTGAGGTGGCCAGCCATCATGTGGTCTAGAACCAACCAAATACTTTCCAATTTTAGGTTAAATCCAAATGATGTCATAATTAATGGATAAGGTGATGTCATCCACCTTAGGGCTTGTTTGGCTTAAAACCTTGATAAGCAATCCATTTTTTGCCAAACAGTCATTGCTAATACTGTGTTACTTAATACACAGTATCATAAATTAAATTTTATTCCAAAATTTATCTGTCATAAAATGGACGGTACGAAAAACTTTTCTTTCCGCTTCAAGTCCTTTGGCCCTTAATAATCTATTTAATGTTCTTGATTTTTCTACGGCGGTTTTAGGTTTAATTCTAGCTATTTTATCTGTAGAAAAATGATTTTCGCAGTACAAAACCTATACTGCTCAACATACCTAAATTCCGTCATATAGTTGATCTTTCCAGTCAATCTTTGACTTATCGGGTCAACTTTGACTTTCATGGTCAACTTTGACCTTCATGGTCAACTTTGACTTTTTCGGTCAACGTTGACTTTTTATAAAATCATCGGATTTTCTATCTTTTGAACCCAAAAGAACATATGCTTAACTAAGCAATCATATTTGAGTCTTATAGAGCCATAAGAACTCATAAAAATAAATAAAAAAACCCTGAGCCGGGATTTTTTTTCATAGATACCATTACGGTACAATTTAAATTTCTATACAAGAAATCTTAGCGATGAAAATTCTAGATCTTACAATCTACCCTCCTTAAAAATTTTCGTCCTCGAAAATTAGAACAAACCAGGGTAGTTCTTTCTCATATCATCTTCCAATTCCCATGTTGCCTCCTCAACCTTATGGTTTCGCCACAACACTTTAACCATGGGAATGGTTTTATTCCTTAAGACCTTCTCTTCCCGATCCAGAATTCGAACTGGCTTCTCCTCGTAAGTTAAGTCCGTTTGAACCTCTACTGGTTCCTGACTAAGTACATGGGAAGGGTCCGGTATATACTTCTTTAGCATCGAAACATGAAAAACATTATGCATCGAAGCTAATTCTGGCGGTAGGGCAAGCTTATAGGCTACTTTTCCAATCCTCTCAAGGATCTTAAATGGTCCTGTATATCTTGGACTAAGCTTCCATTTCTTTCCAAACCGCATTACTCCTTTCATAGGAGCAATCTTGATGAAAACAGCATCTCCAACTTGAAATTCCAAATGCCTCCTTCGTTTATCGGCATAGCTTTTCTGTCTGCTAAAGGCTATGTCAAGCCTTTGCTTGATCTTCTTGACATCCTCAGAGGTCTTCTTGATGAAGTCCGTGGTTTGAAGCTGTTTCTGACCAATTTCCTGCCAATGAATCGGCGATCGGCATTTCCTTCCATATAGTGCTTCGAATGGAGCCATACCAATCGAGGCATGATAGCTGTTATTATAGGAGAATTCGATCAATGGCAACTTCTGGTCCCAATTTCCCTTGAAATCCAGCACACATGACCTCAGCATGTCTTCCAGTGTCTGGATGGTTCGCTCCGACTGACCGTCAGTTTGGGGGTGAAATGCCGTACTGAACTTTAATTTCGACCCCATAGCGTTGTGAACACTGCTCCAAAATCGAGAGGTGAAACGTCCATCACGATCAGAAATGATCGATTTTGGCACTCCATGGAATCTGACGATCTGGAATACGAAAATCTCGGCCAATTTCTCCACTGAAAAGGTGGCCTTAATTGCAATAAAGTGGCCTGATTTGGTTAATCTATCCACGATAACCCAAATCATGTCATTCCCACTGGACGTCCTGGGTAATCCTACTATGAAATCCATAGTAATTTGCTCCCATTTCCATTCAGGAAGCTCTATCTTCTCTAGTTCTCCACCAGGATGTTGATGTTCGGCCTTAACTTTCTGACAAGTTAGGCATTTTGATACGAACTCAGCCACCTCATTCTTCATATTGGGCCACCAAAAATTTTCTCGGAGGTCTTTGTACATCTTGGTAGCTCCCGGATGTACGGAGTATGGCGTCATATGCGCTTCAGATAAAATCTGATCCTTCAAAACTTCAAAGTCGGGAATGCAGATCCTCTCCTTGAAGTAGATGACGCCATCTGTAGAGGTTTTGAACTCATCACTTTTTCTGCCAAAAAGTTGAGTTTTCAGCAAAAAGGAATCCTTTTCTTGGTGTGACTTGATGGATTCCAACAAATCAGACTGAATAGTCAGAGAAGATAATTTCCCCGTTATCATTTCCAAGTTAAACTCAGAAATTTCCCTTTGTAGTGGCTTGGGAAACGCCTCGATAGACATCAGCATGCCTACGGATTTCCTACTTAAGGCGTCTGCTACCTTGTTTGCCTTGCCAGGGTGGTAAAGGATTTCGCAGTCATAGTCCTTTACGAGCTCCAGCCATCTACGCTGTCTCATGTTGAGCTCTTTTTGAGTGAAAATGTACTTGAGGCTCTGATGATCGATATAGATCGTACATTTGTTTCCGTACAAATAGTGCCTCCAAATCTTGAGTGCAAAAACTACTGCCGCAAGCTCCAAATCATGAGTAGGATAATTCCTTTCATGATCTTTCAGTTGACGGGATGCGTAGGCCACTACCTTCCCGTTTTGCATCAGAACAGCTCCTAATTCGCTTTTTGATGCATCGCTGTAGATGACGAAATTCCCTGTCTCTACATCAGGAATTATTAGCACAGGTGCGCTGGTTAGCCTCCTCTTGAGCTCCTGGAAATTTTCCTCACATTTCTGAGTCCATTCAAAACTCTTCCCTTTTCTGGTAAGGGCGGTAAGGGGTGCAGCAATATTGGAGAATCCTTCAACAAACCGTCGATAATATCCTGCTAGTCCAAGAAAGCTCCTTATCTCCGTGACATTCTTAGGTGCTGGCCACGTACTGACCGCTTCCACCTTTGCAGGGTCCACAGAAATCCCTTCCTTTAGCACTACATGGCCCAAGAAATGCACTTTTTCCAGCCAAAATTCACACTTTGTGAATTTGGCATATAGCTGATTACTTCTCAACGTTTCCATCATCAATCCAAGGTGATGCTCATGCTCTTCATTGGACCTTGAGTAGATTAAAATATCATCAATAAAGACGATGACGAACTTGTCCAGGTATTCCTTGAATACTCGATTCATAAGGTCCATGAACGCGGCTGGGGCATTGGTTAGTCCAAATGGCATAACCAAAAACTCATAATGCCCATAACGAGTTCGAAAAGCTGTCTTGGAGATATCGGACTCCTTGATCTTCAGCTGGTGATAGCCTGAGCGCAGATCGACCTTTGAAATACTACTGCTCCTCTGAGTTAATCGAACAGATCATCAATCCTCGGAAGAGGATACTTTTTCTTGATCGTTATCTTATTTAGCTCCCGATAATCAATGCATATGCGCAAAGATCCATCTTTCTTTTTCACGAATAACACGGGGCTCCCCATGGAGAGTAGCTTTGTCGAATAAATCCCTTGTTAAGCAGTTCCTGCAACTGCACTTGAAGTTCCCTAAGCTCGGCAGGTGCCATTCGGTAGGGCGCTTTTGATATCGGTGCGGTTCCAGGCAATAGCTCGATCTCAAACGATATTTCACGCTCCGACGGAAGTCCTGGCAGTTCCTCCGGAAAGACATCCACATATTCCTTTATAATGGGAATATCTTTCGGTCTCAACTCTAACTCCCAATCTTTGTCCACCATGTTAGCTAAATATCCTTGACAACCATTAGCTAATATTCTCCAAGCCTTCATTGCCGAAATCAGTCTGGTGGCTGAGTGGTGAGTCTGTCCGTAGAAGGTAAATTCTTCCTCGCCGTAGGGGTTGAACGTGACGCAACGTTTCCGACAGTCAATCCGGGCGTTGTACCTTCCTAAGAAATCCATCCCTAAGATCACATCAAAATCTTGGAGCTTGATTGCGATGAGATCTACAAACAATTCTCTATTACAGAGAATGACAGAAGCATCACGAATCCAGAAATTTGACCACAAAAATTCTCCGGATGGCAAAGAGGTTTTGAAAGGCTGATCTAAAACATCCACACCTCTTCCTAACTTCTGGATGAACTCCAGAGACACAAAAGAATGCGTAGCACCAGAATCAAATAGAGCAACAGCATCAAGAGTGGCGATAGAAATCTGACCTGTCACCACATGCGAAGTCCCTGCTTCTGCATCTCCCCTCGTATAGGCATAGATTCTGCCCTGGGGTTCAGGGGCTTCTAATCTTCCCTGAGTGATCGAGGGTCCCTCTAGCCTCGCCTGGACTGCATGAAGTTGGCTGTTGGGGTTCCGGTTCGGATAGGAAGGGTTCTGGCCTTGATTGTTTAGAGTGCAATTCCTCGCATAATGCCCTTCTTTGCCGCAAAGAAAGCAAGCATTAGATCCCATTCTGCACGTCCCCGGGTGTTTCTTCCTACATTTCGCGCACACCGGGTATTCAGTACGGTTTCCCTCATTTCCTCCAGAAATCCTCTTCTGAGGGAAATTCCTTTGTGGTCCTTGACTAGAGAAATTTCCCTTCCTCTTGAACCTCCCAAATTGCTTGGGGCCTTGGGCCTGGCTACCCATCTGACCCTTCTGATTCAACTCCGGACCTTGCCGGGTGGCATTGGCTTAACTACGGCTTTCTCCTCCATCCTGGCCTTAAAATCTGAGCCCTAGCCTCCCTATCCTGGTTAATCCAGTATTCTGCTCTTAGGGCTCGACTCACACAGTCAGACACTAGAGTAGTGGGCTACTGCCAGCACTCACTTGTCTGGCGATGTCGGTACGAAACATTTCATCATTCGCCTAACCTTCTCGGTCTCACTGGGCACCAATTCAGGGCATAGCCGTGCCAGTTGTTCGAACTTCTTGACTGCTTCCATCACAGTCATCGATCCTTGCTTCAGATTGGAGAACTCGTCCTGCTGAGCTGCGAGGATCTCCCTATTATAAACATGTTGCGAAACTCCATGACAAAATCTTGCCAGTTCATGGTCGCAACGTCACGCCTCATCTGCACGGTCATCCACCAGTACCTTGCGTCCTTTTCAGAGCGAAGGAAGCACAAAGCACCTTCTCTTGCTCCGAAAGCCTCATGAAATCCAAGTAACTTGGATGTCTATCAACCAATTATCCGCGGAAATCGATCCATTAGTCCATCAAATTCCGCGCCTTCATCCTTCTAAACCGCTCATAAAGCAAATCTTCCCGCACCGGTTGTAGATTTGCTGGGTTCCCAATGGGTGCTAACGGAACTTCAAAGTTCCGTGGAACCTCTTGTCGGACCTCCGGTTGGACTTCAGGTACCTGGGGTACTACCGGGGGTACTCTGTCGTGATGCGGAGGAACTTCGTCCACACGCGGTCTATCATTTATCTGAGCCAATTGCTCTCGCAGTCTGCCGTTTCACGTTCTGCTCCAGCAACT